>JBBBDQ010001232.1:1517500-1715000 GCA_037127315.1 Ascarosepion bandense | reverse complement strand
TTAATCGTTGGCAGCATTAAGACCTTTGCGTTAAGACAAATTCTTTTAAGACAGCATTAAGATCTTTGTTTAAAAGCAAACAAAAGAAAGTGTCGAACATGCTCATACTTGTCTGCATAGCATTTCATCTGAAAGGAGAATAATCTGAAATATAATTTCAATAACGCTAGATAAGATTTTCACAGGATTACCAGAGGTAGTAAGAAGCAAAAAATGTTACAAATATTATTCGTTGAAGGTCATTCGTAGAAACAAATGTATTTATGTAAAAGCCAAATATATATTCTTTCCTGTTTTTTTTTGTTTTTTTTTTTGCTTTTTACTAAAATTCAGTTCCTGGTCAAATGTGAGAGATAGATGTTTTTTCTTTGTAACAAGAGAAAAAATCAAAGAAAGTATTAGACGTGGGATGAGAAATAATATAAATAAAGAATATTGAGATATTGGGCGGATAATAACGAAATTACTTCCTCAATATATCTTTCTTTTTTTTGTGCCAACCTAATGGAAGATAAAATGTTGATTACATATTTTACCGTTTTGTTAATAATATTCATTTCCATCTTGTCAGGCGAGTTTTCTGAACTAAGCTCTGTTTATTTATTTATCATACTTTATGCTTTTCATCAGAGGTCATCTCTTAATGAGAGGTGTGAGAAAACCTATAAAAATAGAAATGAAGAAAGAGGAGACCTATATAACTTCGCTTAAGTTGAAGCTATCAAGACTTTAAGAGAAAGCATTAAAAATCAAACAAACAGAAATGCGTTCCATAACGCTTAGTTAAATGGCCACCCTTAATTGTTCTATTATTATCCTCTTCCTGCTAGTATTCTACCAGAATGGAGCAGATAAAAATATCGCAAATATAATAATCGTTGTGGGATCATCCCATTTTGCACATTAGAAAGGACTCGCCACATGTGTACATGTAATCCTGCCTATACAGAGAACGGTAGTGGTGGTCAAAGAGTTTTCTCGCTGCGACTACATCTCTCACTGTCAACTCTCTGCCTTCAGGCAGAGGGCGCTCTCTGCTTCCGAGCAGAGAGCACTAACCCAGTCGTGGTTCAACCGAAGGGTAGAAGCACGACTGGGGAAAAATAGACAGGTATTTTTTGGCCGGGCCATATAGCCTGGAAATCCCACTCATAACGGACCATGTGTCACATATTGCCCTTAGTGGGAGGGACAGCTAAATATAGTGGTTGTCAAAGTGTTTTCTCGCTGCGACTAAATCTCCCACTGTCAGCACTCTGCCTTCGGGTAGAGGGCGCTCTCTGCTTCCGAGCAGAGAGCACTAACCCAGTCCTGGTTCCGCCGAAGGGTAGAAGCATGACTGGGGGAAAATAGACAGGTATTTTTTGGCCGGGTCATATATCCCGGAAATTTCCACTCATAAACTGACCATGTGTCTCATGTTGCCTTTAGTGGGAGGGAAAAACTAAATATAGTGGCTATCAAAGAGAGTTTTGTAAGGAGTCAGTTGATCCTTAAGTTGGTGCATAGTAAGTTGGAGTTGTTTTGGATTTAGACTTATTACGCGGACATATTTCTTCACTACCAGACTGTGTATATTGATTCTACTAATAGTATTTTCTAATATTCCTGAATTGAATAACCCGTGTTCCAGTATATTTTTGTTCAATATAACTTATATTTTCCATCTCCAATATCTGCTTTTGTTATTTATCATTTTGTGTGGTTTTTCAGCAAGAATCCACAATAACAATAATAATAATAATAAACAATAATAATAATAATAATGATAATAATAATAATGGCAATTGTTACGATAAAGTAGCGCAATATTTACCCTAGACAATGTGCAACTACTTCGGAAATATCACACAACAACGCTATCAAAAATAGAAGATGCCATTATTCTATGGGATTACTTATCTACACAGACACGAAAATTGAAGCAAATAATCAGGACGTAATTTTCAAAGGCCGAATCGAAAGAAACTTGCTTAATAATTCATATGGCTTGTCCAGCGATTGTAAGATATCAGTTAAGGAATTTGAAAAACTGTCAAAGTATAAATGCCTGGAAAACGAAATAGACAAAATGTAGAAATTGTAAACAAGAATATTATCAGTCATAGCAGGTACGCCTGAAATGATAAAAAAACAACAAAAAACAACACATTGAAATAATCAATAGAAATCCCAGCTTAAGAAATTTACCAAAAATAATTTTCTTGATAGTAAAGCCCACACACTCAAACTTTATCCATGTAACGTTAGTGATGTTATGAGAAAGAAAAAAACTAATAAAATGTAGCCATAGCACATTACTGACCGCCTTAGGTCTTTACGAAGACTCGGTAGGTAGTGATACCACAGCAGAAATCGAAATATGATTAAAATTATAACAATAATAATGATATTAAATAAATATTGCTTTTCAAGCTGATTATAATATAGCAATCAAGGAATTTAAAAAAAAAAACTATGAGGCTATCAAATCCTGGAAATTGAAATTGAAAAATGTTGAAATTGAAAACAAGAATTATACCAATAATAGTAGGTGCCCTTGGAATTAAAAATAATTGGAACAAAACAAGATTGAAAGAATCCCTAGAGACACCAGCTTAAGAGATATCCAAAAAGTTGTCTTGATAATTTCATTCCACACACTAAGAAGAATGTTGTCCATGTAACGCTAGTGATGGAAAAGCAAACTAAATGTAGCCATAACAAAACACCACTACCTGCTTTACGTCTTTCTGCAGACTTATGTAGTGTGATAATTGCAAAAATCTAAAAATAATGAAAATACTAATAATAAAAAGAAGAAGAAGACGTGACACCGGTGTAAGAGTAGAAAGCCGTTGTTAAGAGATCCCCTATAGTACAAAGAAAATCGTATGCAGAACATCTACGAGTCAATCTACTGTATAGTTAACCAGTGCGGAATAACCCGCTTAAGCTCCGGGTAGATAAGCATCTTTGAGTTTTGGTAAACCTATCTAGAGAAGATGTTCCGTAAAAAAAAGAAAACAAGAAAAAGCACCAGTCTTTGTAGGACCTCGTTCATAAACCTTTCATTTTAAACATGGCATCCTATTCTAACTCATGCCGGATTGGTCATCGCACTGATCAATATCGACTGCGACCATCAAGAAGGATCAGGTTTCATGTTAAAAAAATGGATTCTACTGATTCAAACAACCAAGAATTATCAGGGTAGTTGTTTCCGACATTAGGACACAGCCTACTGATGATCACTTAATTTCAACACCAGCAGGTTCAACTGAGAAGACAAAAATAATCATGAGAGTAAAATAAACTGTTTCTTAAAGCCTGTTACACAGCCATGTATGAACGACAAGCAATTTCCAACGCGGAGCAGCTGAATCGAATTTGTAGAGATGAGGAATTCCGACCTTAGTCAGAGCATAAACTGTAATAGACTTGTTAACGTACACCAAACCATCAGCAAGCGGAAACTGCTGATGGACAGCGATATTGATCAACTAAAACAATACTATCAAGGTTGAGAAACGACACAGGAAGTACAATATACAAGAATTACAATACACAGTTCAACAACAGGAAAAACAAATAGCGTCAGATTCGAAAGACAAACTTTTTCATAGTAACAAATAGAAAACTAATTCAATCAAGTAAAATATAACTTAAGAATATTCCTTGGAAATCATGAATTACTGATGAATACGTCAATAAAGATGCAAAGAATTCGACTAAGATAAGTCATAAGTAAATAACCATTTCTGACTTTTCTGATGGAGGAGATGAAATAATTGCTGAATAAATTAAATTCAAAAACATTGACATGCTTCGATAAACATAGCTCCCTGGTGCTTCTATATGAATTTACTCGAGCCACAAGATTAGCAATTAGGTCCCACCATTTTAATGTGGAACCAATAAAATGTAAACGGAAATACTTCTCCAGCAGCTTCTTTTCTCATACTTCCCGCCTGTGAAATTCCGTTCCATTTACTTGCTTCCCGGACAGCTACAATCTCCAAGAATTTAAATGTAAAGTCAATAGTCATCTCCTGTCTAACTAACATCCATCCTCTCTTCCATGCTCCTTTCTCCGTCCACTCTACTCTCATCAGTATTCTCATCTTTCTCTTACCCATTTTCTGATATCTCCTATAACCTTTCACTCTTTCTCATAACTTTTCTCCTATGTAAGCTCCTAAGCTTTGCATGGGGCGATATGAATATAAAAATAAAAAAGGAAAGGAAAATGGGCAACAGCAGCAAAAATAAAATGAAAAATAGCAGCAATTTTAGCAAAACAATCGATCAAGTTGATCTGGCCATGAATGATATCATGTACCAAAATAAACTGGACCTCACTTCCATTTAATGAGTTATGCTGTTCTGCCATTACTACACGTATAAACAAGTCTTGAGTAAAAACGAAGAACAGAATAGTACATCTTCGCGAAAGAAATAACGACCTCACTTGGAAAGAGGAAGAAACATATCAATGTATTTCGATCTGCCATAGAATCACAATACACATAGGCAATGATCCCAACATAAAATTAAAGAGAGGAAAATACTTATAAAAAGGAAAAGAAATTCCGAATACTGAACTCCTGAAGATATCGTGAAAATAAAAGAAAATGTTTCAGGCAAGGCTGCTCGTATACGTCGCCCCCAACACGCGATCCGGATTTTTCAAAGACAATTGCATTTTAAAAAAATAACCCAAATAAATTCAATCGACAAATCCAAAAGAGCACAATTACGTTTGAAAAAGATATTAGCAAATATACTAGCAGGAATTACTTGTGTCTTGGGAAAAAACCTTGGCAAATGAGAAAGAACATAACGATGATGCCGCCAGGAGAAGCAGGTAAATAGTAAAGCACTGAACATATAGAACAAACTAAATAAGTTCGAACCAGTATATGAGATATCTGTCATGCAGTGCCGTGCTTAGTAACATCGCCCCTACCCCGCAGAATGCGCCTTGCGGCCTCTCTACCCCCAGAATGCAACTTGCGCATCCCCGAACATAGTGAACCCACAATAAATTGTACCATGCCAATGGAAACGTTATTTCAAGCATTTAATCAAAAGGGTGACACATGTTGGTAGGTCGGTAGGTAGGTGGGTACTACAGTATTAATATATATATCACTATCTTACCCAGTCAGGATCGGACCTTACAATAAATGATTTTCCAAATCTCAATTATGCCTGGCGCCACGGTTGATATTTCTTGTTTATAAATTTTGCAGACTGTCAGAGTCGATAGATTTTCTTAAACGTTTTCTGATATACTGGAAGTTTGAATATATATGTGATGTTCTTGTATGCATGTTGAAACAGATATCTATGATATATTTCTCTCTCAAGTTCATTTTCTTTTATTTTCCAAATGATTTGCGGCCTCTTCACTCTGCAATGTGATCGATACCGACTTGACAAACCGGCTGCAGTCCCTCTCACTGGCGTGACGTGGCATCCCTGTGCCTCTTCTTTTAATACTTTCACGGCTTCTGTTCCGATAAACTTAGATCATTGGTGCCCCCTAGGTACGAATTTGCACGAAATACTAGATTAGCAACTAGGTCCCACCCTTTTACAATGAAACCGATAAAATGTAACCGCAATTTCTCCAACAGGTTCTTTTCTCGCAATTCCTGCCTGTGGAATTCCCTTCCACATGCTTGTTTCCCCAACAGCTAAAATCTGCAGCAGTTTAAATGCAAGATCAATAGACATCTCCTAACACACTAACTCGCATCCATTCCCTCAAACACACTTCCCATCTACCCAACTCTTATTCTCGCTATCCCTACCCGTCTATCACCCTCTTTCTGACATTTCCTATATCTAACAACTCTTTCTCATCACCTTCCCCTACGTAACCCCTTGCTCAATAGTAACAGGGGAATGCCTTGACTGGGGCGAAATGATTAATATATATATATATATATATGTATATATATATATATATATATATATATATATATATAATGAGAGAGATAAAGTGGGACGAGTTGTTAGATGTCTATTTCAACATACGAGTAAAATCATAATTTTCCAGTTAATCCTAATAACTATTTTGTTAATCTTTTTCATTACAATAGATCTGCGAAGGCAAGGAGAACCTTGCGGCCCCAGAGGCAACTTGAGCCCCCACCCCACCCCTGCAATTACACAGTCTGCGGGGTTCTAAGCGCGGCCCTGCACTCATGCACTGGAAATATCTACTGAATAGAAAGGATAATTTTCTAAAAACATTGGCTTAGCGCCCTCACAAGATTCATAAGAAACGAATATCCATTAAGGACTTAATTATGAAAGGATCGATCACAAGTTACCCTGATAAATCATATTGCGACTTTACTTCCCCCAAAAGATAAAAACAAAATAAATTCCTAAGAACTAAGTTCCCAAACTGTTTTACTACAATGTAAAAAAATAAAAATTAAATTCTGATCTAACTGAACGTACATTAACTTTTTTTCATAGCCAGGATTAACGTCTACATAACAATATGATCTTGTTGATCTTCATTTCAAACACAAACCCCTTTCAATATAGTGTATAGATTACGAAAGCTTTTGGGATCAGTGCCCGTAAAGCTGTCTGGAACAATGCTTAGAGATCTTTAACATTTCACAAATGATCAGAAACCTCTTTTCTCATGTGATGTAGTTTTGGAAAACAATATTAATTCTGAACACAGACAGTGCAACTAAGCATTTAGGAGATGTCAACATCAAATAAAAAACGTTCAAAGTAACTCATTATCTCTTCTGGTGTTCTGTTTGAAAGATCGCGCCTTTTAAAAAGATAAATTTCACCACAAGTTAAGGCAATAATGCTACAAGGAGTTCCCGAGTGTTATTAGAAATATATAGTATTAAGGAGAGAAGAAAATGAAAGAAAAAGAAGTGATAAGACAGAAGTTAACGGTTGAAACTGCATTCAAATCTTTAAAATATCAAAGTTGACCGACAAGCAAGAAACCGGAAGCGAGAAGTATGATTGAAAAAACATGAGCATGCGCATATGTTTACATCTAGTCATTTCAATTGTAAAATGATGAGACATCGTCTCCAATTTAGTACTGTGTGCAAATTCATAAGGTTTAGATACGACAGAGTAATATTAATCAGAGCAAAAACTATGGAAGTATTTATAGAAGAAGCACAGCGAAACACCATTACGGCGGTGAAAAGGGTGTTGAAGGTCAGAAACTATAGCATTGCAGTTTCGTCTTTGGATTTTATCAAGTATCCTTAAATACATACAAGAAAGACCTGACCAGTTGTCGCAATATTCAGAGCAAAGATTAACGGTAGACATATAAATATGTAAAATCGATTCTGGCAAGAAAAATGATCTGGATCGATACAGTGAATTAACTTTCCTAGATAGAAGAAATTAAATAAACTGAGGTTGATGTACCTTGTAGTGCAATGGATATTGGCTCGCAACGAGAAAACGGTGAGCCGAGTTCGAATTCCAGTCGAATTCCTTGCTTTCACTTAAGCGCAAATACGCTTGGGAAAGGTATTAACCCGTCTCCTCCCTCCAGTTATAGGTTAAATAACAGCTTTATAGCATTGGCTGTCAACCGGTCTACCGCAGAAAGCAATGGCAACCTACTGCAGGATAATCTTCTGTCCAGCCAGTCATGTCTATTTTGAGACATAATCGCCCGAAGCGTGTATTACCTATGGCTGACTGAGGGTATAAAATGTACAGAAAAATTATTAATTCTCTACAGGGATGACCTGAAATAATTGGCTAAAATTGTTAAGAAACAGTACTTGTGCATGAAGAAATCTGCCTTTCGTTTGTGCATTGAACACTGTTGGTATATCTGGTCGATTGATCCTGCTACGTATCCCGAGGTTCTTTACAAAATCAAAAGAATGATCTGCAATGAAATCAGTCTTGCCTTGGCATTTCGATTTTAGTCCCTTTTCTCCCTCTGACTTTTCTACAAATATTTTATAGCAACTGCTCTAATGATTTTTCCCTGGTGCCACAACTACGTGAATTTGAGCGTGTTACTACGTTTCCATCTTAGCCCCACCATTTTACTGTTGAAATAGTCAAATATAACCGACATTTCTTTTCTTACTTCCCGCTTGTGAAACGCCCTTACGTTTACTCGCTTCTCTGATAGCTAAAATCTGCAAAATTTTAAATGTGACATCAACTACGTCCTTCTATCTTTTTGAAGCCCGTTTATTTTTCACCTTTCTTGAAAACCTCCTCCAAATTAACAACTCTTTTTTCTCACTGCATTTCACCGCCTTGCTAGGCGTGACGTTTTTATAAAATTCCTTTTTTAACTTGTCAAGCAATTTAGTAAAATAATCAAAATAGAGTTTGGAAACAGCAAACGCTCAAAGACGACTAACAAACCCATAAAATTCAAATAGATAAGGATACTGAAATAAAATAATTAGAACGCGAGAGGAGTTATGAATCGTTGTGAACTTTAGAAGATCTGCTACTAGGAGTCGTTTCATTTCAAGTCTTAAGTTATCATGGATTATGAAATTTCCACAATTTATCGTCCTTAATAGATATTAATAAACATTATATTTTTGTTATTTCTCCTAAACCGTGTCCCGCCATTCATTTATTTACACTTTAAGGCATGCGCAGTTTTATTCTGTCCTAATAGACGTCTAACGGTTCATTCTGGACCAGATTCTTCAAGCCCTCTTTCCTTGTTATGTGCCCCAGATATTTCAACTGCCTCTCACTGATGTTAAGTTACTTCGTTGTTTCCATTTTCTACAAAACTTCCTCGTTGCTCACATGTTTATTCCATTGTAAGCAGCAGCATTTTCATTTCATTTTTAATGAGAGAAATATATGAAATGATATCTTTTTTTCTGTTCAGTGCTACTGATACTTCTTCCCTTTTATCATATATTACTTATTTGATATTATATATATATATATATATATATATATATATATATATTGTTTAATACTTACTTTTTGGTCTTAATAAGGTTAGACCAGTAAACATTTGTATTAAAAAGTGTTTTATACAATTATATTGTAGAACTTTTGAATATTTTTCATTTATAAACGAGTTATTTCGCTACCATTGTTTCCACCATGAGTGGTTTCTTCAGGCGATTTTTAATAACTGATTTTACCTTTTACAGTTTTTCTTTTTAAGAACGCTTTTGTAACTGTGTTTTATTTGAACGTTCACTTGGCAGAGAATTTATGAATGCGCATTGTTTAAGTTCAAACGAATTATGACGTTTTTATCCATGGTTGTATGAATCTAAGAGGTATTTCTTAGTGTGGATGCATTTAGTCATAATCTCTGTTCTTTCATTTAACAGTTCGTCTTTATTTGGGAATGTCATAATTTCTAATTTTGCTTCTTGGCACGGATGGCCCAAACAAAATATATTTGGGCTCAACCAAAGTCAGTTTTAAGACTAGGTGGTTCAACCACAGATCTACATTTAAAATAGAAAAGTTAAAAAACTTTACAAAATTGGCTAACCGTGTCTGGAAATTGAAATCAAAATATGAAAAAGATCCACACAGAACGTGGAGCATTGTAAAAACAGGTAAGTCTTACAATGGTGGACAAATATGTAGACTGTGCCAAGAAGAAAATTTAGAAATTATGACATACCCAAATAAAGACGAACTGTTAAATGAAAGAACAGAAATTATGATATATGGGTAGGTATTTGAAGGCTATCGCAATGCGTTTAGTATAATAAAGGAAGGAAAAAGAAGGTATTTGGTATTACCTATTTATTATTCATAAACATATTCCGAGATCAGAATCTCATCTTCAGAATGATACGAGAGCTTGATTTCACATTGTCCGCTTTTGGACCGTGCCTTTAAACGAATGGCCCTCTTTCGCTGCTACTGCTGTCATTAACTATAGTGAGTATGTGTGTGTGCACCTGTAAGTGGTTTAGTTCTTCTATATGTGTGTGGTTATGGTTTAAGTGTGCGTGGTAGTAGGATGTGGTTTTTCGCCTCGTTTTACCTTCCTTGTGATGGACTTCAAATACCTACCCATACACATTATATGCACAATGCTTCAAGCAAATTACAAAACTCTCATATATATATATATACACTTGTGCAAATTAATTGAAAATCAACGAATGTCTTCCTAGGTTCTATCACTCTTGATCACGTATATGTCGTTCTTTTGCGTTGTTTTTTATCTACCGGTCACAGTTTCCTTTACGTTTTTGATCTGTGTTTTTTCTTCACTTTGATAGAACGACTGTCAGTTGAAAGGCTGACACCAACAATATCCGCGATCTCTCTGTAAGTCTTATCAATGTGTTGTGTGTGTAGCGTTGCCTTTTTCATATGCTTGCCTGAAGTAACGTTCACTGCAAAAAACGACCATAGGACCACTAATCGACATTCGAGTCAATAGTGTTTGGGCGTGATAATAATCTGATGCGATCACAGATAAACCAATATTTTCCAAGGTCATCATACAACTAGGTAATAGATTCATATGACTACACATCACTGCAAATGACCGAATTCGAAGAAAAATAGAAATACCTTACACCCTGTAACTTTCATTTATTTTTTTCATGTTGTTTTCTTCCTGAAACCTTCTTCTTCTTCTTCTTCTTCTTCTTCTTCTTCTTCTTCTTCTTCTTCTTCTTCTTCTTCTTCTCAATAATCTCCATTTGTTATAATTATTAGTAACTAGAGGAACCCGTGGAATTTCCACGGAAGGATAATTATAATTTCCTGGCTAGAGTTAACTTTGTCATACTAAAATTGATAGTAACATCTTCAAACATAAAGGTACTGGATAATAAAACAACGATAACACATAGTGTAATTTTATTAAAATATCTAAAAAAATATTTTCCATAGAAGCTACTTTACTGTAATTTTATGTTACATTAAGCGGCGTATCCACAGACCATAACCAAAATACTGTACGCTATTTTGTGAGAGATTTTGATAAAGAAAAAAAATTATTTTGGAAAAATCATGGATCCTGTGTCTATTGTAAACAGAAAGGCCAAATGCCAAGAGTGTAGAGGCCAGAAATTTCGTTATTAGGTTGCGGTTTACGACAACAAACCTACCTACTTTTACTATATTGTACAGTACACACACATATACACACACACACACAATTACGGCTACAACCACCAGCGTAAGCTGCTACTGCAACGGTAATGCTATAGGTTCTTTCCTCCTAGTCTCTCACTGTTTACTACTCTTCCGTTTGGCAAAGGTGAGAGAAAGGCTGAGGAGAGTAGCGTTAAAAAAGATAGAGGGGAAGGAAAAGCTCGTATAGAGAGTAAGTGGCGTAACGGACGGAGAAACTACGTAACTAAGGAAGGAACAAGCAGAATTATTATATGATTCATTTTCTTACGCCTTTTTTTCTTTGTCTGATTTCTGTTTTTCGTATATTGGATGTATTTGTATTTCGATTTTTGCTCTCATTTCCTGATATTTTTTAAATATTTATATTTCAATCTCTTACGTGTGTGTGTGTGTGTTTTAATTATTATTTCTTTAGATTTTGATTTCTTTCTTATTTTCTTGCTTTTTCCTTTTGTAATCTAATTTCCGTTTGAAAACCTTTCTGATAAATACACACTTATGTTGGTTTTCGTCTCGCATATGAATGTCGTTGGTATCGACTCACCTATTTGCTTCGGCTTGTCACATATTTCAGCATCTATGAGGTATCATGGAGATTATGAAAGTCAAGTTAAGTTAATTACATGCTAATCTTTCTTTTAATGTGCATGCGTAAGAGATTAAAACATTCATGACCTCATTATTTCTACAAAGGAGATAGCAAATAGCAAAAAGCAAACAAACCTTCAAAGCAGTTAGGGGAAAAAGAGAAATTCATAAACTAACAAGAATAACTTCTTTTTTTTTTACAATTATCGTAGAAAAGAACCAGCATTATTATATCTAATGTTAATGTAGCACGTTATTCGTGTTTATTTAACATTGTCCCAGATTTATTTTATATTGCATTTTTGCATGTAAAGTGAGGTGAAACAAGTATTTGGACAGTAAAGCAATAGATTTAGAATCAGATGTTGAAAGAAAAGCATTGTCTAAAGCTCATAATATATTCGTAAAGCTATTATAAATAAAAATAAACAGCAAAAATAAATTATTTGACACGTACATATATTTTATATACAATTATTAAAACAGGTAGTGAAAAAAGTAATTGGACAGAATATAAATTATGTTTTAAATGTGTTTAATATTTAGTTAGTCCTCCTTGATTTACAACCGCAGCTCTTAGTCTGTTCCTGTAACTCTCTACAAACGCCTGGCATGATTTGGTGGGAATTTTAGCCCACTCTTTTACTGCAAAAACTTTCAATTCACTGAGGTTATTTGGTCGCCTTTCACGAATCTGATTCTTCAGTGTTGTCCAAAGATTCTCTATTAGATTCATGTCCGGCGATTGGCTGGGCCATTTCAACACTTTGGTGTTACTCTTTTGAAGCCATTCAAGTGTTGCTTTGGCTGTATGTTTCGCATCATTGTCCTGTTGAAAAACCCAATCTGGTCCAAGTTCTAATTTCTCAACTGATGATTGCAAGCAATCTTCTAAAATCTGAATACATTTGGCTGCATTCATTGTAACCTCAATAATTTTCATTTGTCCCGTACCATTATATGCAAAGCATCACCAAACCATAATGTTACCGCATCTGTGGGGATGGTGTTCTTTTGATCGAAGATTGTTCCATCCTTTCTCCAAACACAGGTATTATCGTTGTAGCCATAAAGTTCAATCTTGCTTTCATCAGACCATAAAATTTGCTTATAATCGTCAACATGCTTTTGTAAATTAGATTTGGAAAATTCAAACTGGATTTTAAATGACTTTTTTTAGCAATAGGGTTTTGCGAGGAGCTCGAAATTTTAATTGTTGTCAGTTCAAAACTTATGGTCCTCTTGCATACGTGAGTTCCTGCATTGTTGAGATCATTTTAAAGTTCTCTTCGAGTCACAAAAAGGGTCATTTTTTTACTCGCCCTACTATTTTGAGTGAATATTTTTGTGATGTTTTGCGCAGTGCACCTGTTCTTGGCATATTTTCATGAGTACCGTACCGAAGGATTTCCATTTCTTAATTATGTACCCAACCCAGGTCACAGATATACATAGGTCTTTAGAAATCTTACGATAGCTTTCTTTCTTTATGTGCAGAAATAATTCGATCTTTAACATCTTTCGACGGCTCGCTTTGATTTGGCATCCTGCAGTACTGTTAGTGTGACGTCTTGGAATGAATGAACTCACCATCAAGATAGCTAAACCCTTTAAGTAATTCACGTTCTAGACTATTCCATAAAATTCTAACACATTCGAGCATGAAATATACTCAACACATTAATTTTAAACATAATTTCGGAACTGTCCAAATACTTTTTCACTACATGTTTTAATGGTTGGTATATAAAAAATATATACGGGTCAAATAATTTATTTTGCTGTTTATGTGCATTTATAATTATTACGAATATACTGTAAGCTTTCGAACGACTGTCAGTTGAAAGGCTGACACCAACAATAACCGCGATCTTTCTGTAAGTCTTATCAATGGGGAAAAAGAGAAATTCATAATTCTTTCAATTAATTTATGATTCTGAATACATTTTTTTGTTTCACCTCACTGTATGTGATGGCATATTTGGGAAAAAAGGAAATTGACATTTCTTTTACTTGTATGTTCTGTGTTACTTCAAGTCGTTGAAAATCCAGACTCTCTTTATTTCCCAGTCCTTTGTAGCCTTTTGTAAATTTTAAGTTTTTGTTGCCGCATCTGACTATTCTGGCAACCATATAAAAATATCACCCCAAGCAAGCAATTTTACTGCCACTGTTGTGCAGGGGGTTACATAGGAGGAAAGTTATGTGAAAGGGTGGTAGGTTACAGGGCGTGTCAAGAAATGGGTAAAAGAAGGATGAGAATACTGATTAGAGCGGAGTTGACAAAGAAAAGAGGCATAAGAGAGAGAATGCATGTTAGTGAGATAGAAGATGACTATTGATTTTACATTTAAATTCTTGGAAATTGTAGCTACCGGGGAAGCCAGTAAACGGAAAGGTAAAGGGAACTCCACAGGCGGGAAATGCGAGAAAAGAAGCTGAGGGAGTAGAATTTGCATTTACATTATATTGGTTTCACAGTAAAAGGGTGGGACCTAGTTGCTAATCTTGTGACTCGAGTAAATTCAAACATGGGGGCACCAAAGAGCTAAGTTCATTCTAGCAGAAGCCGTGAAAATATTTTTAGAAGATACACAGAAAAGCCACATTACGCAAGTGAGAATGTGACTTTCTGAGCTGCCAAGTCGGAATCAATCACATTACAGATTCTCCCATGGATTTTGTCAAGGACCTCTAGGTGGATAATTACTAAGGCAATCCGTTTTCCCTATTCCTCCTTTGCATTCAATATATCCGGTAATTTTCAAATTTTCCAAATTTTATCTAATGTCTGTTTCTGATGTAAACCAATAAGGTACCCAAATTTTGACTTCGTATAACGGAGAGGATAATTTTGTTTTTCTTTTATATGCTCTTTCCGTTCACCGGATGTTTGTTGTGGTGCAATGGATATCGATCCGGAACGACAGATCAGAGAGTTGAATTCCTTGCATTCACTTACGCACAAATACCCTTGGGAATGGTATTAATGCGTCTTTTCCCTACCAATGAAAACTAAGTCAAACTACTGCGGGATAATCTTACGCCTAGTCAATCATGTCTCTTTCGAAACGTGTACTACGTATAGCACTTAACTAACTTTCGTTCAGTAAAAAGGCGATGATGGCTACCCACGACTTTTAATATTTTGTAAATCAAGCAATTTCTGATCACATGCTATCCTTCCTAACCTATGTTGTGTCGACTATTTACACAAGTATTTACACAATATGTTCTGTGAGTGTCGAATTCGCCAAGGCATTAACATTATGCGTCACTAAATTTCAAATGTTTCTTTTTGATTCTAATATAAGAAGAATGTTTTCTTTTATCTTTCGGTTTCTTTGAAACTTCCTCGTTGTCTACAAGAGCCATTCTTAGAATTCTAAGCATTTGTCTATAAAAGCACATTTAGATCGTTTTCTGTGAGGAAATTATCCATCATCTTTTGCAATATAAGAGTAAACATTTTACATAATCTTTCAAATATGTTCAATTTCTTTTTTAACGAACATTTAAATGTTGGATCAAATTATATATTTTCGTTTAAGCGAATTGTTTTGTTTGTAGAATGATAATTTCAATTCTTTCTCTCTCCCCCACCACACACACATACACACACACACACATATATATATATATATATATATATATATATATATATATATATATATATGAGTAGAATCCTTGAAATTTGGTAAGATAAATTCCAATAGAGACAAACTCTAAAGAGAACACAATGTTAAAATTTATCATAATCTATAATCAGGAAACAAAAGTGAGATCTTTTTTTACAAATCCATTGGTAATAATATTTTCGCGGCCGGTCCGCGCTGCTTCTCATACCAAATTTGGTCTCTTGAGCGGCGAGGAATTCTTCTAGAAATGGCTATCCAAAATTTAAGTATCGAAATTTTTGTTCTTATAATTTTATTTCATTTAAACTAAAACTTAAATTTGAAATTGAAATGTAAAAACTCTAAATTTGAATTAATAGGGAGAATATTTTTAGGGCAGATGTAATATAGTTTGTGCATATACATCAAGATAGATTATTTGTTGTTTGTAGCTTAGAGAAAAAATTATAAAAAGGTCTATATAGAAAAATCAGTATTAATCCGGGCAACATATTTGAACAGATATTTATTTATATGTTTGTATGTAATCATCAACTGATTCTTTTTTTTTCTGGTAAATTACGTCTATTAAGTGTTTTTAGATAATTAGTTTGTTTTTCTTTTAAGATATAATTCGCATCTATTTTCTTTCCCGTTATAAGATTTCGCTTTCGCAATGATGGTCCAGGTAATGTATGGACCTTTTTTGCGGCATTAGTAAATAAAAGAAGTGAATTGATGAATACATATACTGTTTAAAATAAACTGAACGTCTATTTTTATATGGATGTCAACTAAAATATAGCGTGATAAAGTATGTCGTATTTATAATTTTTCTTTTTTAGATATATTTTACATATATTTTTTATCCCAAAATTTTATATATTTTTAATGTTCCAAAGGTTTAGGCCACTTCTATAAACATTATCAAGAGCGTTTTGTCTCCGGTGTTGTTTATCATCTAACAATAGGGAAAGAGAATATACTGTATTTTAAAACCGAAATTAAATAATACAAGAGACACTCTAAAATAAAAGGAACAGACCAGAAAAAAAAAAACAACAACAACTAATGTACGACATTTTAACCACATCAGTATTATCTTAGATCTCAACCAACTACACAGTTAAATCTCTGCAACTTATAAAAAAAAAATATTGTATTTCTCAATGGTAAATGTAACTTCCTAAACCTTTCCGTTCATGAACACACCGACGATCAACTAAAAAACTTCTCTATTGGCTCCAGTTACCGCTTCTAAACTAGATACGACACATTCGAAAGAAAAAGGATATCGAAATACTCTACAAATCAATCCAGAAGGTGACAAGAAAAAAATTATGTTACAATAAACTATGACAGATCTTCTACAAGTGGAATGTCTGGAAAACCATTAACCCTACAGCAAATACAATTTTTTTTTAATCATTTCACCCCGAGCAAGGCACAAACGCCACTGATGTGCAGGGGGTTACATAAATGTAAAAAGATTAATTAGAAAAGTGTGAGGAGTACAAGCTAGTTAGAAAGGAACAATAGAAAGCTGAGAAAGCAGGTGCAATGACAGATACATGGGCGGAGAGAAAGTGAAGATTATACAGGGGAGGGGAAAGAGCTAGAGTCCAGCGGTTAGTAGATGAGTATTAACTTTGCATTTAAATTTCTGGAGGTTGTAGCCGTCAGGAAAGCAAGAATACGGGAGTGAGTTCCACAGGCGGGAAGTGCGAGAGAGGAAACTGCAGGAGTAGAATTGTCGTCTGCATTTGGCTAACCTGACTGTGAATGGGTGGGACCCAGTTGCCAGTCTGGTTGCACGGGTAAACACCTGTTGAGGAGGCATCAGTGACTTAAGCTCATCCGAGCAGAAGCCATGAAAGTATTTATAGAAGAGACAGAGGGAGGCCACATTTCGACGATGGGAAAGTGGCTGCAGTCGAGTCGCCAGATCAGTACCTATCACATTACAGACTCTCCTTTGGAGCTTGTCAAGAACACTGAGGAGAACGGCAGGGGCACCTGACCATAAATGGCAGCAGTACTCCATGCACGGACGGATGGTTGACTTGTATATATGCAGGATGGATTCAGGTGGAAAAAACATCCTGGATCGACATAGTGACCCAATCTTCTTAGCAGTAGATTTTTCTCTGGATTCAATATAGTGGTTCCGTATATAATATCCGTACAAACTAACTCACATCATCTACAAAATATTTACGAAACAACTCCAGTACCATCAGCAGACGTTGTGACAAAATTCAATAATTATGTAGTTTTCAACCGACAAAATTACAACCGAAATTACAATCTATTCTAGATGAAACAACAAAGTTTACTAAATTATAGAAAAATCTCAGAGAATCATTAAAACAAATTTGTAAATAAATTGATCATACCGAACAACGCTGAAATCAGTATCTTAAAGTCAAGAAGACCGTCGAGGATTACCAAATAAAACCCCAAAGACCAGGTTTTCCTCTCTGATCTAAATATCTGCTTAGACAACCTATCTAAAACCCCTAATGGCACAATTCCTCCATAAATACCCAACAATTACAGCATCGCATCAACAAATGAATTCCTTCATATCTTAAACGCAATAACTCCTGCAGTTAGCACACTAGCATTACGTGATAGTTGAAGAAACACGCAGCATAATTAGCGAGTGCATCTAAAACAACCTTCAATTCCCCACTCAAAATTTTCGACCAGCAGCTCTTTGGGAACTTGTCTTCCACTGTTCCACGAAACTCCCATTTTATGATCATAATGGCAATATCTACACCCAATCTAAGGACGTCAGTATAGTAAACCTATCAAGTCTTGCTTTTTCTAAATTTTATATGTCTCCTATTAATTTTCGGCCAGCAACTCTTTGGGAACTTGCCTTCCACTCTTCCACGAAACTCCCATTTTATGATCATAATGGCAATATCTACACCCAATCTAAGGACGTCAGTATAGTAAACCTATCAAGTCTTGCTTTTTCTAAATTTTATATGTCTCCTATTAAGAATAAATAACGTAGAAACCACAAATCTACACAAGATACTTTGATGACATTTTTGTTTTGATAGAATATAAGAACGACATTAGAAATCAAAAATCAACTTTTGTAAAGAACTCAACGCTGAAATTTACATATTAACTAATGGTTAATGGCAAAACTCCATTCCATGATGCTGATATAGAACTAGCATCAAAAGAATTTACAACTTACTTGTATAAGAAATCTAAGAATACGAACTCTTGTCTTTTAAACTATGATAGCAATACACATAATGATATAAAATAGCATTGATAACAAACTTCTTAAACGGAGGGCACCAAAATCCCTTTTTCCAAACAAAAACATCTATTGAACAGGTGAAGAGGCTCATCCCTTGTTTCCTCTTCAGGATGCGGTTTCCGGTTTTCTCTTTCCCTTTTTCCAAACAAAGTTTCTGAGAGAATAAAACGCATAAAATAGGTATTAGTCAGCGATAATTTTCCGAACTACAAAATTGATAGACAAATAAAATTAATCTTACAAAAACATCTATTGAACAGGTGAAGAGGCTCATCCCTTGTTTCCTCTTCAGGATGCGCTTTCCGGTTTTCTCTTTCCCTTTTTCCAAACAAAGTTTCTGAGAGAATAAAACGCATAGAATAGGTATTAGTCAACGATAATTTTCCGAACTACAAAATTGATAGACAAATAAAATTAATCTTACAAAAACATCTATTGAACAGGTGAAGAGGCTCATCCCTTGTTTCCTCTTCAGGATGCGCTTTCCGGTTTTCTCTTTCCCTTTTTCCAAACAAAGTTTCTGAGAGAATAAAACGCATAAAATAGGTATTAGTCAACGATAATTTTCCGAACTACAAAATTGATAGACAAATAAAATTAATCTTACAAAAACATCTATTGAACAGGTGAAGAGGCTCATCCCTTGTTTCCTCTTCAGGATGCGCTTTCCGGTTTTCTCTTTCCCTTTTTCCAAACAAAGTTTCTGAGAGAATAAAACGCATAAAATAGGTATTAGTCAACGATAATTTTCCGAACTACAAAATTGACAGACAAATAAAATTAATCTTACAAAAACATCTATTGAACAGGTGAAGAGGCTCATCCCTTGTTTCCTCTTCAGGATGCGGTTTCCAGTTTTCTCTTTTCTAATCTCACTTTGTTTTTTTTTTCAATTGGAGTAGATAGACTAAACTATCGCCCGGTTCACACTCCACCCACATCTATTGAACAGGTGAAGAGGCTTATCCCTTGTTTCCTCTTCAGGATGCGGTTTCCAGTTTTCTCTTTTCTAATCTCACTTTGTTTTTTTTTTCAATTGGAGTAGATAGACTAAACTATCGCCCGGTTCACACTCCACCCACGTCTATTGAACAGGTGAAGAGGCTTATCCCTTGTTTCCTCTTCAGGATGCGGTTTCCGGTTTTCTCTTTTCTAATCTCACTTTGTTTTTTTTTTCAATTGGAGTAGATAGACTAAACTATCGCCCGGTTCACACTCCACCCACATCTATTGAACAGGTGAAGAGGCTTATCCCTTGTTTCCTCTTCAGGATGCGGTTTCCAGTTTTCTCTTTTCTAATCTCACTTTGTTTTTTTTTCAATTGGAGCAGATAGACTAAACTATCGCCCGGTTCACACTCCACCCACATCTATTGAACAGGTGAAGAGGCTCATCCCTTGTTTCCTCTTCAGGATGCGGTTTCCAGTTTTCTCTTTTCTAATCTCACTTTGTTTTTTTTTCAATTGGAGTAGATAGACTAACCTATCGCCCGGTTCACACTCCACCCACATCTATTGAACAGGTAAAGAGGCTCATCCCTTGTTTCCTCTTCAGAATGCGGTTTCCAGTTTTCTCTTTTCTAATCTCACTTTGTTTTTTTTTTCAATTGGTGTAGATAGACTAAACTATCGCCCGGTTCACACTCCACCCACATCTATTGAACAGGTGAAGAATCTCATCCCTTGTTTCCTGTTTAGGATGCGCTTTCTGGTTTTCTCTTTTCTAATCTTCTCACTTTTATGTAGCCCCCTGCACATCAGTGGCGTTACCGCCTTGCTTGGGGTGATATGATTAAAAAAAAAAACACGAAACTAGGCATAACAATGTCACACAACAAAACATGAACACATTTTAATGCAGCCATTTGCAAAATACAAGTTGCGAAGTATAAATTGTCGTCATTTTATATTTTTAATATTGCGCATAAGCTTCATTATTTTACTTTGTCGACTGAACAAATTGGTGAGGACAGCTGGGCAAAGCCTATGAGAAAAAGTGCACCAAGACGCTATGCACTTCGCCAGAAATTTGAAAACAACATGCAGTACTGCTTGGCATTCGCGCCGAAAGCACTAATACGCCTAAATCAGAGTGCTTGGGTGTCAATCTTAAGACAGTGCAGAAGATTCGGAAAGAGTTGGATGAGTCTAACGGTACTTACACCATCTACAAAATATTTACGCAACAACTCCATTGCCATCTGCAGATGTGACAAAATTCAATAAATTAAAATTAAAATTAAAATTAAAATCTTCTATAGCTTTACAAATAAATCTGATAATAAAATTTTATATTGAAACAACGTATTATTATATCTTCACAAGAAAGCATTGTATTAATGATAAATTCACATTAAAAAATTTTATTATTAAATCTACAATGATGTCATTACAGCTCATCATTCCCACCCCTAAAATTATGAGGCTGTCTATTAATGGGTAAAGCATAATGAAAGCATGTACAACCATATTTACTAATTGTTACCAATGCGTAATTACCTTGATGTATTAACGAGCTTACCAAATGCGTATTTTCAAGACATTCGTGCCCAATCCTCTCTCAAAATTGGTAATAAGCCACCTTTCCACTTCTTTCTACATTGTCAGTCAGTTAAAGTGCCATACGTGATACAGGCTTGGGCGATCATGTCTCTAAAGAGAGAGATGACTGACTGGGCAGAAGATTATCCCGCGGTAGGTTGGCATTGCTTTCTGCGGTAGACTGGTTGCCGACCAAGGCTATAGAACCCAATCTGTCCTGCTATTTAACCCATAACTGGAAGGAAGAGACGGATTAATACCTTTACCCAAGGGTATTTGAGCGTAACTGAATACAATGGATTCAACTGGAATTCGAACTCGGCTCCCCGGTTTCTCGTTCCGAGCCGATATCCACTGTACTACAACGCACATCCTTATACATTGTACTAAAGAATAAAAAGAAATTTAATAAATTGGTCTTAAAAAGTATTTTAAATTTATAACGAGTGGTAAAATAAATTTTTGTTCCTCGGGGCTTTTGGTCCAACTAAAAGACATAATTTTCTAATTCGATCTTCTTTACTTACATGATTGGCGCAATGCCATTTTCGAGAACTATTTGCCGCTATTTGACCTTGTACCTAGTAAGGTTTGTTAATATCATGAAAGCCGACAAGGGGCTGTGTTGCGTTTGAAGTAGTTGGCATACTTACTAGCAGCGCCAATATTTATCCTAAGATCTTCAGCTTGTTTGAACTCAGATTGCAAAGGTTGGCAGGTTCTCTACAGTCATTATAGATTGATTAAAAAAAACCTATCATATTTATTTACTTCTATCTGATCTTGTTTTCCTGCAGAGTAAATTGTATTGCATGCATACAAAGGAGTTAGTTGTTCCATTAACACATCGTTTGCAATTCAGCTTTTAAATTGAGATGCCTTGAATTCTACCTCTATTTAATTAATGAACATCCGTTTCTCTCCACTCATATCTGGACGGTTCGCAAGATGTGCTTGATGATAACGAAATAGTTATTTATGGATATAATGTTACTTTCATTAAAGCCTACAGTAGTGAGACATCTGGGACCTTCGGACTCACTACAACATAGTTTTATGGATCAAAGAATCGTCGAAAATAAGCAAGTGATATCGATTTTAGAAACATATGCACAAATATATATTTATAAATGTTTCAACAAATAGACACCGTTTCTTTTTTGTGCAATTTTGTGTTTAATTTCTTTCAAAGAAGAAACGAATTTGAAAATGGTTGTGGACATGTTTACACAACGTTTGTATTTCAGTTTATTCCACATTTTCTTTTTTAAGCAAAATTGTATTTTTTAAAATCATTTCACACAAGTAAGGATAAAAGCAACTAAGATACAAGGTGATTTTCTTGTTAGAATACAGTCAGTCAATTAGGTGCCATACGTGATACACGCTTAGGCGGTCATGTTTCGAAAGCGGCATGATTGCCTAATCGATTGTTTTATTTATTATTTTTAATTTTAATAATATATTATATTTTTCTCATTTATTATATTATAATATTTTTGTTATGTTATTTATTTGCAGTATACAATATAAGTATATTATAATTTTTTGTACATGTTTACTTATCTGTAGTCGTGGTATACAATGAATAATTTTAGTTTATTTATATATCTAAGTGTAACATTTATATGTTGTTTTTACGAATGTGGACGTAATTTTCGAAATTGGTGGAAAGCATTTTTTCCATTATTAGTTATATGCAAACAAAGTTTCTTTGATAATATTTAGTATGAATTTTACACCTTTACATTTTTGTATTTTTGTTTTATTTGCAAATTTATTGTAAACGCTTTCCCAGTTATAACGTCATTTTGTTTCATTTTTACTGCTACTCAGTTTGTTCAATTTTTTTACGTTTAAATTTTTAAATTGACACATTTAATTTTGTGTTTTTTATTCCGACATCTAATACACACACACACACACACACACACACACACACATATATATATATATATATATATATAGTGTTCTGTTTTGGTTGCTTTTTTAATTTTTGGAATGTATTTTATTTACCTACTGAACAACACATTTTATATTTTGTCTTTTTCATAGCGATGTTATATATATATATTTAAAAAAAATGAGTCAGCACTTTTAAAGGCTTTTCGTTTATCTTCTTGTGTTTTCCTTAACGGGCATTGTGGATGGGGTACTGCAAAATTACTGGATTTGAAGACTTCTTCCGACCTATACTAAGTTAAAACTTAAAGTGTTTTCTTTTTTTCTCCCTTTATTTAATTGGAGTAGATAGACCCTTCTGTCGCCTGGTTCACGCGCCTTCCTCTTCTTTTAGACAGAAGTAAATGCGCATTCTTTGTTTCCTGTTTAGAAAGTAGTTCAGGGTTTCTTTTTTCTCCTCCGGTTCAATCATAGTGCTAGCAAAAGCTTTTTGCAGTGTTTGTCGATGGTAGCAACGTCTCTTCATTATAACGGTACCGGGTTGGCTGCTTCCGACTCATGCGCATGAGAGGCTGCTCTGATCAACAGAGATATCTGGGTTATATGTAGTTCCATGTCGCGCATTGATGGGTGTCCCTGCATGAACCTTCGGCCAAACCTGTCGCCGCATTATGCTGCAGACTGCGCCAGTTTCCCTCCCACACATGCTGCATACATTGACCGACTGATTCTACTGTAGGCCTCTCTCCTAATAAATCTTTCATGAATACGCAGAATGATCAAAGCAAATCTAAATCAGCTAACCTAAAAATACCCAAACCCATCAACATCTCCTTCGCTAACTTACGAGGTATACGCACCAAAATTTACAGTGTCGAATCCTTCCTCCAAGTCAACTCACCTGACATCCAAGACCTCTGCAAAATTAACCTTGATCCTTCTATCCTCTCTTCTGAATTCAATGTCCCTGGTTACCTTTCCTTCTTCAGGAAGGACTCTAATGTCCATATGCATAGGCTTGGTTTTTATGTCAGTGAACACCTCCCTCTTGCTATGGTGATCTGTCTTGGATACCTAGATCATTGTTATATGTGTTTCCGTCTCTCCCTACTAACGTCTGTTAGCTAACTCTTCTTCATCTATCGATCCCCCTCATCTCTCGACTGTTCCGTTCTTGACAGCTTCTCCAATAATATTGACAATCCTATTTTCTGTTATTTGTCTGCCCATATATTTATGTTTAACAACTTTAACGAACACGACGCCAAGTGGCTGAAAAACTCTGTCAAAGATCTCGCTGGTGTCAACACGAGGAAATTTTCAATCACCCACTTCCTTAAGCAAGCGGTGAAGTTCCCCATGCGTTTCTCTAATAACCCTAATGGACCTAACTCACTGCTAGAGCTCTGTTTTACTTCTATCCCTGACTCGTGCAATTGTTATATAGCGACAAATAACAAACACGAATATATATAAAAATATGAGTTATATTTTTATTGATGAACGATCGACCGTGTAGCCTAGTGAACAGAGAGTGAGAGCGCGCTTCCAGGGCGTTGACGGGGTGACGGGGGAGTGTGGTCGTATCTGTTCTGGTCTACTCTGTCTCTCTGTCTGCCTCTGACTAGACTGCTGTCTGACTCTGGCTGACTGGCGAATCCGTGTTTTCGCAGTCTTTATATATCTTCCAAAACCGGGACTTGTTTCTTCCGGCTTTGCCTTGATCACGCGACGCCCACGCGACGCCTACGTAATTCTCAGAGACACCTGTTCTGTCTGCCTCTTGTAGCCATTTCCGCTACTGCCGGAAATAAGGTCAAACAAACATCCGTTCCCCTCAACGACCGGAAAACACCCCCGCTTGCTCAGCTTCCTCGGGTGGGGCGGGATTGTTATATTACATTCCTCGCCCACCCATTTTCCAAAATGTTCACCTAAGAACATTTTAAGCGCAACACCCTCACTCTCCTCCCCATGCCACACAAGCCCGACAATTATATAAAACATGTGCACGCCAAAACAACAAAAACATGTGCATGCCGAAACAAAAAAAACAAAAAAAATATATATATATAGGGGAGCCTACATCGGCAACCCAACAATGTTCGTGTCCATCTTGAAAATTGTTCTACCAGCTCGATGTTTCATTGTTCCTTTTTTTTTTCCTCCTTTTTTTTTTTTTTTTTTAATATCCATTTTCACAGAATTGGGCAAAGTTCTTAAAAATGTTCATTTTCTTTCTCGACTCTATCCATAAGCGTAGACTCCACGATGCATAACAACATGATTATAGGCGGTAATCACGCCCCAGTTTCCAAACTAACATCGAGTAAATGACCTTTGACCAACACCATGTGTGCCTCTGCTCGAGTTTATTGTTACACATGTAACCTCATTTAATTTAATTTAATTTCAAACATACTATGTTTGAACACAAAAAAAATTGGTCATTATCTGCCGTACATATCATTCATAGTCTGACCGAGAAATGTTCAATAGAAAATGAAGAAAATTACCCTGATTCCAACGTTAATCTGCATGCAATTTACTTGCGGAGGATATTAATTTAGTTTAAAAAAATGGACCCGTGACTCGTAGTTCCTTAGTTTGTACAATGCTTTCCATTCCCTGAACCACTTCCTCTGGATTCGAAACCAAGCATATCTGATTTGTTGACATCTCTCTGTTTAACGCAGAGTGTTGAACGCCCGTTGACCCCGGAGTACTATTCACAGCGGATAACTCAATTTCCTTTTCCGAAGCACTGTTGCTTCTTTTACACTTAAAAATCCGCTTCCTAGCTATTATTCCCAGGATTATTATTACGCCGACCACGCCAGCAATGACTCCTATCGTCAACTTCTTCTGGAGTTCCTCATATCCTTCACTAAATCTCTCCATATTTACTAGTTTTCAGAAATTAATATATCTTCAAAAGATATTTCCCAAGTCACATAAATGAAAATTCACAGAGGATGTTGAATTGATGGGAACCTGCACAAAAGCATAAAAGTGAAGTACTTTTACGTAAATAAAAATAAGTTTTAGATTTTAATTTAATTTTTCCAAATCTCCCCAAATAATCC
Source organism: Ascarosepion bandense (assembly GCA_037127315.1). Lineage (NCBI taxonomy): Eukaryota > Metazoa > Mollusca > Cephalopoda > Sepiida > Sepiidae > Ascarosepion > Ascarosepion bandense. The sequence continues at coordinate 1,688,866 of JBBBDQ010001232.1, read as the reverse complement.
GATTCCACCATATTGATAACAAAATATCTTTTCAATATCTGACTCATATCGCGAAACACTGAGACGCGGGTGAATGTTTTAAGAATATATATAATCGGTGTATTCGCAAAGAAATAACCAAACAATGCAGTTGTTTTCAAGCAACGATGTTGAGATATATTTATAATTGGCGATTTTGTTGGCTGTTGTTAACTGCATAATTAAAAATACACTTTAAAACTCTCGATAACATTTAAGTCATTTCTATGCTGTAGAAATGTCACGCAAAACACAAACATTTTTAAATTTTGACAATATCTGTGTAAAGATTACAAATTGACGTTTACGAACAAACTCTGTTGACGAGATCAAAATTAAAGAACCCTTTCGTTTCTCTGATTTTCCTATTGTGGTAGCATTCAGCTACATTTATAATTTGTTAATGTTTACCAATTTTGATTTAGTTCATGCAATACAAGGCCAAATGGAGAAAATGAAGAGGGTCATTTTACGCTAATACTCCAATTGGGGAAAGTTTGTGTACGTAGAACATCGATTGTTTTTTTTTTGTTTTTTTTTTAATTCGGCTCGAGTACTGGTCAGAAAAACTCAACTATTTCAACCATACAACTGACCTTCATAATCACATTGAGAATAGCTGTGCGTCAATATTTTTATTGGGTTGTCTGGAAAGTTCATGCCGCTTTTTAAGTAAAATTAGGACACAAAACAAAATTATTTCATTAAATATTTATTCTATGAAATATTAACTATTCTCTTGCACAAACCAAAGAAAACATTGTTATCAACAAGTTAATCCAATTATCCACTTTAAACTCACTTCACATATATGGTAAAATATTAACAACGAAAAATAAACCACCAACTCAGATGCTCTACACCTACAGACAGGCAAATATTTCAACTTTCTTCCTCCCCGTCAACTTTAACACCCCACTCCTCCCCGTCAACCCCAAACCTAATGCGCTACTCCCTACATGTAGTCTGTTTCAGCACCTCCGTTCTACCGAACAATCCATATTTCTCATTTCTACGGTCAGATCGGCAAAAGTATGCATTTTTTTTTCTAACTGGACTTATTATAAACACGAGCAGAGAACACACGCACTATTAAATCAATGAGTCACTTACTTTGGCTAATTGTCCATAGTCACTTAGTTGCGCAGCTGCTAGATATTTTCGTCTTTTTTTCTTTTTCTTCCTTCCTCGCTGTCGTCCGGTTGTTTACTATTTTCGTCTTCTATCCGGTGGTTTTAATTCCGTTGAATTTTCAATCTCACCGTGATAACCCTCGTATCAATCTGTTTTGTTGTTTCAAAACAGCAAGTCACCAGCACCAAAATACAAGTCTGTTATATAGCAATAAACAGACAAACACGGGTATATATAAAAATATATGACATATTTTTATTGATGAACGATGGACCGTGTAGCCTAGTGAACAGAGAGTGAGAGCGCGCTTCCAGGGGGTTGACGGTGTGACGGGGGAGTGTCGTCGTATCTGTTCTGGTCTACTCTGTCTCTCTGTCTGCCTCTGACTAGACTGCTGTCTGACTCTGGCTGACTGGCGAATCCGTGTTTTCGCAGTCTTTATATATCTTCCAAAACCGGGACTTGTTTCTTCCGGCTTTGCCTTGATCACGCGACGCCCACGCGACGCCTACGTAATTCTCAGAGACACCTGTTCTGTCTGCCTCTTGTAGCCATTTCCGCTACTGCCAGAAATAAGGTCAAACAAACATCCGTTCCCCTCAACGACCGGAAAACACCCCCGCTTGCTCAGCTTCCTCGGGTGGGGCGGGATTGTTATATTACACAATGTCAAGCAACTATGCCTCAATGGAAACTCTGACCATGCAGTGGTTTCCGTTAACATCTCCCTCAACAACCACTACACCCAAGAACCTCAGACTAGCAGAATATCTTACTATTACCAAAGAGCTGATTGGGACTCATTCCGCTATTTCCTGTGTGGTGCCTTTTGGAACAACGTCTTTAGTCTTCCTGTTGAAGACTGTGCGGCGGAAGTCTCTCTTGTTGGGTTGATGTTGGCATCAAAGATTTCATCTCAGCCAGGAACTTAAGATTTAATCACACTCGTACCCTTGGTCCTTCCCTGCTTGCTCGGCCGCCATCGCCCATTGAAATCACCTCTTCCGTCTTTATCCAGTTATTCCTTTCAACAGACTCCTTTTTGCCTCTTCTCGCAATGAGTGCAAGAAGATACTTAAAGCTGTTGTTTGCAACCAGAATGATACTGCGCATAGCTTCCCGTAAGTTTGGATATATGACTACTGAGGGCTCTGTAAAGGTGTACTAAGCAATAGCACACCCTCAATACACGCTCTAATCAATGAATTTGAGGTCCTTAATTCTACAACAGACAAGGCTGACTGCTTCGCTCGCAGATTCTCCACCAGTTAGACACTGGACTCATCTAGCCTATCTGTACGCCACTTCCCAACCCCGAACTAAGGCCCAACTGAATGACATCCACATTACCCCCTCGGTGGTCTCTAACATAACTTTAAAATTTCACCACCATAAAGCGAGCGGCGGCGACACAATCCTAATCATTGTCCTGAAAATGTTTTCCTGAACTCTCCTCTATTCTCTCCAAACTCTACTGCATCTCTGCTTCTTGCTTTCCTGCCTGCTGGAAGTCCTCCTCCATGGTTCTAATATATAAAAACACTGGTGAAACCTCTAAGCACACGAAATATCGCCCTATAAGCCTCCCGCCGATTTTTAGCAGTGTCCGAAGCCATCATCAACGCCGAGTTGGTTCAACATCTCACAGCCCACAGAGTTTTCTCTGACAAACAGTATGGTTTCTGCTTTACTATGTCTACTGCTGATATGCTCATAACTATCACTGAGTGAATACACCAGGCTCTCGACAAGAACGGCGATGCCCGAACTGTTGCTCTAGATATCTTCAAAGCTTCTGAGAGAGTCTGGCATGCTGGCCTTCTACGCAAGCTGCGAGACTATGTTATAACTAGAAAATTGTTTGATCTTATCCAGTTATTCCTTTCAAATCGCACAATGAAGGTAGTATTGAACAGGCATGCCTCCCAATATTATCATACGAATGTGGGTGTCCCTCAAGGCTCTATTGTAGGTGCTATTCTTTTTCTTTTCTATATTAACGCTGACGACACTATGGTTTACTCTCGCATCGATCAAAAACCTCACGAGGCTGACAAAGCAAACCTTGCTGCCGAGCTTAAAAAAAACCCCTCCAATCCGTGGTGGACTGGTGTAAGAAACCGTGTACTTTAATGCTTCCAAAACAAAGCTGCTATCTATTAACCATCACAGCCAATTGCTCCTCGCCCCAACCATTATCATGGATCAGTCTAGTCTCCCTGAAAGCAAAACACTGCGCCTCCTTGGGTTGACTCACAACAGACCTCAAGTCGAATGACTCTATAGAATCCATAGCTAAATCATCTGCTAAGAAGGTCGATTTTCTGTGTAGGGCCAGTAAGATTTTTCAGTCTGAAACAACCCTGCACATATATAACTCTACCATCCGCCCGTGCATTGAATATTACTGCTATATCTGGTCGGGTGCTCCTGCTATCCATCTAGGTGTCCTTGACAAAACCCAACGGAGAATCTGTAATGTTATCGATACCGACTTAGCAGCTCAGATACAGTCATTTTCTCACCGGCGCAATGTGGCTTCCGTGTGTATCTTCTACAAATACTTTCACGGTTTCCGCTCCGATGAACTGGTTAGTAGCCAAGACTATAGAACCCAAGCTGTCCTGTTATTTAACCCTTAACTGGAGGGAAGATAGGGATCAATACTTTGCCCAAGATTATTTGCGCGTACGTGAATGAAAGAAATTTAACTAGTATTCGAACTCTTTTCCTCGAGTTCTCGTTTTGAGCCGATATTCACTGCACCACGACGCTCATCCTTCGTTAAGTGCCATACGTGAAACACGCTTGGGCGATCATGTCTCGAAAGAGACATGACTGACTGGGCAGAAGATTATCCCGCAGTAGGTTGCCATTACTTTCTGCGGTAGACTGGTTGCCAGCCAAGGCTATATAAACCCAATCTGTCCTGCTATTTAACCCATAACTGGAAGGAAGAGACGGATTAATACCTTTCCCAAGGGTATTTGCGCATAAGTGAATGCAATGAATTCAACTGGAATTCGAACTCAGCTCTCCGATTACTTGTTCCGACCCGATATCCACTGGACCACCACGCACATCGTTAGAAGACTTGAGCAAATATTCTATTAAAGAAAAAAGACTATAAAAAAAAAACAAGAATTAAGAAAATTGCTCATAATGGTTTAAATTTTGAATATCAATGTTAACATCTAGCAACAAATTGGAAGCGATTACCACATGCAAAGAGTGCAATAGAAACAAAACAGTTAACTTAGAAATTACGGTTACATCCAGTCATTTCAAATCTAAGATAATAAAACCTTAGCAGCAATGTAGTCTTTAAATTCATTATTTAATAATACTATATAGGAACTTGCATTTATGTTTTAATACAAAAATGTTACACAAGGCTAAATGAGGTATGGCGGATGGATTATTTATCTTCCTTATCTTAAACATAACGAGCCAAAATTACTGAACGAAACATAACATATTCTTCAATTCAGCATAACATTCCGTTCTTATATACAATTATCTCTATAGTCATCATAATGCTTCAAGTACGATGAAGTACTAAGTTCGGATATATACAATTTGTATGGGAGCAATATGATAACAATTATTAACAATAAAATCTCAATTATTAGAACCTTGAATAAGTTATTGCTGATTTTTCATGAAAAGTAATGTTTTATTTCCAAAAAAAAAAAAGAAAGAAACATGCCCCTAAAATTACTGTCCATCGCTAGCCACTACATTTTCCCCACTTTCTGGCAACAGTTGAATTCCACATTAGAAAATTGACACATCTTTTGAAGATAACGTGCCAACCTATTTTTTTGCATCTTCATAAAAATGAAAGTGCTGCTCATCCAGGCCATGTGACATCAATCGAAACAATTGATAATCGGACGGGGCAATATTTGATGAATTCACCGGGTTGGGTAGGACTTTCTATTGAAGTATTTCCAAGTAGATTGCAAAATCACCTTATCTTATCTCTGTTGCTGTAGCGATCATTATTTCATCAATGCTCGGCTTAAACGCATCAATTGTAGTCTATAGTGATCTGCTATGTTTTCCGTTGCTTTTAGCAGTTCCTAATAAATACACCCAGCTAATCTCACTAACTCAGAGCAGAAGATGCGAACCGTGGATATCTGATGTTGATTGAATGGCCTGACATACCCCACAAGCTTCTACCCTCACGGTTATCGTAGTGTATCTAATATTTCATCGCCAATCGCAATACGAAGCAAAATGCTATCCTTTATTTGCCGTTGAAGCAGCTGTTCTCATGTGACGAGACGCTCTTCGACGTCTTTCGGCTTCAACACGTATGGGGCCAAATGTACTACTTTGAATCATTCTAAATGCTTTCAAACGTTTCGAAACTTGTGTAATTAACTTTTAATGATTCTGCAAGTTTAGTTTGCGTCTAACATAAGTATTCTTGAAGTAATGCCTCCAATTCTTAGTCTTCAAAATTTTTCGGTGCACAAGAACTTTTTTAAGACCAGCATGAAAATCATAATGTTTGAAGCATCTAAACCAATCTCTGCATGTTGTTCCCGACAGAGCATGGTCGCCGTAAATCTCGACAAACATTCTGTGTATTTCAGCTGCAGATTTCTTTTCAATAATTGAGTGCAATAAAATTCCCCGTTTCCTTGGAACGAAATTCAACATGCTTAACGCTATGAAAAACAGATTAAAATGTAATGACATACGCTGAATTTCAAGCATGCTTATAGTACTTCCATATAGCATAATTTTCCAGTTGAAACTTCAAACACACAATTCTGGGAATGCGATCTGTTACAAAATAGTGAGAACTTATTTAAGGTCTTAATAATATTTACAATGATTATAATTTTATACTATAGAAGAAATTAATATTTCTTTTGAGTAATAAGATGTGGCACACGGTCAAAAGAGAGACAAGGGACGGATTGTCTTCAAGCTGTTTAACTTAAATTTAGCTATCCACAATTACTAATCCAAACATACCACGGTATACCTTACACAAGAATATCGTATTCTTCCTACATCTACCATAATATCTCAAAATCTCTATGTAGTTTTAACTAGTTTCTATATGTACAAGTTGTCTCTTGAGAGAATAAAAATAACAACATTTAAAAAGGAAACCGTAGACTACAGAGAAAAGTTCATCAAAACAGTTACCATAAAATTTCGTATAGACAAGACGCAAAAGAAAATATGTTATGGCGACTGGAATGTGACTGAAGGAGAAATGCTAGGTCAGGGTTAATAACATTGCAGATATTTTTTGGGTTATATAAAAATGTTATTATATAACAGGAGCAACAGATCATATATTGCAACAATATGCAATGTGAAATGCAGACTAAATATATCGACAGGCCTATATGAAATAAAAGGGTTATATGAAATGCAGATATATTTGAAAAAAAATAAACACGCCGAAATGAACTTTCATCAATCAGATATTGGCTAGAATACAACCAATCCCACTTTAAACCCGTCGTATTAACACTGTTTGAACTTTTTCCCGTTGCAAACAGCTATAAATTAGAAGACTTTAGTCGGTGATTGAGGACTAATCGATGTGTCCATTATTACCGGGTGGATGATAATGGTTCGAAAATGACCTCCAATTTATCATTTTTTTCTCATACTGTTTCTGTAAGTCTTTTAGTCATTTGTATGTATACTCTATGTAAAATTTTCTCTTGTTAATCAATATTTCCTCAATTAAATTGGTATAATAATACGTTGTTGTTAAAGCTTTTTAGATTCTATTTGATTTTTACGATTTGTATCTAATTTGCATTTAAATCTTTAAGCAATATATATTATTTCAAATATTAATATTAACCCAATAGTTGTAATATCTGATGTTAATTATACAAAAAAAGAAAAGTCAGTTTTAATTATAGATTTTTAAAAATTAGGTAGTTATTGTATTAATAAAAAAAGGTAGTAATTCTTTATTTCTATCTATTTTTTCTATGTTCTTTAAAAATGTCGGCAATAATGACTCTCCACGATTTCCACTATTGTATCATTTTGTTTTATCTACTAAGGTCTGTCCTACTATTAAAAACTCTTAAATTACATTGTTTACCTCTATTCTTCTTGCCATCAATCTGTTCTGCCAATATTAAATTTTTCAAACTCTCTTTTATCATAAAGTAACCTGGAAGATTCAACTGTTTCTTTGTGATATGATAATTTTCTCTCAAACGAAAAACAAAAAACAAGGAGCGATCTATGTTATTCCACCGAAGGATACTGAGGATAGCGTGGTCGGAATACGTTATCAACAAAGTAACTATGAGTAACATGGGCACAAAATGGTATTTATAATCAGTATCTAAAAGAGTCAGCTTCGCTTTATTTACAGAAAATACTGGTAGCGCATCCCCAAACAAATATGATATGTAATATATATTTTTTTAAATTTCTAATTTAAGCGCAGTACTAGAGTGAATTAATGTGTGGTGCATTGGATATCGGCTCGGAACGAGAAATCGGGGAGCCGAGTTCGAATTCCAGCTGAATTCATCGCATTCAATTACGCGCAAATACCCTTGGGAAAGGTATTAATCCGTCTATTCCTTCCAGTTATGGGTTAAATAACAGGATAAATTGGGTTCTATAGCCTTGGTCGGCAACCAGTCTACCGCAGAAAGCAACGGCAACCTACTGCGGGATAATCTTCTGCCCAATCAGTCATGTCTCTTTCGTATGGCACTTAACTAACTGACTGACTAGAGTGACCTTGAAATCTCAACAACTTAGAGTAGAGATGGTTATATACAACCATGAGCATTCAGCTAACATTTTATTTGTCGCAATTCTCGCTTGTGGAACTCCCTTCAAATTCCATCATTTCCAGCCAACTGAAATCTTAAAAAAAATTTAATTCAATGTGAAACGCTATCTACTGTCCTCCTGAATACTGTTTTTTGATCATTAGTAATGTCTCTGCTATAATTCTTCCACCTCAAATATCACTAGTGGTTTTACTGCTTTGCTTAGTGTAAACACGATTAATTCAAATTACTTTTCTTGATAAATTTACTGATAAGTGATTATGCTTTCAGTTAAAATATCTACTGTAACTTGATTATTAAAATCTGCTTCGATCATCTCTTTTATAGTACAGTAGTTTGAGCACGAGACAACACATTGTTGTCCTGATCACAGAATTTAAATTTTGAAAGTAGAAAGTTTAATATTCTGTAAGTATTGCGTAACTATGACAGAAATCATTTACCCTATTCACAATGTTCGGACGATTCTCTTCATCTTTAATAACATACGAATGTACCTCTGCCGTCAAAAATGACTACACCATATTTGAGAAGATTATATATAGATAGGTGTGAGTTTGTGACCCTGGATTTAACGCTCTTGCGATCGTCAAAGTGATTAATTTTTTTAAAAATTGGCTATATGTAGGGTTGCGTATATTAGTGTATTTTGTCGAAGTGGGAGGAAAATTGGAAGGAAAATTTGTCGTCGTGACAAAGGCTGATATATATACACACTTAACACCTATTGACGTACGCAGAGAAACACACACGCCGCAGCACACATATACATATATATATATATATATGCCAAGCCTCATACGGTTCACATATAGTTATGTTTGTGTGAGTTCCGGTGGGAGGGCGCGTTATGAAAGCGGTCTTTCGTGTTGCTTGGTAGATTTTTGTTTATCAATCTCTAAGGGCTATTTTATACCGGATCTGATTTTTTTTAACACAATTTTATGACTTTAGCTAAATATATATTTTAACGCAATTGTATGCCCTCGGCCAAGATGTATTAGCCATTTTACTATAAAATGTAATGCTGGTAATTTTTCTCTAATACAGGAAGCAATTTGTAAGTTGTCGTCATATTTCATTTTTAATTAATAACATGCGCGTTGTTTGTTTTTTATTGTAATTGACTGCACATTATAGTAGGATCAGCATGATGCGATTTGGAAACGGCTGTACTACTTGGCATTCGTGCCAGAAGCGACTATACACACATTTCAGTGTTTGGGTTTCAATCTGAGGACAGTGCAATGAATTCGGAAAGAGTTGGATGATATATTCAGTTAGCATCATGTTGTTTGTAATGATCACTAGTGTTGGGGTTGTAATAACTTTATTCATCTTCCCGCGGGGATTCACGCTCAACACGGACACATACATCAAGGGCTTCGAGAAAGTAGTTTTGTCCTTGGTTAAGTGAATGGCTGCTATGCCTTAGCACAACCGCCTACCTCGAGTGGCTCTCGAACCACGAAAACCAAACTAGCTACTTTCTATCACTGTCGATCGATTCACTTCTCAAAATAAATAGATACTGACTCTAGGAGACTTGAGACACTATTGAGGTTTAAAAATTCACCCCGGCCTCAAGTGGAACTCGTACATACGCTCCGGGAATAAATGACCGGATCCTTTTACCGCTCCAGTAAATAGTTGACACCACGTTATATGATCCGGTCTAAAATGAAGTACGATTGTCACAAATTCTCACTTTCCAGTCTCGATAGCGTCCAAAATCATCTCAGAGTCCTTGTAGGTGAGACGTGACTAGCCACTCAAATCTTTATAGCTACTTCCATGGAAATTCTCGGATGAAAGCTATTGCTTAATTCCGTCAGCTACAATCTTCACGGCCAGAAACCGACATACCACCTATATTGCAGCAAACCACACGTATTTATTCCGTATTCCATTAGTTAGAAGCAAGTGCCACTCGAACAGCTTCATCCCGCAAAACCAGTATTCTGTGAAACCGACTGCCAAGAGGATGTTTCCCCGACCACTACAATCTTAACGGCTAACCTTAGATTTAAAGAGGTTATCTTTCTCTCTAATCCACATAAACTACCCCTTACTGTAAGCGGCAACCTCGCGTGTCTACCGAGCCTTGTATGATGTGAATATCACAGTAAAAACATTCGATAAAACCTGCTCTTATGCAAACTTTGTCAAGCGCAAGAGAGAGCCAGTGTTATTTGTTTATGCTATAACATAGTTTTAGGAAGATTAATACTAGTTATTGTAACTTTTTCGACAGAAAAAATACTACAATTGGACAAATCAAAACACCAAATTTAATAATAAGAATTAAAATGTCATCAAATTAAATTAATTGACGCAGTCCAGGTGATCACAAAACAGTCACAACAACTGTCTCACTGGTTTCAGATTCTGGAAGAACCACAGCGACATCCTCCTTACAAAAGATTTCAATTAATAAAAATATGTCTAATTTAATTTACTACAGTATTTACCATTATAGCAATTTTGTCGTATACTATTTGTATTAAGATTTGTTTTTCTTTACCGAAAAACTAAAAACATACCAAGTTTAAACCTTTTCTATAAAAGTGTTTTTCTCACTAGTGGCGCTCGCTACAACGAAAATTATTCCATAGCAGTTTTCTAACGTGGTGAATTATTACACGTTTAGTCTTCTGTAACAAATATCGCCAACTGTGCATCATTTACTAAATAGGGTGCGGTCGCGTGGACACTACAAATGTCTTTTAAGAAAATAAGTTCGCAATTTCTAAACCTTTCAGGAAGCCTGATTTATAAAGGCGACGTTTGGTCAAAACTCGATGAATACTACTGTTATATAGCAATATACAACAAACACGCATATATATAAAAATATAAAGTGATATTTTTATTAATGACGATGAACCGTGTAGCATAGGGGACAGAGAATTAAGAGAGCGCGCTTCTAAGGGTTGACGGGAGTGTCTCTCTTCACCGACCGATCTCTGTCGCTCCTCTACTGCTACTGTCGTCTGTCTGTCTGGTGAAATCCGTGCGCCGAGGTCTTTTTATAATCTCCAAACCGGGACTTTTTCTTCCGGTTTTTGCCTCGCCCACGCACGCCCACGTAATTCTCAGAGACACCTGTTCTGTTTGCCTCTGTAGCCATTTCCGCTACTGCCGGAAATAAGGTCAAACAAACATCCGTTCCTTTCAACGACCGGAAACACCCCCGCTTGCATCAGCCTTCTCCGGGTGGGGCCAGATTGTTATATTACACTAGTTCTTTATTTTCAGTCATGCTATTTACGATTGTACAATATAAAAGAACATGAGTTTTGGAAGAAACGGCAAAATGTTGAAAATATCTAGTAATCAAAATTAACAGAAATTATAATTAATAGGAAAAAGCAAGTGGGGTTAATTATTAAATATTATATTATGAATTATTACGAAGCAAAAATTAATTGCAATTAGTGAAGATTAATTGCAGAGAAAATGTCGATTATTCGTACAGAAATGCGTCATACAATCAAGAAGTGTCTTTTGTTTTTACATTTGTGAATTTACATTTTTATATTTTCCATGTCATTTAAATACACGTCTGTAACTCACTTGAACACAGTACAGCGTCATGTGTAACGGTGGGACCTTTTTGGCGAAGGGATGGTCTTTTTGTGTCTGAATATGTTTTACTTTTTCTTTTTGATGATCATACTGCAAGAGAAATTACGAATTAAAATTGATGAAAATTGAAGATAATGAGACAAACGCGACCGAGAAAGCATAAAGCCATAAATTAACTTGTGCCCTCAAAATAGACAGTTTTCCAAGAAAGGACTGCTCAAAATTTCTCGAGGAAATTAACCTGAAAAAATGCTTATTTATTAGTTTTTTTTTTTAGAGAAAAAAAAGATTTTATAAATATCAGACAAAGTAGCACAGATTCCTGAGTCAAGCAATATCGAATATTTCTTTACAAGTAATAAGCTCCATTTTAACGCGTAATATTAACATTTTTAGTTTTTTTATAATCATATCGTCCCAAGCAAAGGCATTTTACTGCCACTGTTGTGCAGGGGGTTACATAGGAGGAAAGTTATAAGAAAGAGTGACAGGTTACAGGGGGTGTCAGAAAGTGGGCAAGAGAAAGATGACAACACTGATGAGAGTGGAGTGAACGGAGAAAGGAGCATGAGAGAGAGGGGGATGCAAGTTAGTGAGATAGGAGAAGACTATTGATTTTACATTTAAATTCTTGGAGATTGTAGCTGTCGGGGAAGCAAGTAAACGGAAGGGAATTCCACAGGCAGGAAGAATTTTTGTTTAAATTTATTGGTTCCGCAGTAAAAGGGTGGGACCTGGTTCCAGACATTATGGCTTGAGTAAATTCATATATAGGGGGCAACAGTGAGCGAAGTTCATCAGAGCAGAAGCCGTAAAAAGTATTTGTAGAAAAGAAACAGGTAAGCCACATTTCGCCGGCGAGAAAGTGACTGTATCTGAGCTATCAAGTCGGGGTCGATCACATTACAGTTTTTGCCGATGGATTTTGTCAAGGAGCACTATGTGTATAACAGGAATACATATGGCAGCAGTATTCAATGAAAGAGCAGATGGTAGATTTATATAAGTGCAGGATTGTTTCAAACGGGAAGAACTTCCAAGCCCTACACAGAGAACCGACCTTCTTAGCAGGGGATTTAGCTATGGATTATATATAGTAAATTCCACTTGAGGTCTGTGAGTGTTAACGCGAGGAGACGCAAAAAAATCAGGAACTTTCCCCTACAGTAAGTGATACTTTTCTTTTCTCCCCGACTGCGTAATTTGTATTTAGTACGATATTTACTAACAATATTATTGTTCCCATTATCAGACAATATTTTACGTTCTTTTCTTTATGACAGATGAAATCTATCACAGCATACTCGATAGTCACTTTCTGTTCTTTAGAAAATGCTTAGATCAAAGCAGTGCACAAAGTAGATACACATACGAAAGAAAATCTAATATTTCTGAATACTTTGAAAATGTATTTGCTTTTAGAATCTAAATCAGAATTGGCATAGCAAGTTAGAATTGAGTAGGTCTGTCTCGTTCATATCTCTTTTTGTAAAACTTGTGAAAATATTTCCCCACTACTGTATAGTGAAATGAAATTGTTAATTCCCGTTGTTATATAATCAGTGAGTCATTTTGACTTACGTTACTTCTTCCTGAATTTTGCACATGTAACTACATATTTTTAATACAACTATTTGTGGTGCAATGGATATCGACTCGGAACGACAAATCGGGGAGCCTTGTTCGAATTCCCGTTGAATTCATTGCATTCACTTACGCACAAATACCCTTGGACAAGATATTAATCAGTCTCTTCCCCCCAGTTATGTGTTACATAACAGGACAGATTGAGTTCTATTGCCTTGGCTGGCAGCCAGCCTACCGTAAAAAGCAGTAGCAACCCACTGCGGAATAATCTTCTGCTCAGCCAGTCATATCTCTTTCGAGCCATGATTGCCCAAGCGTTTGTCATGTATGGCATTTAACTGACTGATCAATTTCGTATGTTCATTTTGACTAAAATAGTTGCATTGCCGAACAAAGAATTGTAGGACTCATATTACGTGTTAAATTCTATCGTTACCTCAACTCATCTATCTTGGGTTGATGCCAGTTCTGAAAAATTCAAACACGCTTAAAAAATAATTTTATTTTGATAATTTTAGGGTAAATCCAAAATCAAATACAGCTTGACAAGAGATTATCACTGTTAGAATATCTTTACTTAGATATATCCATGTTTTATTCGCTGCGTCAATGGCATAATTGCGTTAGAGGACTTGTGTTCGTAGTAGCTGTTGAAGGTGACGCTTAAACTCGAAATCTATTCGTCTTTATATAATTTATATTAACATTGTTTTTCAAAGCTCATCATTTTGTAAAACATTTAGTAATAATTTCCTTGTTTCCCTTTTTCAATGGCGATATAATTTTCTTATCAAACGTAGTGTAACAGTTACCAGCGTAAAAAGTGAAATCGAATAGACAAGTTCAAATTTAAGCCAAAAGTGCATTTTGCATTTATTAGGAAACAAAAAAAAAAGAATTAATTTATAAATCTATCATCCGGCCGTGCATTGAATACTGCTGCCATATCTGGTCGGGTGCCCCTGATGTTCTCCTCGGGCTTCTCGATAAGGTTCAGAGGAGGGTCTGTAATGTGATAGATACCAACTTGGCAGACCGCCAGCAGTCACTCTCCCACCGGCGCGACGTGGCTTCCCTGTGTCTCTTCTATAAATACTTTCACGGCTTCTGCTCCGATGAACTTAGATCACTAGTGCCCCCTAAATACGAATTTGAACGAGATACTGGATTAGCAACTAGATCCCACCCTTTTACAGTGAAACCGATAAAATGCAGCCGTAACTTCTACTCCAACAGTTTCTTTCCTCGCACTTCCCGACTGTGGAATTCTCTTCCAAACGATTGCTTCCCCGACGGCTACAATCTCCAGGAGTTTAAATGTAAGGTCAATACACACCTCCTAACACACAAACCTGCTCCCATTCTATCAAGCACTCTTCCCAACCCTCATCCTCGCTATCCTTACTCAACTGTCACCTTCCTCCTGACATTCCATATGTCTAACCACTCCTTCTCTTTACCTTCCCCTATGTAGCCCCATGCGCAATAGTGGCAGTGGAATGCCTTGCTTGGGGTGAGATGATTAAAAAAAAATATATATATATAAATTCGTTAAAATAACAGCAGAAACTCTCCGCTGTTTTAATGAATCATGCTGACGCACAATTCTAATGTGTTTTAAAAAAGGAGATTTTGAACATATAACAATTAAAATAATTTGTAAATAAAATTTTCATGTGTAATTACAATTTTAATAAATAATGCGTATAGTGTGCTACTTTTGCCTCACCAACCATACGAGGTACACCCCAGAAGTTATTCAATTGTTGTTTTTTTTTAGTTTTTGTTTTTTCTGGGGAGAGCCTTTATTATCTCAAAGAAGTACAACACTCTCAGTTAAGTGTCATACATGCTTTGGGTGATAGAACCCAATCTGTCCTTTTTATTTAGCTCATAACTGGAGGGAAGAGACGGATTGATGCCTTCCCCAATGGTATTTGCGCGTAAGTGGAATTCAACTGGAATTCGAACTCGGCTCCCCGATCTCTCGTTCCCCGATAGGATGTGCATTGTTGTTCAGTGGATATCGACTCGGGAAGAGAAATTGGAGAGCCGAGTTCGAATTCCCGATGGATTCCTTGCATTCACTTACGCACAAATATAAAAGTATTAATCAATCTCTTCCGTCCAGTTATTGTTTAAATAATAGGACATACTGGGTTCTGTAGCCTTGGTCGGCAACCAGTCTACCACAGAAAGCAATGGCAACCTACTGCGGGATAATCTTCTGCCCAGCCAGTCATGTCTGTTTCGAGACATGATCGCCCAAAAGCTTGTATCACGTATGACATTTAACTGACTGACTACAAAACTTTAATTTCCTTTAAAGTAGAATCCTCTGATTCCAATATACTTTTTTCAATAGACGTTAATTAATTAGTCATTTTTAAATGCTACCGATATTTGTACTGAATGAGATTCATACTGAATGTCTATTGGCAAAAATGTTCTTTCAATACTTTGAATCCCAACTACATTTTGCTTTTATTGTGTGGGACAATCTAAATGAACATTTCCATAACAAATTGATAGGTCGAAGAGGTCCTGTTGAGTGGTCACCATGTCACCAGACCTCACACCACTGGATATTATTTTAATGTGGATCTATTTGAAATCAGTTGTTTTTTCAGACTCAACAAGAAATATTCAGGAACTTCAAGAAATAATTAAATATGAGCGAAGTAAAATGACAGCGGAAATTCACCGACGTGTAAATGAATCATGTCGGCGCAGAATTTAAATTTGTTTTGAAAAAGAAGACATTTTGATCAACACATATAATAACTAAATAACTAGTAAAAAAAATTTCATGCTTGATTATATTTTTTTAAGTTATCCATATGGTGTGAAAAATTCTGCCTTAGCATGTATGTTTATTTCTGTTTAAATGCGTGTTTCTTCAAAATGTAAGCGATCATGCCTCTCCACAGTTTCGAATTTCTTCATTATCAGAATTGTCATTATTTCTATCATTGAAAAGATAGAGAAATGGTTCTCTAGAATCTTTACCATGGTTTTGAAGTAAGAATCGACTTTCTTCCAGACTGACCAACCCTCAAAAATAAATAAACAAAACTACTTCTTTATGTAACCTATACCAAGGAGATGGAAGAAAAGATATTCATGTGTTTACTAATGTTATAAGTGCTAAAAGAAGAGTAAGAGACAACACCTGAATTTTAACTCGGCTCGTGCATTCTGAGATTTCCGACCAATGTTGTCCTCCAATAGGGTTTATTTTTAATATTCCAGTTGTTTTCTTCATGTTGAGTTACATGGATTAATTTGCTTCTTTTATGAAGGTAGTGTACGATTGTTTGTGGTCTTAAATCGAGACTTGTGTAAGCGATTGACGCCATGATCCACTGCTTTTAAAAGGAAACACGAACGAATCGAGAATTGTAGTTTGTTATTCACGCATCGTCATCGTGGGGTTATGGCGATCTAATATATGATTAGATTACCGATCGTCTTGTAAATAGTGTGACGGACAGCCGCCGAAGCGCTCTGGTAAGGGCGGACGCGTGATATTCGGTGAGTTGAAGTGAGAATATCACGCAAATATATTATTAATATGCAACACATTTATTATTTCCGTTAAGATTACAGGACGTCTTGCTTTCCAATTTTTTTTTACATTAATACGTTTTTTTTCTTCGTATTTCTATTTATTTCTGGTTTCGTATTTGCTTCTACTTTACTTTTAGAAATTTTTATTGTTTTTCTTCTTTTTCCTATCGATCTAAATTTTCTCTTTCTCACGAGCATGCCATTCTTAATTCTTCCTTTCCTTTAATGTTTCTTTTTCAGAACATGTTTTTTTAGCATTTATTTCAGTATTTTTCGTTATTTTCTCAGAATGTTTATTTTTTCTTTTCTCACTTTCGATTTCATTTTTCTTTTCTTTTTCTTTGATGTTCTTCATACTTCTCTCTTTTTAAACTATTTACATTATTCGGACCATTGCCCTTATCTTTGTTGCCATTTGGACGACGTTTCAGCCGTTTGTACGCTCCTGCCTTCTTCATGTGCTAGAAATTTTGAACCGATCCCTTTAATACAATCACTGAGGTATATCATTCGCACGTTTGCGTAGAGACTCTTTTAGTCAGTCAGTTAAGTGCCATACGTGAAACACGCTTGGACGAACATGTCTCGAAAGAAACATGCCTGACTGGGCAGAAGATTATCCCGCAGTAGGTCGCCATTGCTTTCTGTGGTAGACTGGTTGACAGCCAAGGCTATAGAACCCAATCTGTCCTGTTATTTAACCCATAAGGGTATTTGTGCCTAAGTGAATGCAATGGATTCAACTGGAATTTCAACTCGGCTCTTTGATTTCTCGTTCCGAGCCGATATCCACTGCACCACAACGCACATCCGCACTCTTTTAGTAGTCATTCGTTATTTCCCTGTAACCGTCTAAGTTACTTGCTAACCACTGCTGTAGCCTGGTATTGAATTCACAACGTTTTGGGTCAAGTCACAGGAACTAACCATAATGACACATGGCCCAGTGTATATAGACGCTGGTTTGTTATTTTGACTTGACCCAAAGAGTTGTGAGTTCAATACCAGGCTACACACAGTGGGGGACAAGTAACTTAGATGGTTAAAGGTTAATTCATTACTATCAAATGAGGTTCGACAAAAGAAATGATATACTCCAGTGATTGCAATAAAGGGTTTGGTCCAAAATTCCTAGCACCTGAAGAAGTCCGAAGTTTACAACAACCGAAACGTAGTTCAAATAGCAGCAAAGATAAGGGTAATGATCCGAATGATGTAAATAATGCCTAATCTCAGAAATATAGACACATTCTTCCTTTCTAATTTATATATTTCCTGATCTCTTTTTATGCTTTGCATTATTTTCCCTTTTTTTATTCGTTTCCCTTTTGCATTTCTATTTTTCGTTGTTCTTACTGTTTCCTTATTTATTAGTGTTTCCTTAATTGCCATCACTGTGCGCTCTTTCATTTATTTATTTGCAAAAAATTAGTTTTTTTATTATTATTAATTTACAATGTCTTATTATTTAGTTGTAATGTTGTTATGAACACCATTTTTTCTTACGTAAAACTACACCCTCCATCACTCCTATATATACGCAGTGTTATCTCCTTTTTTGAAGCTTTTCTTTTATGTATGCTTTTCTATAGTTTTTTGTATTTTCTTCAAGAATCATATAAAGGGAAAGCGTAGCGCGTTGGTTAACGGAGAGCGCCACAGAATTCGGTATCAAAAGCCGAGTTCAAATATACCGGCTAGGCTTTTGCATTCACTTTTGAACAGATACAATCGGGAATCGGTCTTTTTTCATGCCAACTATGTATTAGTTTTGAAGTGTGAGCTTTCTACATTGAGTTGGTAACCTGTCTTAAAGAAAGAAAAATAACAAAGAATTTCAAACTGTGGAGAGAATAGCTGGAAATCATTCCGCTATCTATCCCAAACTAACATGACATTTCACCACTCAATCGATATAAGCCTAGAGCCTGAAAAGTCAGGCTCGCCTAAGCTCTAAAACAGTCATGATCGCCTACACCCCTGTGCAAATTAATTGAAACAATATTGATTATCTTTCTACAATCTGTCACACTTTCCCTGATCAAGTATGCATCGTATTTTGGCATTTTTCTCTTCCGACCGCATTTTCCTCTAATTTTTAGACTGATGGCTACAGTTTGTTTCTTTGCCTTTATGAGAAGACTGACAGTTAAAAGGCTTACACCCATATTATCCGCGATCTATTGTTAAGGCTTGTCAGTGTGTTCGTGCAGCGTTACAATTTGCGTGCGCTTATTTGGAGTAACGTCCAACGCAGACAACGGTCGTAGGATAACTAGTCGACAGCCGAGACAATAGTGTTTTGGCATGATGAGATCTGATGCAATCACGGATGACGCATTATTTTTCGAGGCCAAATAAATTACATCATACACTCTGAAAATAGATTCACACCACGGCTAATGACCCTATCTGAGAAAAATATAGAAATCGATTACACCCTGTCAATCCAGTGACCGTATCGCGAAAGAAAGGAAACTAAAGCAGATGTTTCAGTAATTATGCAAAAGGTGTAGTCTCTGAATAAGTCATGGTCGCTTTGTCTCTAAAAAGATAACGATCGCCTTATGCAATGAAAACTTCAGGATCACTTAGGCTTAGAAAGTGTCATGACCTCAGAGGCTCTGAAAAATTATAACCTAATCTCTGAAAAAGTCATTGTTACCTAGGCTGTGAAAAAAGTCATAATCTCCTTTGTGCTGAAAACATCATGACCACTTAGGCTTTGAAAGCCATGACAGTCTAAAATATCATGTCCACCGACTAAGCTTTAAAAATCATGATCGCCTAAGTTCTGAATAAACCATAACATTGTCATTTGCAGAGTGCAACAAGATGGGGAAAGTTGTAGAGAGTAATAACCTCGCTTTCAAGAAGAGCCTGGGCAGAGAGAGAATGGGATTGCAGAATTAAATATCACGCCATATTTCGAGTAAAGAAGTAAATTTTTTAAAGAATTATCATCATCATCTGTTAACGTATATCATATATTTTTACTTCATTCTAATTAGTGTTTGCATTTATTGGTGAATAATAAGCGCTTATGTATAATAAGAGACTTCGAATTTTGGACTCTTAAATTAAAAAAAAACATTATGTATTTTGCAAAATGGACGTTTATATTTTGTAGCAAAGATAAACGCTTAGGCGATTATGACTCGAAAGAGGCATGACTGAGTGGAGAGAAGATTACCACAAAGTAGGGTGCCATTACTTTCTGATGTAGACTCGTTGTTAACCAAGACTATAGAACCCAATTTGTCCTGTTATTTAATCCACAGCTGGAGGGAAGAGACGGATTAATACCTTTCCCAAGGGTAATTGCGCGTACGTGAATGCATCGAATTCAACTGGAATTCGAATTCGTTTCTCCGATTTCTCGTTCCTAGCAGATTTTCACTGTACTACAATGCACATCGAATAACATTTAATAACTGTTCAGTTTTTTATTCGATTCCAATCAAGAAAACTTAAGAATTTGTTAATATTATGTTTCTAAATAAAATTTACACAATATTTAGAGAACGCGCATAAAAATGTTCATAAAAATGCAACAAATTCGCAGTGAAATAAATGCACACCTAGAAGAAATAAAATGATTTTAAAAATCTCATTCTAGTGGTTAAGCGGCGTGAAAAGATATGTGTTATTAAAAAGGCTTCATTTTTAAGGAAGAAAGACAAAATTTCTCTCACAAACGACGCCATAGTAGAAAATGCTAGCATCACCGATGATAATATGAATGAAAATTTCAATACTAAACTATCGCCCGGTTCACACCCCACCCACGTCTATTGAACAGGTGAAGAAGCTCATCCCATGTTTCCTGTTTAGGATGTGGTTTCCGGTTTTTCTCTTTTCCAATCTTTTCACTCTTACGTAGCCCCCTGCGCATCAGTGGCGTTTTTGTCTTGCTTTGGGTGATATGATTAAAAAAAAACTTTTACACGGATAGCAGTGGATTATCCTGAAATGAGTTTGATATCTACGTGAATGAGTTAAAAAATCGAACAAACACAGAGTTTTATAGCGAATTAATCTATCTGTTGTGCATCAGCAATCCAACGGCCATCTTTCGCTTACTGAAGTTAAGAAACCTCAAGTCCTAGCCATTACCTAGATGGGTGACCGCTTCGGAATAACATGATTTGTCATAATAATAAAAGGAGTCAAGTAGCAAACTGAGTAAATGTTTACTTTAAAGATAAAAAAAAACTTTTTTTTTGCGTGACATCTGCATAAGAATAACAAAAAATACAAACTAGGCGAACTTGATTCTGCTATAAATTTGTGTGGAGACAAACTTATGCTCGCTAGTATATATATATTTAATCATATCATCTCACGCAAGGCAGTCCACTGCCAGTATAGCGCAGGGGGTTACAGAGAGCGATTAGGTGTCGGAAATATCAGAAGGAGGATGATAGATGAGTTAGGAGGTACAAAGAGAGTGTGTTGGAGAGAATGGGTGCGAGTTAGTGTGTTAGGAGGTGTCTATTGACCTTACATTTAAACTCCTGGAGGTTTTAGCCGTCGGGGAAGCAAGCGTGCGGAAGGGAATTCCACAGGCGGGAAGTGCGAGAAAAGAAGCTGTTAGAGTAGAAATTGCGGTTACATTCCGTCCGTTTCACTATAAAAGGGTGGGACCTAGTTGCCAATCTAGTATCTCGTGATAATTCACGCCTAGGGGCACCAGTGATTTAAGTTCATCAGAGCAGAAGCCGTGAAAGTACTTATAGAAGAGGCACAGGGAAGCCACGTCACGCCGGTGAGAGAGTGACTGCAGGCGGTCAGCTAAGTCGGTATCGATCATATTGCAGATTCTCCGCTGTATTTTGTCAAGAACCCCGAGGAGAATAGCAGGGGCACACGACCAGATGAGGCAGCACTATTCAATACACGGGCGGACGGTATATTTATATATGTGCAGGATAGATTCAGACGGAAAGAATTTCCGCGTCCTGCACAGAGAGCCGAATTTCATAGCAGTGGATACTACTTGAGGTCCACTGAGAGTGTCATGCCAAGCAGGCGTAGTGTTTTCCTCTCTGGGAAGCAAGCCTGTTCAAAGCTAATGGGAGGGACGTGCGGTTGTCTGTGGTGGTTAATTGTGGTGGTTCGTTTTGGAAGAATTGAATTTTACGAGTCATTTCTTACCCCAATCCACCACGGATTGGAGGTCCTTTTCAAGCTCGGCAGCGAGGTTCGCCTTGTCACCAACACCAGATTTTTGATCGCGGCGAGAGTAAACTGTGGTATCATCGGCGTACATACCTACTTGGGATGTAATGGCATCGGATGGATCATTGATGTAGATTAGAAAGAGCGTAGGACCTAAGATAGAGCCTTGGGGACACCCGCGTTTGTAGGATAGTTCTGAGAGGCATGTCGGTTTAATACCACCTTCAGTGTGCTGTTAGAGAGGAATGACTGGATTAGGTCCAGCAAAAGTCCAGTTATGCGGTAGCTTGGCAGTTTCCATTGAAGGCCGGCATGCCATACTCTGTTGAACGCTTTAGAGATATCCAAGGCAACGGTTCGGGCTTCACCATTCTTGACGAGCGCCTGCTATATATACTCGGTGATGTTCGTTAGCATATCAGCAGTAGACCTGGTGAAGCGGAAGCCATACTGCTTGTCCGAGAGGAGCCTGTGGGCTGTGAGATGCTGAACGACCTCTGCGTTGATAATGGCTTCGAACACTTTGCCAAAGATCGGAAGAAGGCTGAGAGGGCAGTAATTTGCAGGGTACGAGGGTTCGCCAGTATTCTTAAATATTGGAACCACAGAAGAAGACTTCCAACAGGCAGGAAAGCAGGAGGAAGATAGGCAGAGGTTGTAGAGCTTAGAAAGTACAGAGCAGAGTTCAGGGGCACATTTCTTCAAGACTATGATTGGGATTCCTTCCCCACCACTCGCTTTGTGAGGGTCAAGTTTTGAGATTATCTTAGAAATCAGCGAGGGCGTGATGTGGACGTATATATATATAAATATATATATATATATATTTCAGTGGACACTAAAGATGGCCCGAAGTTGCGTTCAATCATGAACGACGTATTACGTACACGAAGAAAATAGCTTTGAATGTATATTGAATAGGTTAAGAGGCTCATCCCTTGTTCCCTGTTTATGATGTGGTTTCCGGCTTTCTATTTTCCAATCTTCTCCCTTTTTTTTTTCAATTGGAGTAGATAGATCTAACTATCGCCCGGTTCACACTCCACCCACGTCTATTAAACAGGTTAAGAGGTTCATCCCTTGTTCCCTGTTTAGGATATGGTTTCCGGCTTTATCTGTCCTATCTTTTCATTATTACGTAGCCCCCTGCACATCAGTGGCCTTACCGCCGTACTCGGGGTGATATGATTAAAAAAAAAAGTTCTAACTGACGTTGAAATCCGTGTTAAGCGAAATTTTAAAAAACTAGAAACAGGAGAAAGTATTATAAAAGAAGAGTCTCCCCTGAAACAAAATCATTTTGTCAAGTGATTGAACTTGTAAATTAGTTACGACTAATTTACATAAACAATCATAATCAGGTGTCTTGACTTCAGTTACTTCTCCTGCGATGTGACGTCGCTTTCCCCTGTCTTTTCTATAAAATATTTTCATGACAACTATTCGGAAAGGATTTTTCTCTAGTGTCCCGTATCCATAAACTAAAACGTACTATTACGTTGGCATCTAGGTCCCCCATTTTTATTGCTGAAACAGCTAAATGAAATCGCCGCCTCTACTCCACAGATTCTCTTCTCGCACTTCCCACCTTTGATACTCCCTTCTCTTATGATTACAATCCACATAAATTTAAATAGACCATCAATGGTCATCTTCTTTCTTTTGCATCTCCGTCAACTTTAGTTCTTTCCTCAGTCTTCCATGTCAGTTAAGTGCCATACGGGATACAGGCTTGGGTGATAATGTCCCAAAAGAGAAGATTATCCTGCAGTAGGTTGGCATTGCTTTCTCTGGTAGACTGGTTGACAGCCAAGGCTATAGAACCCAATCTGTCCTGTTATTTAACCCATAAGGGTATTTGTGCCTAAGTGAATGCAATGGATTCAACTGGAATTTCAACT
Source organism: Ascarosepion bandense (assembly GCA_037127315.1). Classification (NCBI taxonomy): domain Eukaryota; kingdom Metazoa; phylum Mollusca; class Cephalopoda; order Sepiida; family Sepiidae; genus Ascarosepion; species Ascarosepion bandense. The sequence continues at coordinate 1,665,078 of JBBBDQ010001232.1, read as the reverse complement.
CGGCTCTTTGATTTCTAGACTGATCGCTAGCCAAGGCTACAGAACCCAATCTATCCTATTATTTATTCCATAATTGGAGGGAAGAGACAGATTAATATCTTTCCCAATGTTATTTGTGCGTAAGTGAATGCAAAGAATTCAACTGGATACTCGAACTCGGCACCCCGATTTGTCGTTCCGAGTCGATATCCATTGCACCACAACGCACATCCAGTCTTCCATATACTCAGTCTTTTTTTCTCACTTTCATTCCATTTGATTAGAAGTATTCTCGTCTTGCTTGGGGTGAAATGATTAAAAATATAACCACTAAATACGAAATAGAAAATAGTGATTCTGCAGACAGACCATTCCTGCAAAGAATAATCAAAATTGATTACGTTCATTAAGCAATAGATAAACATTTAAATTAAGTTTTAAATTATTTTATATTGGACACCAGGAATAAAAAAGCTTTTCAGAGCAGTTGTGATTAAAATATTTGTAGAAAGGACAGAGAGAGGCCACATTTATTTAAAATAAATACTTTTGCGGCCATTATGCTATTGCATATGATGTTTGCAATACGTACATAGTATATGCGAATAGCGAGTATCGCAAGTATTAGGCTAAATAATCATTATTACGTAAGCCTTATGAATTGTATTTTGCTTTGCCGTGTATAATTAAAAATGCAGGAAATGGAACCGCGGAAAATTGGGGTAATGGTAAGTGATTTTGGCGCCTTCATTCATAATCGGATTTTACTAGACGTGCAAAGTGTCGCCAAACTTTCCATTAAGGAATCTTGTCGATTTAGAAACCTTAGTAAAACTCTTGGGAAAAAAAAGAAATTCAATCAACTTTTTCCTACGTTCTATATTCCATCGGCAAAACTGTGCCGTCAGTGAAATTGAAAATAAGTTTAAAATTAAAAAGAGTGAAACAGTTAGTTGCAAGTTTCGAAGACTACTTTCATAATTAAGTAGCAATAAGAAAAAAATGAAGACCTCTCTCTCTCTCTTTCTCTCTCTCTCTCCCATCCCTCTCTCTCTCTCTCTCTCACCCATCCCTCTTTCTCTCTCTCCCATCCCTCTCTCTCTTTCTCTCTCCCTCCCATCCCCCTCTCTCTCTCACTCTCTCTAATAATTTGACTGTCACAAGAAAATCCATGGTTGACAATTCATATTATGCCGTCTACAACGAGCTATCTCGTGCCTGGCATTTTCCGGTACATTTTCATCTGCTGTCACCAACAACGAAATTAATTGTAGCTATTATTTTAGTTTGAAAACAATGTTGAAACTTCGTTTGACACTATAACTCTAAACTTATTGATAAATGGAACTTTGTGTGTGTGTGTGTGTGTGTGTGTGTGTGTGTGTGTTTCTGTGTCTGTGTCTGTGTATCCGTTATCTATAGACTCCAAAACGGCTGAACCAATTTTCTTGAGAATTTACACAGTTGTACTATAAGCGTCTGCGAGTGTTCTTCGCTAGGTTGTGTGTGGAGGTACCGCCGATAAATATCGAAAATCGATAATGGAAAAAATCGGGTTATAGAAGAAGTGGTCCGATTTTAATCAAATTTGATACACTCATAGACAAGGACATAAGAAACGATATTCAGAAGTTTCAATGTTGCAGTTCTTACAATAGTGCAGAAAATTTGATATCGATACCAGGAAATCAAAATTTGACTAACATCCATTCATTTCTCTTTCAGTCTAGGGTTTCGCTTTAACTGGAAACAACTATTGCTTTTTAGTCTTTCGTGTCAACGTCCAAAGAGTCTGAGTTCCAGCACCATGGATTAGTTTTAAAGCTTTCACTACACCCGAGAAACGCCGGGCTATACTGCTAGTTGATTATTATAAAGCTGGTCTTTGAAGGGATTTTTAGTAATTAAACCCTGACAGTCAATGTGTTAAGCTCATTTGAAATTATATTCTTTCTAAATGTTGTTCCTTTAAAGTTTTAAAACATTGACTGTCTATTTATAGATCTGATTTTCAAAGATATTTTAAAACGGGAATGATTCAATCAGTTTTTAGCTTAACACAAAGCTTATTAGCACAATTTTTTTGATCTGAAAAGTTCAGTGTGATGTTTATTCACGTCTGACAAAAGGACTGTTTAGTTCGGACTGTTTTCTTTATATTTATGGAAGTATTTCTATATTTTAATAATCTGATAAAAGCACAAACCTCTAGTTCTTTAGATAGAAAGGTAACAAAATCTACTTTTTTTCAGTAGGTAAATGTTGTATAGTAGCTAGCATTTATTCAGCACTGTAAACGATGGACTTACTCATAGCCTGAAAGAAAATACCAGTATATATTTAATAGATTTCGACAAGCAACATATTATATATATATACTCGCAAGGGCCGCAAAAATACTTCTTTTAAATAGATGCCGCTTCCCTCTGTCTTTTCTACAAATATTGTCATCATAACTGCCATGAAAAGACTTTTTATTCCTGGTGTCCAATATAAATGAATTTAAATGTTTATCTATTACTTAATGAACATAATCAATTTTTATTCGAACTGATTTACTTCATCGGCTATTCACCATTTAGACCCTCTTCTCTTTTGCTCTTGAGTTTTGCATTGTTAGTTGTTTTTAACTTATTGTCCTATTGTTTCTTTTATTATATTCGTTAGCATATACTGTGGTGAATAAATATATATTAGGCACTAATTCTTCTCTGTCTGTCACTCACCTCGACGATACAACAGTAAGGTTGGTTGATTTCACAACTTTTAATGCCGAATGTAACGTCTCAGGGTCATGAGTGTCTTTATATGAAGACTTTAACAGCGTTTGATGAGGAAGTCCATGTATACGATACAAATCCTATATCACCTAACAATAAACTAAAACGCAATAAATAAAACTGCACACCCGCAAAATCGGATCCAAACGACTAAAAACATTTTAGAAACAAACAAGACCAAGAAAAATTTCACAAGTCAAAGTAAACATTCTGGGTGCTGATTGGATACGAAATAGCAAATTGATCTATGACGCCAGTCAATTTTTTTTTTCACACCTACAAAATGGGAATACCGTTCGGATCCTGTTACATGACGAGATTTACTACTTAAGGACATTCCCTGACCGGTCCAAATCAGCCAGAATGGGAGCGGTATCTGAAACATCTCAACACAATATAAAGAATAAATTTCAAGAAGCCGACCTGGACGTAAGGGCGCATCAGACATTTTTTCTACCTCTCCTTTCAATTTTACTTTCTTCATCTTCCCCCACACACCGTCAAAGAAAACAACAACAACAAGATATTGTAACTGACTTTGATAAGTATAATCTTTTTCATTGCCTGAATATCCTCTTCACTTTTTCTCCGGCAATAAAAAAGGAAAAGAACATTGACTTTTATTAGCAACCTTTTTAATTTTTTTACGTACATAAATTCTGCTTCAATCAGTATAAGTCCCGGGACATTTAGCAAATCACTACTATTTCTCTGGAACATTTAACGACGTCCATTTTTCTATTTGAACATTTCAATCATACAAAATAATTAACTACATGCATTTTCCTCTTACAAATGTGTTATTTAGTTCTATTAAAAAATTACACTTATTTCACAAACAAAACACGTTCATTTTTCCAACCATTCATTCAACCTTCTGATATTTTCAATTGTGAGGATTTTGGTTGTATTTGATACAATGCCTAAATGACAAACATAGCCGAGGCCTGTACATATGAAAGATGATGAGGGTATATTTTCTTTCTTTCACCGTACCGCCCCATGCAAATCACAAAAAAAGAAAACAGTAAGATACAAAGGTTAACTAGGTGTGGAAGAATTAAAAATAAAATCTTATTAAAGATAAAGAACAATGGAAAGCCGTTAGTGACATTGGATTTAGACGTTTATAAATCGAATTTGGCTGGAAAGCATGAACTAGGAAAAATGTTTTACAAGAAAGACGTGTGAAAAAAGAAACCGTCAGCATAAAATTTAAGTTTACTTTTAGCCAATGCTACCTTGAATTGATGAACACTTTCTGCCAATCATTTATAAAGTCACGGTGAAGAATTCATACTAATAATTAACATGAAAATGCTTATAGAAAAGACACAATGAATTTTCCTGACGCCAGAGAGGAAGTGATTTAAAACGAGGTGCCATGTCAGGGCAACTAATATTGCTGATTCTTCTTTCGATTTTATCAAGAATAACTAAAAATATACAGAAAGAGTACCGGATTATATGTGCCAGCAGTATCCAAACCATACACATATGGTAGACCTTTAAATATAAGCAATATAAATTCTCGAGGGAAACATTGTCCACCCCGATAGAGTGAACCAATTTTCTTGTCAGCAAACCTAGCAATGGATTCAATAATTTGTACCAATGTTGAAACGTTAAAACTTCGTTATTTTCAGCATTCTCATCTATATTTATTATTTTATATAGCCACACAGACACACAGACACACACACACACACACACATACACACACACACATATATATATATATATATATATATATATATATATATATAAAATCACAAGTAAGGCGGAACAGTCAATAGTGAGCAATGGGTTATAGTGAAAGAAAACAGTGGGTCAGGGAGTTTGTTTTTTTTTGTTTTAAAATTTTCACCTCAAGCAAGGGAATTTTACTGCCACTGTTGCGCAGAGGGCTTCATAGAAGGAAAGTGATGAGAAAGAAGGGTAAGTTATAGGCGGTGTCAGGATTAGTGTAATAGAAGGATGAGAATACTGGTGAGATAGGTGTGGAGTGGATGGAGAAAAGAAGAGCTTGAGAGATAGGATACGAGTGAGTGAGATAGGAGATGACTACACTGACAAAAGATAAAAGGCGAAAAGGATTAAAAAATATAGAAGATGGGGACCGAATTGCATTTACATTTTGAAGATTGTAGCTATCAAGGTAATAAGTAGACGGAATGATGCTACACACTCAAGAAGTGCGAGACAACAAACTGTTGGAATAGAAATAGTATTTACATTTACCTATTTCAACGGTAAAATGATGGAATTGGATGTTAATTTACTAGCCTGCTTAAATTCAGGTGGACAGGAGACCAAAGCAAAAAGTTCATCAGAGCAATCGCCATGAAAATATTTGTCGAAAAGACAGAGGGCAGCCACGTCACGTTGGTGAAAACATGATTGAAGCCGAGATGCCAAATCAGGGTCGATTACATGGCAGATTCTTCTTTGGATTGTGTCGATAACCCCGAGATTAATAGCAGGAGCACCCGACCAGATGTGCGTTGGGGTGCAGTGTATATAAGCTCGGAACGAAAAACCGGGGAGTTGAGTTCAAATTCCAGTTAAATTGCTCGCATTCACTTACAAGCAAATAGCCCTGGAAAAGGTATTAATCCGTCTCTTCCCTAGAGTTATGTGTTAAAAATAGATCGGGTTCTCTACCGCAGAAAGTAATGGCAACCTACTTCGGGTTAATCTTCTGTACAGTCATTCATGTCTCTTTCGAAACATGATCGCCCAAGCGTGTATCTCGTATTGCACTTAACTGACCGACTGACCCGACCAGATATAGCAACGATATTCAATACACCGACAAATGGTAGATTTATGCATGTGCATGATCATTTCTGACGGAAGAAAAATTATTCTAGCCTGACACAGATATGAAACTATCTCACGCGATGATGCTTTCGCTTCTCCCGCGGGGATGCTTTCTTTTGTTTGGTTTAAAACAACGGAGAGAGAAATTGAAATTGGTGATATTATTAATATTTTATTGCGTTACACGATGTGAGCTTAGAAACAAAATAATAATTTTAGTACCAGCAAGTGCTTCTAAAAATACGGGAGCATAAAATAAAGTTACTTTGGATAAATATACATTTCTCGTCTTTCATGATTTACGCCTCTTTTCATGTTCAATATGGATTTCTCTTAGATTTGAAATGCATTCCGCTAATCTGAAAACGCGTAGACAAGACAAGTGTCAGAGTGATTTGATAAGGTCACCCAGATGCAAAGGCCACTGTTGAATACACCAGTCCGAAATAACCCGACTTGAAATCAGTTCGGTGTGAGTTGGCATGATCTCATTGGTCGAGCTAAGACATCCACAAATCGAAGGGGCGGAGACCGATTTTCCTTGGCCGAAGATTGTGAGCCGGCCGGATCCCCAGAGAGGATCGAAATTTTGAGTTGGGAATCAGTTTTTTCAGAGTCTATGGAAGTTTTTCGAGTTGGGTGACAGTTTTTGAGTTAGAGCTGCTATCAGTCGAAATGTAGCAGCTAGGGAAAAAATGGCCCATCCGGGGAGCCATGTCCCACGGCTGGTCGACCACCATGGAACTTATGGCTAAAGAGTTAATTTCCAATGAAGCCTGCCGCAAATTAACTCAAAGAAGTTAATTTGGAATAATGCGCCATCGACATGAAACCCGAAAGAACGTTATTGTTATTTTTTTTATCACGGGAAAATCGAAAATTCTGAATCTTTGTTCGTTCACCCTCGGCAAACTCCGTTAAACTCCGATGAGGATCCGAAAGAACTTTGCTGTTTTAGAAGTTACATAGGAAAATTGACAATCCTCATTATAGAGAATTAATGAAAAGACTTTTAATGAAATACAAGAGACTTTGGCGAATATTTGAAGAGATCTGCTTATTTCAACGCTAACGAAATTTTTAGACATTTTACTTGAAGATTAGAAGCTTTGATGCTTTGGGTGAACTTTCTCCGTTGTAAAAATCAATTTCGACGATTGTATATCATTTTCGACAACTGTATTCTTGGGAAAAGACAGACATTGTTTTTTCTTTATATAAAGACATTCTACGTAGCTCTCCAGGCGTGTTCGACTTCGTTCATTTATTTTATTAAGTTTTTTCTTTTTTTTTTTTTTTTGTGCTGTGTTTATCTTTTTTCAACCATCAAGTGTACACCAGTGTCCGGACTAGCTAAAAGGGACGACTATTGAAATTGCACGACAAGACTTCTGGGATCCTAATCACAACGTGGGACAGTGGTTCGTTGTTGCAAAAGACGTTCCTGTAGTCCAGCTTTTGTGGCGACGTCATATGACGGGATCGTCCCAACCAGCGACTGCGACCAGACCAACCGTACGACCGGGTGGCAGTGTCACCACTGGGATCGTCACGACCGTCATCGAGGACGAGTGTCACATTAGACAGACGGCCAGCCAGGCTGAGGCGTCACATGGGTGTGCCAGCCTTGCAGAGTGTTACACAGAGACCCACAAGCCGCGTTGTTTGAACATTCGCTTTCTTAATCTAAGGCTCAGTTTCTAATTTGTTATGAACGAGACTCCTCAATAGTAACGGCTGGAGGAGGCACTCACGATTAAAATTTTCCTGAAAACCATACAACGTGTTGAGCTAAGCCTTATGAGTGAAATTGGTTAGACTGAACCATTTTGAAATTTGTTAATGTTTAACTTGCCAAAAGTCCCAAGTCATCGTGACTAAGGGTTTAAGGGTGGTGGGTTTTTTCAGATTAGTGATAACCCCTGATAACGCACTCTCTTCAATAAACTGTAACCATGATCCGCTTAGAATAGTTGCTGTATAAACCACAGGTGGGATGTGTGGTGTTGAACAAACGTGCCTGAGGAGGCGTCTGCAGCTGGAATTAATCAGCCGTCTTAGTAGTTTGGCATCCTTAGATACGAGTAGCAAATTATCTATTTTTCGTTCATATTAATTTCACTCCTTTATTCTCTTTTCTTTTATTATTCCGATCCTTCTTATCATTTTTGCTCGTTTGTTTCCTTTAATGTCTTTCCCGATACTTTTCGTCTTTTTGTGTCTTTCAAAGATTAAAACCTTTTCCTTCAAAACAGTGCATACTTCTACCTCACGCCTACGGCTCCCCAATCCCATCAAGCTACTGTTGGAGACCTTCCTTCTCAATACAGGGTCACCGCAAAGCCGACTTCTACGACGCAAAGCCAAACAATACTTACATATGATGAATTCTAATCTCTACTGTCTTTCGATAAGAAGGAATGATTCTAAAGCTTTCGCGACCCGCCCACAAACAAACACCACGCCGTTGCGTACCCTTGATAAATCGGCGTGCAGAGCGTCAATTTTGGCAGTAATCCATGGACATAGGCTGCCAAAGTTGTTAATCACGTGTTTGGGTCAAGCAGTTCCCATTCGCTACCGGTGAATGAATGGCCGCGGGGGGTCACACGGAGCTCACTTGATCATGTGTCGACTAATCTACTATATTCATAAATGCACCTTCCGCCACCTCGGCCGTAAGCAGGTCAAACGTCCAAACGGACATTCAAATCAATATAGTTATACAAGATGCAAAAATGATACGATTTTTCATTCATCTAAGAAATCTACTGAGACACAAAGAATTTTATTTTTTCTTGGGAATAATGGAGTTTATCAAATATATTTTGAACAGGAGAAAAAATAGCGGAAAGACACATTTACACACACACATACAAAAACACATACACACACATATACATGTAGGTTGTGGTGCAGTGGATATCGGATCGAAACGATAAATCACAGAGACGAGTTCGAATTCCGGTCAAATACATTGCATTCCCTTACGCACATATACCTTTTGAAAAAAGTATTAATCCATCTCTTTCCTCCAGCTATGGATCAAATAACGGAATAGCTTAGGTTCTATAGCCTTGGTTGGCAACAAGTCTACCGCAGAAAGTAATGGCAACCTACTGCGGAAAAATATTCTGTCCAGTCAGTCATGTCGCTTTTGAGACATGTTCACCCAAGCATGTATTAACTAAATGACTGAACTAATAAATATTCCAGTTGAATTCCTTGCATTTACTTACGCACAAATACACTGCGGGATAATCTTCTGCCCAATCGGTCATGTCTATTTCGAGACATGATCGGCCCAAACGTGTTTCACGTATGTCACTTAACTGATTGAAAGTACCATATGTGATTTACACTTGGGCGATCATGTTTCTTTCGATCGATGACCGACTAGGCAGAATGATTTCTCGCACTAGATTGCCATTTATTTCTGCTGTAGACTGGTTACCAAACAAGGCTATGCAACCCAATTTGTTCTTCCATTCAGTACATAAATGGAAGGAAGAAGAGATGCAATTAGTCCCTTTCCCAAGGTTATTTGCGCATAAGTGAATGCAACGAGTTCAACTGGAATTCGAACTCGAATCTCTGATTTCTCATTGTGAGCAGACGTTCGTTGCACAACAACGAACATATATATATATGTATTAGGTTTTGCATTTTTCGATACAACTTGTATTTACAGGTTGTATCGAACCAAATGATCAAACATCATAATTTATTTTATAATTTTATCTATGTCGTCGGGTTGAGAAGATTCCATGCGCCGGTGTCATTTTTTCATGTTTCTTCTCCTCCCTCTCTCTCTCTCTCCCACTCTCTATGACTATTCATATATATATATATATATATATATATATAGAATCCCCAAAAATAACACTCTCACTCCCTGACTAGGCACTCCGGAAGAATGGTAGATTTTGAAAAACAGTAGCTACTCTGGCATGTACGCATCGCTCATTCAGTAATGAATTAGAGCACACAGGCTATTGGGCGTGTATAATGATAATGTACACGCTAAAAAGCCTGCCTTCTTCTACCGGGCGCACATGGCCCAGAGGTAGAATCGCCGACTGATGTCAATTCGGTCGGGTTTCAATCCTGGGTTAAAAGCAATCGGAGTCTAATGTACTGATGAGCTGTGATACAGCGAAACAGTTCTCTCTGCGGATGACTAATATATATATATATATATATATATATATATAATCCCAAAAAAATGAGCAAACAAGTAACATTCTAAAAACCTGATCCTATTAATTTTATTGTTATTAAAATTGATCAAGTTGGAGGGCTCGATGTGAATAGTATTATTTATTTATAGAGACAAATATATATATATATATATATATATATATATATATATATATATATATATGTCAAAAAGCATGTCGCTGATGAAGCGAGAATTTTTTCGCTGAAATGTCCATTCAACGAATGTAAAGTTTGGCATCTTTTGACATACTATATATATATATATATATATATATATATATTTCGTACAAAGCATAACCACTGCTACTATAGAAACTAACAACGAAAATACTTTCCCACTGAGCCACTAAAATGTATTAAAATACCTAAACAGAATTAAAGAAATCCGCATCACTCACTGTGACAATGGATGGGGGTTGTGACCATAAACAAGAATACATAGTTAGAAATAATTAATTGTTCAACGATACTGGCACATAAAAAAAATTAAGCGAACGAAAATAATAAATTAAAACAGAAATTTGACAAGCAGCCTTGGAATCCATTGAAAATGTTAAAAACAAAATAAAATCTGGATGATCATTGGATTGTACTTACGTATGCTGATTTTGAGCAACATGTGCGGGTTTTTACATCCCTTAGAATTTTAGTGACCAGTTAATTTGCCCTCTGTAGAAAATAAGGGTATACGAGCATTTACCTCGCACGACGAGAGAAAACTGAACAACAAACTTGAGTGGAAGAAGGAAAGAAGTAGGAAGAGAGGGAAGATACTAAATAGGGTTTAAGAAAATTGTTGCAAAAAAACAGTGGTTATTGCGTTGACTTAACTGGAAGCAGTATAGGTCATTCTGTTAGCAGCTTTTTTCATTTTTGTTGCAACGTCAGAATATATTCGTCTTCAAGGTGAAGAGGGATTCCGTTTTCTGATATTTGCTGCAACTGTTGGATCATCCTCGATATTATGTTATCTTCTTGGACGCTCCATTTTCGGACACCATATGGTTGCTGTTTACGTTTCACAGAGCTAAAGTTAGTCTGTGTTGACTCGTTGAACTCGCAGGAAAATAGAACAAGATGTTGTGCTGCTGTCAGCCCAAGCCAGGGGCCGATAATTAAGACCACTACAAAAGGGAGACAATTCATTCATCTATAAAATAATTCCAGTATTTTACGATATTTTACTGAGTATTTACCCGATAAGGAGAAATATAGTGAAATAAAATCAGGACCCTTCGATACACCAACTATTTCATATCTAGTGCGAAACGAAAAGTTCAAAAACTCATCAAATTAAGGAGAATATATATATAAGATTTGTCACACCTATGTCTAAGACAATAAAAGGTTAATCAATACATAAAACAAAAGTCACAGCTTGAAGGAAGAATTTACTCTATTAACTAGAACGATTGCTGTAGGGAATGTATGTGAAAAAAACTGAAGAACTTTAGACAAATACTATATGAACACAAAGCAGACATTTTAAAAATAAAAAAAAACTAAACGTATTGACTATTAACCGTGTAAAAAGTGACCACAGTTTTGACGTTAAAATTCTGTTCCAGTTAAAAAAGAAAATGATTTTCCACAGACAAAAATGCCTGAATTGTGCTTTAATCTCTCGTTCAGCCACAATAAATTTACGTATAGGTAATTTGCAACGTTCTCCCATTTTTGGTAGGTTTTCTGTTATCATAATGTGAGATATTTTAAAGCAAATACGACGGAAAGTAAAAAATGATAGATGAATATGCAAAAACAAGATTGACGCAAAACTGTTGAAACTACCAATGTCTCTTACATTTGACTATTCATACTTTTTCCATGATCCAGGTGATTTACAACGCCACTGAAATGCGTATTGGTTCGGAGGACGGTTCATATTTTACATGCTATATTTCCCGGCATATCTATTCAAATGAGGTCTTCTGCTGACACACAAATGAGCGTTTCAATCTGGATTTCCTTAGAGTATAAAATTTTGCCATTGATTCTCGAACCGATGTTCATAATTTTTGGAACGGATTTTTAATTTCACGGTCAACCTTGAATTTTCGGACATACCTACGTGCCGTGAACTGAAATTTAAATATTAAAAATGTGGATTTGAACATACGATCGGTTCTAGGAACTGTTTTACAGCGATGCCCATTATTTACTTACGGCTGACGAAAAGCCATCACTTTGACATATATCGATGGCATTGTAAATTGCAGTCTTACTCCAACCCATTTTCACAGAGATTTTGCGCGATGAGTATTGTCACTATCTATGCTCTTTAGATGTTCGAAACTGAGGATTTCTAGATGATATTTCACGTATGATGTGCTTCCTAACTTTCAAACCTGACAAAGGTCAGTGTCTTAAACCTTTGGATAGTGTAATATTGCAATGTGTTTGCAGTAGCTAAAACAAGATGATGCCGTATTGTGCAATTACAGAAAAATGAATTTTGGCCTTGTGGCTTCAAAGTTCGATGCCGAGTATATATATATATATATATATATATATATATATATATATAAAGGAAGCATTAATATTAACTGTACAAAATTGAATATTGACAATTGATCCAGCTGGAAAGCTTGATGTAAATAATTTTATTTATTTACACAAAATGTGTATTTTTATCGAATGATCATTACTGTGGACAGAACCTGCTTTATAAGCAACCTACTTGATACAATGTAAATTCGAAAATTCATTTGAAAGTGTATGCTGTTAAAGAAAAGCAAAACCGTCGCTAAATGAAAAAGAAAAGAAAAATATACAAAGGAGGAAAAAAGAAAGGAGGAAGAGGAATAGAGAAAAAGAAAAAGAAAAACCGTAGTTTTGCTTTACAGACATTTTATATATATATATATATATATATATATATATATATATATATTGTTCAATACTAGATTTTGGACCTAATAGGATTAGACCTGTACACATTTGTATTAAAATTTTATTTTCAATTTTTAAACGAGTTATTTCGTTACCCAAGTTTCTACCATGTGTGGTGTCTTCAGGCGATTTTTAATAATTGATTTTCCATTCTACCGTTTTTCTTTTTAAGAACACTCTTTTAAAGGTGTTTTATATGAACGTTTGTATGGCAGTTAATTTATGAACGCGCATTGTTTAAATTAAAACGAATTACGACGTTTTCATCCATGGTTGTATCAACCTAATAGGTATTTCTTGGTATGGATGCATTTGGTCATAATTTCTGTTCTTTTATTTAAAAGTTGGCTTTATTTGGAAATATCATAATTTCTAATTTCTTGACAGTCTACCTATTTGTTCACCGTTGTAAGTCTTGGCTGTTTTTACAATGCTCTACGTTATGTCTTTTTCATATTTTGATTTTAATTTCCAGACGTGGTTAGCCAATTGTATATTGTTTTTTAATTTTTCTATTTTAAATGTAGATCTGTGGTTGAACCACCTGCTCTTAAAGGTGTCTTTGGTTGATCCCAAATATATTTTGTTTTGGCCATCTGGGTCATTTACCTCTGCCTTATAAATTACTCCTTTTGTGTTGCAAAGACCTTGAAGTGGACATTTATTTTTGTCCCTGCAGTTGCATTCTTTCTTGGAGGTTTTGTTTTGTACGGAGCTATTCAAGTTTTTGGCGCTTTGTTTTTTATGAAACTACCTAAATTACTAGTGCAACTATAACTTAGTTTGATTGAGTTTCTGTTGAACATTTTGTTTTGTTCTGATTATTTTGGAGAGTGCTTATCTATTAGTTTAAAAAATATTTACTGGAAGCATTTAATTTAATTTTGCTAAAATGTACATCAAAATACCATCAGAGCATATTGACATAATATTACATTGCCGAAAATCTATACTTTTCCACAAGGTATAGCATAGATCAAGAAATCCAACAACGGAGCATTCTATGTACCACAAAGATCGTATGATGGAACAGAAATCTCAGAATTAATGTGAATATACATTTTAAACAAAATAATCCATATTGACAATTACGAATTATATAGAGATGACGGATTATACAGAGATGACGGATTATACAGAGATGAGGGATTAATAATAGCACCAGACAAGAAAAGAATGAATGATAAAATAAGGAAACAGCTTTTTAAATTATTCAAAGAAATAGATTTTGATATTACAGTGGATACAATTAATAAAGTGGTACAATATTTAGATGTAGAAACTAATTTACAAACTGGAAATGTCTCGCCATACCTGAAAGCAAACACTAAGTTATGATACATAAATACAAAGTCCAATAATCCAAATAATATAATTAAACACGTTTACAAAGGCATAGAACACAGACTATCTAATAATTCGTCAAACAAATCAATATTTAACGAAAAGAAAAATATATATGAGAATGCACTAAAAAATTCTGGCCATAAAAACATTTTACAATATAATTCTCAACCAAACAGACAAATTCTAAACAACAATAGAAAAACGAAACATTATCTGGTTCACCCACGATTTCATTTAGAAGTAAAGACCAAAATAGGACAAATGTTCTTTAAACTAATAGATAAGCACTTTCCATATGGTGCTTGTCTGGACGTTAACATCATTACCAAAGCGGTATTTTATTAACCAAACATTAAAATGATTTTTCAATGATTGATAATCTTTAAAAATGCTGTACCGACTATGTTAAATTCTAGGTTAATGTGCAGAACAGCAAGCATATTTCATACTTGTAGGCTATATTTTTTCACATTTTATTCCACTACTCTCTGACTCTCTCTCTCTTTCTCTCTCTCTCTCTCTGTCTTTTTTATGTGATGTGTGCCTTGTAGACTTACTATCCTTTGTACCTTTTAGTAATATTTTTTACCATTCCAACACTCACATTTCCGGTTGCTTGCTCCATATCTTTGCTTTTTTTAACTTTTTGAATCACGCGTGAGTTTCAGATATTCTGACCTCCTACGTCATGATGCATTGCAGAAATTCCAATTCTTTCTTCATGATAGAGATTTATCTGTCCTATTCGTCTCCATTTTCCTTAAGTCTTCTTTATTGTTTACTCTCTTCGCCCATGGTCTTCGCATCATTTTTCTAGAACTATATCGACTTTGCCTCAATTTTTTCCTTCGTCTGTGAGGAAAATGTCCAGCATATACTGCCATATAAGAAGGCCAATATTACATAGCTCTTCAGAACTCTTTTTTTTCTAATGAAATTGTTTCGAAGTACTTTGATCTGTTTTGCTTCAGAATGACGGTGTGATATTTTACATCCAATGTTAAAACAATTCGTAGATATTTAAGCATCCATACTTATTCGATTTTGACATTTTCATTTCATAACACACATCTTTAACCGTTGCTTTGCTGAGAAGCATACATTGTCACTTTTTACAATGTAAAGTTACTCGTTATTTCTCGGGAAACAACATTTTCTGGTAGCTTTTCTTCTGTGTCTGTGACATTTTAAACTCCCTGTGGAACTGAAGAGAATTCTTCTAAAATTCTCGTGCATTTTAACAAGTTGTTTATTAAACGATTCTCGCCTTGGGATTCTCCTCATCTGATATATCAAATATAAACTTTACTTTGTTTTTCTGCAGTTAACGCTGGGGCATTACTCATGCTTTCGGGAAGTTACTGCTGTTTGTATAACTTATTTTGCAAGTCAATCGAAGTTTACGAGAAACTGTCATGCAAAAGCCAACATGACAAGCACAGAATCATAGCAACCGTGACGACTGAGAAGGCAAGGTAAATCATATAAAGAATCCATTTATACAAGATAATATAAAATATAAGCATGATAAAAGAGGTAGATTAGGAATTGTCCATGCTTTCAAAAAAAAGCTAATAGGATTTGATTCGGGAAGGGTAAATAATAATAATAATTCAATGATTTTATCGGAAAACAAATAAAATCAGCTGACTAAATAACTTGAAACAAGAGGAAAATAAGAAATATGAAATGTCTATTTCGAATACGAACATCCACTATAACAACGTTAAAAGTTATAAAAATATCTGATTAAAAATAAATCTATTGATTCTTTAGAAATTGCTTTGTTAATTTTTGGGAAACTGAACTGAAGAAATATGAAGGTTTTTTTTTTCAATCGATTCATCCCAAGTAAGAGGATAATGACACTAAGACGCTGGGAGTGAATGAGAATAAAAATAAATTTTAGAACGAACCGGATATCAAATGAAAAGATAAAACAAGTGACAAACCTCTTTCCTGTTCAGAAGATCCGAGCAAATTCTTATCTTAGTGAGAAAATTGTTAGTTTTACAAAATTTTGAAATATCAGAAACACTCATAAGATAAATATTCATGAGGCAAAATGAAAATTCATGGTAAAAGTTTGAGAATGCTACATGACGGAAATTAATCTCTGTTAACGAATATATATATATTGACTTGAACAAAATGGACGTCATAATACTACCCTAACCTGAGGAACCTTTCGGCCAACTCCTTTTCAAAGGTATTCGTTTGCATTATTAAGAATTGTTAATAAAAGACACAGGAGAACTGCATAGCTTAACCTACAAAAAGGGGGAGAATGGAGCTCGTCCAAAAATAATTTTTAATCTATATTTTTAGATGAGCTCCATCTTTCCACCCGTTTTTTGTAGGTAAAGCTTTTGCTGTTCTCCTGTGTCTTGTATTAACAATTCTTAAAAAAGCCAACGAATACCTTTGAAAAAGTGTTGGCTGAAAGGTTCCTCAGGTTAGGGTAGCATAATGACGTCCATTTTGGTTCCTGGAGCAATTACTTCTTTCTGTGGGTACAAATACTTGTTTATATATATATATATATATATATATATATATATATATATATATATATATGTGTGTGTGTGTGTGTGTGTGTGTGTGTTTACATGCAAAAAATGTGAGTGTTTTTATAACTTATATCTTAATACAGTCCTGGGTATGACGGTTAACTCACCATCGTCGATCTACTAGCTTCCATACAATCATCGAAGTTATACAACGTCAACCCTGGTCAGTAACTATATGAGTGAGCGGTTAACAATACAAGGTTGTGTAAGCTTGGCTGTGCAGCTCCTGTAATGGAAAATGGCTGACAATTTAAAAAAAAAAGAACATTGTTTCAATTTCAGTTGGGTTCATTGTATTCTATTGCACGCAAATACCCATGGGAAATGTATGCTTGCCCTATTTTCCGCCAATTACAGTTTAATTCTTAAGACTTGTATCATTAAATCAATATTATATAATGAAAAGCTCTTACAATCTAAAAACAATTCTGGCATCAAATAACCTGAAAAAAGGATGATAATTTACAAATCGATCCAAGTAAGTAATACGTACTCGATATTAATTTTATATAATGATGTTTACCATAGTCAAGGTACAAAATCCACTTGATATAAATTTTATAGAAAAGAGTCACATATATAGGGATACTAGCATTATAGCCCGGCGTTGCTCAGCTTTAATGAAAGCTTTAAAACTAATCCATGGTCCTGGAGCTCAGACACTTTGAACGTTTGGACGAAAGACTAAAAAGCAATAGTTGCTTCCAGTTAAAGCGAAACTGTAGACTGAAAGAAAAATGAATGTATGTAAGTCAAATTTTGATTTCTTGGTATCGATATCAAATAATATTTTTTCGTCGTAAAGTAAATTTTGAAGGTTAAATAAGTCCTCTGATTAAATGGTATCATGGCTGAGACTAAGAACTAGAATTATATCTACTTAGAGCCATACCCGAAGCAAAGACTAAAATAAAAGGGCTGAAAAAAATACAGATATACAGGTAGATAAACAGACACACAGACGAACATATATATATATATATATATATATATATATATATATATATTATCGATTTTCTGCACAATTGTAAGAACTGCAACCTTGAAACTTCTGAATATCGTTTCTTATGTCTTTGTCTAAGAGTGTATCAAATTTGATTAAAATCAGACCACTCTTTCTATAACCCGATCTTTTCGATTATCGATTTTCGATATTTATCCGGGGGTACCTCGACACAAAACCTAACTAAATTACACTCGCAGATGCATATAGTATAACTGTGTAAATCTTCAAGAAATTCGGATTCAGCCGTTTCGGAATCTATAGGCATGGATACACACACCGACACACACACACACATACAAAGTTTCATTTATAAATAACTTTACATATGGAAGAGATACCTGTCGATCTTAGACTTTAAGTTTAAGATAGTAGTGATCAATGAAGGATCCTCTTTGGAGTCAGTATCACAGAGGAATATTTCGTTTGTATTTCTTGTCCAGATCTCAACAAAGGAACATGATAGAAACAGGAGAAACTAGCGAATGCATTTCATGAAATACTATGGAAATAGTGACAGAGCAGCGAGAGACATGCAACGTTTGTCTCTAAAGGAAAGGGGTTGTAGAGTGTAAAATAACTTGTCACCCTCAAGGACGCTGAAATGCAAGTTTATCAGGTCGGTGACTTTCCGCCTCCTCTAATTTGCAATTTTTCTCGATATGCTCTGTGAGAGTTTTTTATTCCATCTTTTCTAATTACATGTTCAGGTAATTCACTTTCTGCTCCTGAGTATATGTATTCTGATAGTTAAGATTTTCTTTAAAACTTGCTCGTTCCTTACACCCTCAGTCGATGGACTTTTCGGTATCATTCAGTAGAAGCTCATTTCCCTTACCTCAAGTTTTATCTTCCTCTGTCGAGAGGAGAGTAATTGGCCATGATAAAATGTAATTGGCCGGAATGCCCAACAAATAGAATTTACAAAGTTTCCAATCAACAATAACAAGAGAAAGAAAAGAACAGGGCAAATATAATATTAAGCAAGTAAACAATATAAGAGGAACGTAAGCAAAGCAACAGTAATATGGCAAAAAGATTACAAACTACGAATGCTTTTAAAAGGGCTGCAGAAAAGCGATCAGAGCGTTGTAATTTCATGACAGAGAAAGAACAGAAGTTGGATGAGACTAAGAGTGTGAGTGTGAGTTTTGTTTAACGGCATATCAAACCACTGTGCGTAATTTAATGCCAAAATATGAGGTTTTAAGATATCTTTTTAATATACGGATATAGTAAGAAGATTGAATTAGTCAGACTTTGATGAAATTTCTTTTTATTTTAGAAAACTGAAGAATTCATCCAGTAGTCAAAAATTTAATGCTGGTAATAATGTTTTTCTTTCAAAAATGTATTGGTGGTAATAATCTTTTTTTCTTAAAAAAATTTATTGTTGGTAACATTTTTGCTTTTAAAAATGTATATTTTTCCGATAAACGTCTATTTTTATGCATATATTTTATAAAAATTTATTTTTATACTTTCATAATGTTTTGACTCAAGTTTGGGGGTTAACTATTTGCCCATAGCTGGGACCCTAACATGTCACTCCGAGTCAGAGCGGACCTGAGAACAACAGCCATTAAGAGGTGTTTCCATGCTCCTCAAAACCTCCCAAGCAGAGGCCTTGCTACCGGAATACAGTTTATCGTCATACCCAGGGCCCGATGAGACTAAGACATATACCTAATAGTAAGCAATTCCAGAATGCATCTGTATAATTCAACTATAAACTTGAGATGGGTGATGTTTCTCGAGTTATTCATCATCAAATTGCGGAATAGTATTGTAGTACTTTTGGAATAGATGGAGAAGAACCTTTTGTGTGAAGATTGAGGAAATTGTTAGATTGAATGTGTCGCGCTTCGGATTAGCTAGGTGTAAGATAGAGAGTGTATACCAACAAGTCTCTACACCCACTTTGCTCATGTGCTACAATGTATGTACAAGCATGTTTGAAATAAACATTCTTTATCGTAGTGGAAGAAACAGAGAAATTGTCTAACATTTTCTGTCATACCAGAGGTTCCACTAAATAGCAATCAAGCAATCTTTCTTTCTTCTTAACAAACGTTACCTGTTTCTTAATACTTTGGAAATCATCATTCGCTAATATCACGGAAGTTATTATATTGTTAACTAGCAGTATAGCCCTGTGTTGCTCAGGTTGTAATGAGAGCTTTAAAACCAATCCATGGTCCTAGAGCTCAGACGCAGCCTAAAGAATATTTGTGTGAAGTTTGGTGATAATCGGATAAAAATTGTGGATTTGTATAAAGGACATGCAGAGAGATAAGCAGACACAAATACAAACATCTTGCCTTTTATATATATATATATTATCGATTTTCTGCAATATTGTAAGAACTGCAACCTTGAAACTTCTGAATATCGTTTCTTATGACTTTGTCTATGAGTGTATCAAATTTGACTAAAATCGAACCAATCCTTCTATAAGCCGATTTTTCGATTATCGATTTTCGATATTTATCGGGGGTACCTCGACACAAAACATAGCTAAGAACACTCGCAGACGCTTATAGTTCAACTGTGTATATTTTCAAGAAAATCGGTTCAGCCGTTTCGGAGTCTATAGGTAACGGACACAGACACACACACACAGACACACACACACACACAAAGTTCCATTTATAAATAAGATTAGATTATATTTCATCTGTTTAACATATCCCAGATTTCTTTTGCATAGGCAAAATCTTAGAAATTTAGAATGTTGTAAATTTTTGGCATCATTTAAACATTTATCAATTTCCTAATTTAAAAATATTACATCAAACGATCGATAAGAATGCGTAATTAAGTATCGCATTTTTTGCATCCATGTAAAGACATACAAGAGGTTTCCTTAATGTTCGATGTGTTTGTAGGAAGCACTAGTGCATTCAAAGTGAACAAATATAATAATGTCTACCTTGACGAGACTCATAGTACATTCAGTTAGCATATATTGGTCTTCTACTCTGAAGTGAAGGAATTCGAATCAAGGTTAAAATTTAGTTTTCTGCAAGATATTATCGAAAGCAAGCTTGTAAGACTGAACGATACAACTCATACCGCAACCATTAAATTAAAGGTATTAATCTGTCTATTCCTTCCAGTTATGGGTTAAATAACAGGACAGTTTGGGTTCTATAGCCTTGGTCGACAACCAGTCTACCGCACAAAGCAATGGCAACTTACTGCGGGATAATCTTCTGCCCAGTTAGTCATGTCTCTTTCGAGACATGATCGCCCAAGTTTGTATTACGTATGGCACTTAACTGACTGAGTGATCTTATCTATATTTCTATGGAAATATGTATGCTTTTGTGATTGTAAACATATGTAAACTGATTTTATTTTTCATAATTATTTTACCCAAAGCAAGGCAGTTTTACTGCCACTAGTGTGCAGGGGGTTACATAGGAGGAAAATGATGAAAAAGAGGAACAAGTTATAGGCAGTGTCAGAGAATGGGATGTGGTGTGATGCGATTAGAGAGGACGAAAAAAAGAACATGAGGGAAAGAATGCGAGTCAGAAAGATAATAGATAGCAATTGACCTTACATTTAAATTCTTAGAGATTGTCGCTGTCAGAGAAGTAAGTATATGAAAGGGAATTCTACTGGAGTGGGTGCGAGAAAAACTGTTAGAGTAGAAGTTGCGGTTACATTTTATTGGCTTCACTGTAAAAGGATGGGACCTTAGTTGCTAGTCTAGTAGCTCGAGTAAATTCATGCAGAGGAGGGTCAAGTGAGCTAAGGTTGTAGAAGCAGAAGCTGTGAAAATATTTATAGCAGAGACAGAGCTAAGCCACATTACACTGGTGAGAAAGTGACAGCAGCTGAGCTACCAAGTCTAGATCGATCACACTGCAGATTCTCTGTTGGATTTTGTCAAGAACCCCGAGGTGAATAGCAAGGGCACACGACCAGGTGTGACAGCGGTATTCATTATATTGGTTGATGGTACAATTATATATGTGCAGGAATGGATTCAAACCGAAAAAAACTTCTTGACCCAACATAGTGAATCGACCTTTCTAGCAGCAGATTTAGCAATGGATTCGATGTAGTAATTCCACCTGAAGTCTGCAGAGAAATTTTAGCCGAGGAGGCGCAGTGTTTTGCAGAGATAAAAGGCATTTCCCTATCAGTCCAAATGAGGGCACGTGCACTGCTACCTCTAAATGATGACTCTTTTTACTTGCATGTACGTTGTGGTGCATTGGATATCGGGGCTCGGAACGGGAAATCGGGGAGCCGAGTTCGAATTCCAGTTGAATCCATTGTATTCACTTACGCGCGAATGCCCTTGGGAAAGGTATTAATCCGTCTCTTCCTTCCAGTTATGGGTTAAATAACAGGACAGATTGGGTTCTATAGCCTTGGTCGACAACCAGTCTACCGCAGAAAGCAATGGCAACCTACTGCGGGATAATCTTCTGCCCAGTCAGTCATGTCTCTTTTGAGACATGATCGCCTAAGCGTGTATCACGTATGGCACTTTAACTGACTGACTGATATGTTGAAAAACCTACAAAGACTGAACAATTGTTATATGATTACACAAGTGTTTAGACTAAATCATTGGATTTGTACTGTTTATCAACCTTTTGCTCTTCATTTAAAGCTAAAATAATTTTAGATTGTAAGACATTTTGGAGGGAAAAATGATTCACTGATACAATTTCTACTAATTAACACTTTAATAGGAAGAAGAGGTGGATTAGATTAATACATTTCCCAAGCATATTTTCACGTAAATTGATGTATATAACGAGGCTTTAATTGGAATTTAGCTCTCAGATTTCCAACACCAAGCGTTTGTTCATTGGACCAACCAAACATCCAACTTTACTGTAGCTGGTATTCGCATCAACCTCGATTATCGTACAGGAACCAATATTTCAACATGATATGGCCGAAAGAATGAATGAAAGAAAGCAAATAGAAAAGAAAGAAAACGAATGGAAAAGAAAGAAAGAAGGAAGAGAAAAAGTGAAAGTAAAAGGGAAAAGCGGACATAAAGAAAAAAGAAAAGAAACTATTAAGAAAAAAAACAAATTAAAATGAAGAAAGGAAAAAGAATAAACAGAATTGAAATGAGACAAGAAACAATAAAGTGAACGAGAAAGAAAGAAAGAAAGTGAAATGGAAAGAAGGAAAGAAAGAAGAAAGAATGACAATAATAAAAGAAAAAGAGAAAAACGAATTGAAAAGAAAAAAAAACAATGAAATAAAATGAATGACAAAGAAAGAAAGAAAGAAAGAAAGAAAGAAAGAAAGAAAGAAAGAAAGAAAAAATGCAAAGATAATAGATGGCAATTGATTTTACATTTACATTTACATTTGACAGACTAAAACAGCGGATAACATATTTCTGGATCATAGAATGGGGACTGCGTGGTGTTCTAGGAAAAATTATGCTAAGAGCCACTAGGGATAAGGATTTTTATATAAAATTGAAATAAAAGAAGTGCAGGTTGAGAATTCTTTTATCCAATGAAGACAGATAGAAAAAAAGATGAAATAAAGAAACCAAATCTAAAAAAAAAAAGAAATTAAGAGACAATGAAAAAAGCGAATAAGAGAGAAAACAAATGGAAACGAGTGAAAGAAAGCGAATAGAAAAGAAAGGAAGAAAGAAAGAAAGAAACAAACAAACAAAATATGAAAAGAAGAAAAAGAATAGAAAATGAAGAAAGAAAAGAAACAAATTAAGAAGAAACAAGCAAAGAAACCTTCAAAAAAACGTTCAAAGAAAGTGAAAGAGAAAGAAGAAAAAAGCGAATAAGACAGAAAACGAATGGAAAGAAAATAAAAGGGTAATGCAAAAGAAAAAAGAAGAAAGAATGAAAGAAAAAAAACAATTCCTAAAGAAACAAAGAGACAATAATAGAAATCGAATGGAAAATTAAGAAAGTCAATGTACGAGAAAGAAAGAAGAAAAAACAAGTAAAGAAAGATAAGAAATTTTTGTTCATTTTTCAAACAAAAATGATGTTAGAATTGTAACTGTTTCAGCGTCATTTAACTATGCCAGATGCTTAGAAACCTGTAGATAGGGAAAATAAAATGAAAAACAACTAAGAAAGAAATTGGAACTATCTTAAAGAATTTAATGAAAAGAGATTTGCGTAACGGAATACATTAACAGTTTCATCTTTATCGTTAAGCCAGATAAGCCAGTCTTAAATGTATGCGAGTTCTATTAGACAATCAACTTAATGAGGCACGTAACTAAGCTTGTTATTCGGAGTCTAATGAGTAAAGACAGAAGAAGAAAAAAGGCAGAGAACATTATTTTTCGTTAAAAACAATGTAGAAAAATGCGAGCTTTAAGATCAGAATGATATCAGAGTGGGAAAGAAAGAAAGACCGAGAGCAAGAGAACTATATGTTTTATCCACAACAAAAAATCATTGAATGAAATACATAAAAAAAACAAGAATATTATGTGAACTGCTTGAAAAAAGAAGTACAGGTTGAGAATTCTTTTATCTAAAATTAAATGGAAAATGCTTAGGTTTTAAGAATGTTTTCGAATGTTTGAATACAAGCAATTTAGTTTGTATATAGCATCTATAAACTGTGCTAACATAGGAGTGAAACCCAATCATAAAGACGACATCCTTTTCATTTCATAACACAGTTTAATATATATATATATATATATATATATATATATATATATATAAACTTATTTATAAATGAAAGTTTGTGTGTGTGTGCCCGTCACCTCTAGACTCCGAAACGGCTGAACCGATTTTTTTGAAGATTTACACAGTTGTACTATAGGCATCTGAAAGTGTTCTTAGTTAGGTTTTCTGTCGAGGTACACCCGATAAATGTCGAAAATCGTTAATAAAAGGAGTGGTCCGATTTTAATCAAATTTGATACACTCATAGACAAAGATATAAGAAATGATATTCAGAAGTTTCAAGTTTGCAGTTCTTACAATAGTGCAGAAAAGCGACTATATATATATATATATATAAAATGCAAGATGTTTGTGTGCGCCTGTCTATCTGCCTGTATATCGGTACTTTTTTCAGCCCTTTTATTTTAGTTTTTGCTTCGGGTTTGGCTCTAAGTACATAAAATTGCAATTCTTAGTCTCAGCCATGATACCATTTATTCAGAGGACTTATGTAGCCTTCAGATTTCAGTTTATGACGAAAAAACATATTTGATATCGATACCAGGAAATCAAAAATTGACTTACATCCATTCATTTTTCTTTCAGTCTATGATTTCGCTTTAACTGGAAACAACAATTGCTTTTTAGTCTTTCGTGCAAACGTCTAAAAAGTCTGAGCTCCAGAACTATGGATTAGTCTTAAAGTTTTCATTACAACCCGAGTAATGGCAGACTATACTGCTAGTATATATATATATATATATATATATATATATATATATATATATACCCTGAAGATAGATTAATACAAATAACATATAACCAGAATGTAGTTTTATATAAAATTGAATTAATTTAGTGCGCGTAGAAATACCGATATTGATGATAGTCAAGTAATTCTCACACGTATTTTTGAGGTGTGAAATTCACATTTCACATTAAATTATTTTGTGCTTTCCGTACGTTTACAAAAACCATGATCATTAGTTACACAATTATATAAGTGCTGCACCAAACACTATTACTACCTGAGATGTTAGAAAAAGGAGGGTGATTGTATATAATTCATAATTTCACTGTGTAGGTACAATAATCATAATACCTGGGTAGTGTTTAACAGAAGACTGAAAGCGTGACAAGCAGATCCGAAAGCGAATTGACATGGTTAATAACGCATTCCAGAAGCTGAGTAAAGTCTTAAGAGAGGGGAAACTTTCATTAGAAACAAAGAAGAGATTACAGGATGGCAATGTGATGACTGTTCTTCAATATGGCAGTGAAAGCTGGACAATATCTTCGAAGATGAAGGAAAAACTTGAAGCAACTGAAATGTGGTTCTAAAGAAGGATGCTGCGGATATCATGGATTGAGCACGTGAGAAACGATGAGGTTTTGGAAAGGATGGAAACGAAAAGGAAATTAATATTTGTGCATTAGAAAGAGACAGCTAAATTTCGTAGGAACCTGATTCTAACAGGCCAGATAGAGAGAAAAATAGACAGACTAAAAGCAGCGGATAACATATTTCTGGATGATAGAACGTGATGCTGCGTGATGTTTTAGGAGAAATTATGCTAAGAGCCACTAGGAATAAGGAGAGGTGGAAGGCCATGATTGCCTAGGTCCTGAAAAGACAAGGCACACAGAAGACAAATAATGTGGGAAGACAAAATTTGCTAATCTATGAGATGTGTTTTGATTAAAATGTTACATTTCACACGGGTACTGTATCTATATAAAAACAAAACGTGGATTCTGATTTTTTTTTATTAATCATTTCACCCCGAGCAAGGCGGAAACGCCACTGATGTGCAGGGGGCTACATAAATGTAAAAAGATTAGTTAGAAAAGAGTGAGGAGTACAAACTAGTTAGAAAGGAACAATAGAAAGCTGAGAAAGCAGGTGCGATGACAGATACATAGGTGGAGAGAAAGGGAAGGTTATACAGGAGTGGGGAGAGAGCTAGAGTCCAGTGGTTAGTAGATGAGTATTGACTTTGCATTTGAATTTCTGGAGGTTGTAGGCGTCAGGAAAGCAAGAATACGGGAGCGAGTTCCACAGGCGGGAAGTGCGAGAGAAGAAGCTGAAGGAGTAGAATTGTCGTCTGCATTTGGCTAACCTGACTGTGAATGGGTGGGACCTAGTTGCCAGTTTGGTGGCACGAGTAAACACCTGTTGAGGAGGCATCAGTGACTTAAGTTCGTCTGAGCAGAAGCCATGAAAATATTTATAGAACAGACAAAGGGAGGCCACATTTCGACGAGGGGAAGTGGCTGTAGTCGAGCCGCCAGATCAGTACCTATCACATTACAGACTCTCCTTGGAAGCCTGTCAAGAACACTGAGGAGAATGGCAGTAGAACCTGAACATAAATGGCAGCAGTACTCCATGCACGGACGGATGGTTGACTTGTATATGTGCAGGATGGATTCAGGTGGAAAAAACCTCCTAGATCGACATAGTTACCCGACCTTCTTAGCAGTAGATTTTGCTATGGATTCAATATAGTGGTTCCATTTGAGGTCTGAGGACAGGGTAAGTCCGAGGAGACGTAGTGTATTACTCTCCGGGAGAATCGCTTGGTCCATGCTTATGGGAGGCAGGAGAGGATACCTGTAATGGTTGACAGACAACAGCTTGCAGTTAAACTTAATGAAAACTTAAATGGAAATGTTTCGTTTCATTTGTAAAACTGTAACGCAATAATCATGCTATGGGTAGCCATATCGCTTTCTGAAAATTTTCCATTTGTGGCAACACCTTTACAAATTTCGGACTTTGGAGGTTTTCAGATTTTGAAATTTGGGATATATGATACTCAGTGTGTATTAATTTGAAAAATACATTTGTATAATTCGGAGCATCTACAGGTAACAGACTGCGTTAATACGAATAAAAATGAATTAGCAAACACAAAAAGTGAAAGGATGTAAATTACACAGATAAAAATTGTGTTCATAGCAGACACAGAACGGAAACTGTAATCTTATTAAATTTAGTAAAAATTATTGAAATTAATGCATTAACCATTAACTGTGGAAAACAGAATGTGCGTTTTGAGCAAGAAAAACGGCCCAGCTACAGTGGGCGTCAGGGAAAGGGCAAGAGAAGGACGGAAACACAGGTGTGAAGACAGTTGCTAAGGCAGATAGAAAGAAAAAGATAGAACAAGATACACCGTGTGATGTAGAAAGAACGGTAATTAAGTGGATAAGAGATGGGTATTCACCTTGTATTTAAATTCCTGGAGATTGTAGCTGTCAGGAACGCAAGAATACGGAAGAGAGCTCCACAGGCGGGAAGTGCGGGAAAAGAAGTTACTGGAGGAGAAATATCGGCTGCATTTGGTTGGTCTAACTGTTAGTGGGTGAGATCTTGTTGCCAATCTGGTTGCACGAGTAAATTCTAGTGACGGGAGAGCACCAGCAGAAGCCATGAAAACATTTGTAGAATAGAACAGTTTGGAGATAGGTACCGCCAAGCTATGTGAAATTCAATTGAAAAGATCAGAAAAAAGAAATCAAACAACGCCATGCTGGATCAGTAGAGGTCCGAATGAACAATTATCCCATTGACTTGGTCACGGATAAGCGTCACAAATGGGCAACTCCAGCAGCAAAAACCATCAAGCATTCAACGTAGGGGTGTGGCAGACTTCACAGATAATTACAATCAGACCGGAAGTAATTCTTGTAGCTGACAACAGCGTCTGACACAAGGTCAATATTCATCAGTTTTCTTGTTTGTGCCTTCGAAATATCCTTGAAATTTACCACTAACCTTTCTATTTGCAATTCGACATGACATGCAAGGAATACTGGTTACAGAAAATAGGAAATGACAACAATACGACTTTTGAAACAACAAATAAAATATATATTAATAACGTACAGTTTTAGGTTGAAAAAAGGGTATACAAGGCATTCAGCATGGAACACAAAACTGGAGTTTCTTCCCATTGATTGAGTCTCAAACAGTTTATAGCGAGCTAAATGAAAGTTGGTAAGTTTGTTTGTTTGATTGAATGTATTAATATATGGTCGTTATTGTTGCAGGGCTGTATTCAGTTTTAACATTTCTAAAATATCTATGTTCATTTAGACTTCAGAAAGAAAAGTACTAAGAACTTTAGAAAATCTGAATAAAAACTAGCGAAACATTTTATGTTCGCCATATTCAAAGAAACATGTATAAGAGAAGGTTTGCTGCCTCAATACATGTTCGTGCATCAGATAAAGATTCTCGAACAGAACTAACTGATGATGCGCACATCACTTAGAAGGCTATAATTTATCTTGTTCGTTTGACGTCAGTAGAATTCTGATTTTGAAGGTTTCTCTCTTGATATTCAAATATGGTTTGATCGTAAGCGGAAATCATCCAAGTGCTATTCATTCCCACTTTGCATATCCAATATAGGCGAATCACGTTTGCAGTCCTCACAATTTGGATGGAGATCCTAATCCGATATTAAACCAGAGAAAAATACGCGATAGCGAATGTCATTTACGCAAATGACATTAACAAAGAGAGAAGAATTATTTTTGTTATAAAAATGTTTTCATTTTTGTTTTTCGGAACAATTTCAGGTAAATATCATATATATGAATAGGATAAGCGAAAAAGAAGTTAAAAATTAATTATAAGGAGATTTTCAAGGCTTGATCTTATAGTCAGTTTAATTACTTTAAGCTGAACTTTCACAGCAAATGTTCCCTCCATATTGGTCTGAATATGGTATTCATATTAAACACTTAATTAATTTAATATTTTAATGTATATTTTCCCTCGGGTTTTGCTTGACGATACTGCAGCAATTTATCAGTCCAACTGTAAAAAATATACATATATAAATTTTTGACAAATCATTACAATACAAGAAGGACTTCACTATAATCTTAAAGCGAATATATTAAATGTTTTTAATTGAATTATAAGTTGAAACTATTAAGGAAATTATTAATGATTTATTAAATATCTTTAATAGTTAATATTCAGCTATTAGAAATCTATCGATTAAAGCAATTTTAATACTTGTATTATTACAGTAAAAACTGATGTTTTTATCATTTCACCAAGTGCTTAAATTGCAAAGGCTTACAGAGTTTTGAGAATACTAGCAGTATAACCCGGCGTTGCTCGGGTGTAATGAAAGCTTTAAAACTAATCCATGATTCTAGAGCTCAGACTCTTTGGACGTTGGCACAAAAAACTAAAAAGCAATAGTTGTTTCCAGTCAAAGCGAAATCTCAGATGGAAAGGTAAATGAATGAATGTAAGTCAAATTTTGATTTTCGGTATCGATGTCAAATAAGGTTTTCCGTCGCAAACTGAATTTTGAAGGTTAAATAAGTCCTCTGAGTAAATGGTATCATGGCTGAGACTCAGAACTACAATTATATCTACTTTGAGCAAAAATCAAAATAAAAGGGCGGGAAACGTGATTTTGATCAGACCCGATACGATACCGGAGTATCGATTTCCGATATCGGAGGAAATCGGAAAAAATAAATAGTCCATGACCTGACCGGAAGCCTAAAGAATATTTGTGTGAAGTTTCTTGAGAATCGAATAAAAATTGTAGATTTTTATAAATGAAATACAGACAGACAGATAGGCACACAGACAAACATTTTGCCTTTTATATAGAGAGATGAGAAAAATATATTGTTAAGGAAAGAAGACAATAAAAGAACAGGAATGAAGTAGACAGAAGATAACAACTGATAAAGAATTTAAGTTTTTGAAGATAAGACTTTGCCGACAATCTAGTACTGCGTTTAAAATAAAAAAAATCTAGGCATCATAGAGAAAAGTTCTTCTTCTATGTGCCCTGTCTTTTCAGGTCGTAGGCGTTTATGGTTTCCACATCTCCCACTCCCTGGTGGCTCTTAGCAAGCTTTCTCCTGTTACACCACGCCACATTCGTTCTGTTATCTACCTGATCTGGTCCTTCAAATATGTTATCCGCTGCTTTACTCTGTCTCTTTTTCCCTTTGTCTGATCTGTTAGTATCAGGTTTTCCAAGCCCACTTTTCTCATCGCACATCCCAGCTGTCTCTTTCTGATGTTCAGTATTAATTTATTTTTCGTTTCTATCCTTTCCAAAACTTCACATTGTTTGCTATATATCCGCAGCATCCTTCTGTAATACCACATTTCAGTTGTTTCAAGTTTTTCTTCATCTTCGATGATATTGTCCAGCATTCACTGCTATATTGAAGAACTGACATCACATAGCAATCCTGTACTCTCTTCTTTGTTTCTAGCGAAATTCTCCTGTTTCTTAATACTTTAGTTAACTTCTGGAATTCTTCCTTCGCCATGCCAATTCGCCTTCGGATCTCTGTGTCGCACTTTTATCAAATCAATTACCATGAAAGTAGTTAAAGAAAAAGGTAACTGCAAGTCAGGTTATGGTGGTAGAAAGTGGCCGAAGCCGGATTGTCACGCCACGATCAATATATCTCATGTTATTTTATGAATTTAAATATCATTAAACTGTAAATATACAGCAGGATAACAATACCAGATGCGACCGAAGTATTTAAAGAAGATAAAAATGGTGGATTTATAAATATATAAGAGATTCTGGCAAAAATATTGTCTAGATAGACACATTGAAGGAACTCTTTTAAATATATAATTAACAACTGATTCAGTACACTTATTTTAAATCTTATCTAAGGAAAACGTCAGTCCGAGTTAACAATTGTATGATTTGGGTCTGAGGAGCGGCTGCTTAGCTGTGAAATATTCATTACCCTTGGATTTGTAGCATATCCAAAAAATGTTTTCAAGAGTATATATATATATATATATATATATATATATATATATATATATATATGCCATAAAAAAACATAAATTTGATACAGCTAGAAATGGATCTATTACGGCTCTCAACGCTGTTGAATGATTGTTCAAGCTTGTTTTTGAAAAATAAAAAATTATTATTTACTGGAAATATATATCTATAGATACATTAATAGTGATGTATCATGAACGCTGCCATTTTGGTTTCGAAAATTCTAGACTTAATAATTTGGCACTATAATAATTTCGCAATGTAATGAAAATGCACAAATCAGGTTTTATTGTACGATACTGTACGTCTAGCCTGTTAATTTATAAGCACAAATCTCAGGATGTCTGGGAAAAGAATATGTACGTTAGCAGAAGACAATGGATGCTTCGTACAAGACATCTCCAGCAGTATTAGTGTTAAACTTTTGAATAACTTACAAGATTACTCCGGTACTCCGGGTTGTTTGTCGAATCTCAGCATGAACTCTTCGTCAGGAAGATCACATCTGAATAGTTCGTCCTTGAGAGGCGAGTCCAAAGTGTCAGACATTTGAAAAGTTTCTGCAAACCACATCACGTGTTGATACATGGTGACTGTAACTGTGTAGGGAGAAATGTTCAGAAGCCATCGATAAATGTGCATGCAAAAAAAAACCATTCAGTGCACTGTCATGGTCAAACTGTTGAAAATAGCAGATTCTGCGCTCTCTCTCCCTCCCTCTCCTCTTCTTCCACCTCACACACACACTCTCTCTCTCTCTCTCAGAAATGCTAACTCAAGTCCACTGATCCTACTTGCAATATAAAATACGGTTGGGCTCTGTAAGTGTCAAGCCATTATAAATGGGCCTGAGCATGTATCTTAGACAGAGACATCTGTAGTAGATACGTGTGTTTATATATATATATATATATATATATATATGAGTGTCTGAGTGTGTGTGATATTTGAGATGTAACAATCAACATTCTTTGCGTCTACTACTTTTAATTTGAAAAGCTAAAAACGCCAGGATGTGGTCAACAAAACTTGTTCTACCAAATCGAAAAACCCAGTCTGTGACGACTGAAACAGTTAAATGTCACTGAACATGAGAGAAATAAAACTGATTTTCGAATAATTTATACTCAATCTTGATCCAGATTTAAAAAATATTATTCAAAATTTGTCAAAATACAATAAAAACACAAAGATATGTCTGATGAAAACTATAAGGCATGTTTAAATGCAAGTAACCAATCATAACAGATCACTCTATACACACACAAACCCAGACATAAACACACACACACACACACAAACATATATATATATATATATATATATATAATGGTGAGAAAGAATGGAATTTTTTTATCAAAGACGCGTTTAGCCTGAAATACCCCACTTTAGAAAAAAACGAAGGACTTAGCTATTCACATGAACTGCATATTAAAAAAAATGCCCTTATACATACATACATACATACATACATGTATATATATATGTATCTATATATATATATAATGTATGTTTTTATCTGTGTTGTCTGTGAACGTGTAGGTAGAGATGAGCATGCATATGCATATATGTTGAAAATATATATTCTACTTCATGTATATATCTTTATGGATGTTTGTATATGCACACGTAAAAATGTATTTATGTATATACGCATTATGTATTATATTGATATACCTCTGCATGCATATATTTATGTGTTTGTACGTATATATATATATGTATATATATATGTATATATATATGTATATATATATGTATATATATATATATGTATATATATATATGTATATATATATATGTATATATATATATATGTGTATATATATATATATATATGTATGTATATATATATATATATATATATATATATATATATATATATTCAAAAAGAGAGCCTCTAAATTAAAATCTTGCAGTATCAAGGGGCTCTGATAAAGATGTAGATAAAACAAACAAGCACAGAGATATAGAGAGTCTTTTCAAGTCTAAAACCAAGAATTGATAAGCTAGAGTAATTATTTTACGAGATTTACGAGAGCCAATTTAGCCCCAGAGATCCCAAATGTATCTCCTAAAACAGAGTATTGTTTTTCTTCATTCAGCCGAACTAACACCAAAAATTACATAAACTTTTCTCCATTGAAATGTCACATTGATTAAAATTTCTTCACATTGACGCATCATTATATATATATATATATATATATATATATATATATATATATATAATATATATATATATAATATTAAGATGGTACTTACATGCACATATATACATGCACAAAACACACAACACAGATGCACACTCACATATACAAAAAGGTTTATATATATGGAGAAATGTATAGCATTTACTGCTTCGTGCTAACAAGAAAAGGTTTTCGATAAATAAATAAATAAATATATATATATATATATATATATATATATATATATATATATATATATATATTTATGTGTACTTGTGTGTGTGTAATTATATATATAATTATAATATATATATAAACACACGCTCATACGAAATGGCAAGTTTTGTGCTATCGTACTTTTTTCCTTATATATATATATATATATATATATATATATATATATATATATAATGTACACAGTAGAAAATACAAGAAGTATACGCACATAAACACACACACATAACACACTAAGGAACACACACGAGATCACACGAGAACGAAAACTGGAGGGGAAAAAGTTAGCAGTAAAAACGCCTCAAATTAAAGCGGATAGCTATAACATCAGGTCACAAAACGGCCTCTACTACCATTCTGATAAAGATGCGAAAATTCCAGACTCTGTCACAAGCGAACGCACACATATTAAACCACAAATAAAAGCAGACAAATATGTTATCAAATCGTGAAACGGTGCCCGTTCTAACTTAAAACAAAAGAGATGAAAAATCTAAATCCTACTACCGCGCACACTTATAATTAGCCATAAACACACACACACACTCACACACACACACGCTTACATAAACTAACCCACTTACAGGTACATACACACAGAGACTCATTACAATTAACCACAGCAGTAGCAGCGAAAGAGGACTATTTGTTTAAAGTCACAGCTCACCAGCGGACGGATGTGAAACAAAGTTCTCCTATTATTCTAAAGATGAGATCCTGATCTCGAAATATTAATAAATACTAAATAGTTAATACTATTTAGTATTTATTTACTTTCCTTTATTATACGAAACGCGTTGCGATAGCCTTCAAATACCTTCCCATACCCCCATATGTATATATATGTGTGTGTGTGTTTGTGTGTGTGTGTATGTATGTATGTATGTGTGTGTGATTTGTGCATGTATATATTTGTATGTAGGTATATATGCGCATGCAAAAAATAAAAAGTGCCTGAATTAAAATCGCATAATACCTGCTGTTACAGATATATATTAAACAAACATGCACAAAGACTTGAAGATTCTCCTCAACGCTAAAGCCAACAAGCGATGTCCTCAAGTTATTAATATCGTTTATCACAGCCAATTTATTTATGAAGTGATTCCAAGGCACTCTAATAATTTACTGTGTTGTCTTCCAGTTATTCAAACAGATGATACCAAAGTTAACATGAGCTTTCCCCGGCGAAACTCGTTCTTTAATAAAATAAATTCTATATATACATCCTACAAGCAAACGCACACACTCACACACGCATATGTGTGTATGTATATTCAAATATGTTTGGCTTAAATGAATAGTTTTCTTCTTTATGTAAATTTGTTTCAATTGACTTAAGACAAACACTAACAGATTCAACTAAGCATGTTTACAAAAATTACTGCTGATAAAATACGACTTATCTATAAATATAAAAGTCAATCTGTGAATCTGTGTGTGACTGTTCCCTAGGCACGCCTATATTTTTAAGGTACGCCATTCAAACTTTCTAGGGACGCATATCTACAGGGAAGCCAGGTCGACACATACATTTTGAGTTTAAGTTCAGCAATTTTGATTTTAACACTTTTTGGCCAATGGTGCAGATTGTTTACATTTGCTCCGTAAAACATCTAAGAACTAAGACGGTTGCTAGATTATATCACAGAAATCAAATCACACGTGTCAAACGCGACTAAAATAATTTTTTATTAAAAAAATGAGCATTTATGTTTAATTTTTATTCCGACATTTTACGTCACAGAAATCAAGCGCGACTGAAATTTAAAACATAAATGAGCCTTTATATTTAATTTTTTCCGACATTTTAAAAGTTTATTTGGTCAACAAAAAAAATGTGAATATTTTTCCTCGTAATTTTGAAACAAAAGAAATTTTTTTTTTAAATGTGTTTTTTCAAACAAAAACAAAATATGTAAAATAAAAAGTGGCATCTTCTACCGCTAAAATGTTCTGAGTTTTACGGGCAACGCCGGGCTATGATGCTAGTATATGTATATAGGAATGTGTGTGTGCGGGATATTGATAAAAGAAGCAGTTATTTTGATCGGCTTCAAGAGAGTAATAGGGGTGGGCACACATTTAATCATCCATGCTTTATCTGGCAAAGGTCAGTAAAAGAGAATCAATCTCAATACTTAATGTCTGCGACCCTACTTTGCTATCAGTTTTCCATTGCAATATACATATACATATGCATGTGTGTGCAAAAGTGTAATGTGTGTGTGTGTGTGTGTGTGTGTGTGTGTGTGTGTGTGTGTGTGTGTGTGTGTGTGTTTTAGGCTGTTAGGTTATTGGCATAAAAAGCATTTGTTCTTATGCACAAGTCCAAATCATAGCAATAACCTTCTTGGCTCATTAAGCAATAGATGCCTGTCATTCTAATCCAGCGATTGTTTCCTCTCTAGTGAAAAATATCAAGTCCGTACCAGTGGGAACCAGGTATTCGTAAATGTCAACGCTGAAGAAACAAGGCGAATAAAAGAGCGGTAATGGCAAGAAAAAATAGGTGGCATTTACGGGTGAAGCGATTCCAATATGGTATTTCTGTTGCTTGGCAGATTTGAAAATCAGACATATATATACCCGAAAGGGTGAAGGCTGAGCCGCCAGCTTAGGAGGCTAGAAGAAAAGAAAGTGTTTCTTTTAATACTGCCGTTATTATTAGGTACATAAATGCACATAAGAAATCCTTTCTTTGTTTCAGGTAGATTATGTTAATGGTAAGTGAGTTTTGTTTAGGTAAGTGGAAAAATCAAAATTGAAAATCTCGGTATCCTGAATAAGATATATTTAGTTGTCAGGGTAAATATGAATACTTTGTGGGGGATTCATCGATAGATTTATGGGTAGTCGTATTAGGGTGGGTTATAAGCGAAAATAACAAAAGAAATGCTCGAAATAAAATAAAAACAAAATTCAGGTATTAAAAATTATTAGACTCGAATAGTAGACAATACTTTCGGCCGACAAATTGTTTACTTATCGGATTATGATATGGGGAATATAGATACAATGATTGAATTATTTTTTACGGCTTATCAACTTTTTTCCTGTTATTTAACGCAATACTATATATTTTAAATTCTATTTCTTTTTAGATAAAAATGATTTAACTAATTAACCCATAGATTGGGAGATAAGAGGTGGATACATACCTTTCCCAAGGTATATATATAACAAACAAACCTGGAATTGAAACACGTCTCTCCGAATTTCAGTACCTAAGTATCATTCATTGCAACATCTACCTTAGCAAAGCTTACAGCCCCTGATATTTATATCGGTCACTAATTTTGGTGATCGATGTTGACGTTGTTTAACTTTGGTGATATTACAGTGACCCGTGTTCCAACGTGATATAAGGTCGTAAGCTTTTGAACCAATTTTGAAGTATATACTTTACAAGTATATATTATACTGTCACACTTTATTTAAATATTAAGTAATCGTAAATCTAAGACTGATGACGTAATCAGAACTCCCAGAACATGTACCAACAGTCAATAGTATCATATATATTTCTGTGCGAGTGTCTTGGCTTTTACTTATACGAGTGGATGTTCTTTAGAGTAACGTTTACTCTGCACAAGTTGCGAGGGTTACTCGATATAGACTTTGACGTCAAGAGACAATTTATATGGATAAAAGAGGAGATAACTTAATCCTCGGCCTGAACAGATTAAAATTGCAATGGTCGGTCGGAAATGCTTTTGGAAGTCGGTTCCACACAGCAGTTGTCCGTGAGAAAAAGATGTTCGAGTGAAACCTACATCACGACGGTAGAATAAGGAAGCGATGAGAGTAGCTTGCTATAGGGTGATTTGCATGATGGGTCCTAACCTTAACGGTTAATGCCGGCGTAACCAAGGAATGTGGTTCGTCGGAGCACTTTCTATGGAAATAGCAGTAGAGAGAAATTATTTGTAAAAAATTACTGCGGACCACTTATAGGTATACAAAAATAAGAAGGGGCGCAAGGCAAGGATTTGTTTTCTCATTGGATCTATTCAACTTATACCGCTAAGTCCTTCCGAGAGAAATAAAATCCTTGCCAGGACTCGTCATTGACGGCCACAATCAGACGCAGAAAATAACATGCTGGGCCTTGTACAGAAGGTAGCATAAGAAACTGAGAAGAAAGAACTAAGCATAAACTTCAAGAAAACTGAATGTAAGGTCATCAGCAAAAAGAAAACCCCCAAAAGCCAACTAGAGGTCTGAGAAACTAAAATAAAAAAACGAGAAAAAAATTTAAATAACTAGGAAGTATTCTGACAGTGAATGGAAAGTGCGACATTAGGATACGAAGACGCATTGGCATGGCCAAGGATACATTTCAAAAGCTAACCAATGTGCTGATAGACAAGAAAATCTCATCAACAAAAACATGAATGCTGGATTGCTATGTGATATCTGTTTTTCTCTATAGGAGTGAATGTTAGACAATCTCATCAAGGATAGAGTGGTTTGAGGCAGCAGAAATGCGGTTTTACAGAAGTATACTGAGGATACATTGAATTGAGCAAGCGAGCAACGATGTGGTGTTCGAGAGAATGCAAACAAGAAGAAAACTCATATTTAACATCAGGAAAGTACAGCTTAGGTTCCTAGGATAAATAATGTGGAAAGAGGCTTGGAGAATCTGATAGAGGAAGGATAGAAGAAAAGAATGATTAGGGAAAATAGCGTAAGTCATACTTGATAGACCTGAGAAAACAGATGGCAGAGTGGGGTTTGGGAGAGATACCGGAAGGAAAAATATTTAGAGTGACAAGAGATAGAGACAAGTGGATGTTCATGATCGCCTATGTCATGAAAAATCACGACATAAAAAAGAAGAAGTAGTCAAACCTGTAGTCATTGTTTTTTTTTTCTAATATAAGACAGTAATGTTGTCATATACAATGTTAGGATATAAAAATGTATAAATGAGAGTGTAACTAAACATGTAAGCATTAATGAAACTCAATGACATTCTTTTTTATTTATCTTTTTCAATTAGCCGAACATTTTTTTTTACTTTAGGTTGGGCCTAACTTAACTTCAGTGCAAAGAACGCTGAGTGAAAATCAAGAAAGAAAATATGTTGCAAAAGGGTAATTAAGTCGGGTAGTGTAACGGATGTGCGTAGTGCTACAGTGGATATCGGCTCGGAAAGAGAAGTTCGAATTCCAGTTAAATTCATTTCATTCACTTACGTGCAAATACGGGAAAGGTATTAATCCGTCTCTTTCCTCCAGTTATGGGTTAAATAACAGAAGAGATTGGGTTCTATAGCCTTGGCTGATAACCATTTTACCGCAGAAAGTAATAGCAACCTACTGCGGGATAATCATCTGCCCAGTCAATCATATCTCTTTCGAGACATGATCGCATAATCGTGTATCACGTATGGCACTTAACTGACTGACTGAATGTAACGTACAGAAATTTCAAATTTCACAGACAGTAATTTTATTTTCTTTCTGATATAGTACGATATAGTACGGTTATCCAGAAACAATGCTATGAGTTAGTCAATAAATATTCTATATTTGTAAGTAGAAATTAGTCAATAAGTATTCCATATTCAGCAGAACGAAATGATTATAAATATAAACGTTGCAAAATGTTACACAATATGAGTAGATTCAAAGGGTATTTTTATATAGTTCTGAGATGAGATAGTATTTACACTATTTACATTACGCAGACTATTGTCCTTATCTTTATTGACATGTTTACGACGTTTCGGCCGTTATACGCTCCATCTTTCTTCAGTTTATAGGAATTTCGAACAGAAACCTTTATTACGATAACTGTGGTATATCTTTCTCATTCCATGTGCCCAGTGTATGTAGACGTTGGTTAGTTCCAGTGAATTGACACAAAAAGTTGTCAGTTCACTATCACGCGACAGCAGTGGTGAACAAATAACTTAGAGAGTAAAGTTAAATGGAGATAACTACATGGCTACTAGAAGTGCCATCACACATGGAATGAGCATGATATACCGCAGTAATCGTAATAAAGGGTTCGGTTTGAAATTCCCCACGCGTTTCTCCGACAACCCTAACGGAAGGGACTCACTTCTAGACCTCTGCTTCACTTCCATCCCAGACTCTTGCACTACCAGACAACTCTGCCCACTCGGAAACTCTGACCACACTGTAGTGTCCGTCGATATTTCACTCCACTCCCGCCCGACTCATGAAACCCAGACAAGCAGAATATCCTACTGCTATCAAAGAGCAGACTGGGATTCGTTCCGAGACTTCCTTTGTGACATCCCTTGGAACAACGTCTTTAGTCTTCCCATCGAAGAATGTTCATCCGAGGTTTCCTCCTGGGTTTAAGGCTGGTATCGATACTTTCATCCCTGCTAGGAAATTCCAGATTAAATCTCATTCGTCTCCATGGGTCTCACCCGCTTGCTCGGCTGCCATTGCCCACCGGAATCATTTCTTCCGACTCTATCGTAACTACGCGTCGGACAAAAACAGGCGCCTTTTCACTTCAGCTCGTAATAAGTGTAAAAGGATACTTAACGAAGGTAAGATGTTGTTTGCTGCCAGAATGAAGCAACGCATAGCATGCTCTAAATTCGGCTCTAAAGACTACTGGCGACTCTGTAAAAGAGTACTTAACAAGAGCAAGTCCACAATAAACCCGCTAATCAACAAATTTGAGGTCCTCACCTCCCCAGCAGATAAGGCTGAATGCTTTGCCCGCAGATTCTCGAACAATTCGAGTCTGGACTCATCTGGAGATTTTACACCCGACTTCTCACCTAGAACCGAGGCACAACTGAATGATGTCCACATTACACCTTCGCTTGTCTCTAAGATAATCTTAAAACTTGACTCTCACAAAGCGAGCGGTGGTGACGGAATCCCAACCATAGTCTTAAAGAAATGTGCCCCTGAACTCTCCTCTGTCCTTTCTAAGCTCTACAACCTCTGCCTATCTGCTTCCTGCTTTCCTGCTTGTTGGAAATCTTCCTCTGTAGTTCCTATATTTAATAACACTGGAGAACCCTCTGACCCTGCAAATTACCGCCCGATCAGCCTTCTTCCGATCTTTGGCAAAGTGTTCGAAGCCATTATCAACACCGAGGTGGTTCAGCATCTCACAGCACACAGTCTCTCGGACAAGCAATATGATTTCCGCTTCACCAGGTCTACTGCTGATCTGCTAACGACCATCACCGAGTTCATATACCAGGCACTCGACAGGAATGGCGAAGCCCGAACCGTTGCATTTGATATATCTAAGGCGTTCGACAGAGTTTGGCATGCTGGTCTTCTATATAAACTGAGGAGCTATGGTATAACTGGACATTTGTTTGAACTAATCCAGTCATTCCTCTCTAACCGCACAATGAAGGTGATATTAAACGGACATGCCTCTCAGAACTACCATACAAACGCAGGTGTCCCCTAAGGCTCCATCTTAGGTCCTACACTCTTCCTGATATACATTAATGATCTCCCTGATTCCATAAGAGCCCAAATAGGTTTGTACGCCGATGACATCACAGTTTACTCTCGCCTCCTACAAAAATCTGGTGTAGGCGTTAAAGCTAACCTCGCAGCCGAGATTGAAAAAAACCTCCAATCCATATTGTACTGGGGTAAGAAATGGCTAGTAAATTTTAATGCTTCCAAAACGAAGCTACTCTCAATAAACCATCATCGACAATCTCACCTACCTCCAATTATCATGGAACAGGCTTGCCTCCCAGAGATTAAAATACTACGCCTCCTTGGTCTCACACTTTCAGCGGACGTCAAATGGAATGACTATATCGAATCCATTGCTAAATCCGCTGCTATGAATGTCGGTTCTCTGTGTAGGGCCCGGAAATTTTTTCCGTCTAAATCTATCATGCATATATATAAATCTACCATCCGCCCGTGCATTGAATCCTGCTGCCATATCTGGTCTGGTACCCCTGCTATTCTCCTCGGGCTTCTCGATAAGGTTCAGAGAAGGGTCTGTAATGTGATAGATACCGACTTGGCAGACCGCCTGCA
The DNA here is from genome assembly GCA_037127315.1 of Ascarosepion bandense. Lineage (NCBI taxonomy): Eukaryota > Metazoa > Mollusca > Cephalopoda > Sepiida > Sepiidae > Ascarosepion > Ascarosepion bandense. Next base: position 1,623,563 of record JBBBDQ010001232.1, on the reverse strand, counting down.
GTCTCTCTCCCACCGGCGCGACGTGGCTTCCCTGTGTCTCTTCTATAAATACTTTCACGGCTTCTGCTTCGATGAACTTAGATCACTGGTGCCCCCTAAATACGAATTTGAATGAGATACTAGATTAGCAACTAGATCCCACCGTTTTACAGTGAAACCGATAAAATGCAGCCGTAACTTCTACTCCAACAGTTTCTTTCCTCACACTTCCCGACTGTGGAATTCTTTTCCACACGATTGCTTCCCCGACGGCTACAGTCTCCAGGAGTTTAAATGTAAGGTCAATAGACACCTTCTAACACACTAACCTGCTCCAATTCTATCAAACACACTTCTCATCTGTCCAACTCTCATCCTCGCTATCCTTACTCATCTGTCACCTTCCTCCTGACATTCCCTATCTCTAACCACTCCTTCTCTTTACCTTCCCCTATGTAGCCCCATGCGCAATAGTGGCAGTGGAATGCCTTACTTGGGGTGAAATGATTAAAATTATAAAAAAGTTCAGAGCGTACAACGGCCCAAATGTCGTAAAAATGGCAAAAAAGATGAGGATAATAGACCGAACAATATAAATAGTGGGAATTCAAAGTAAGTTTTTTTACCTGAGACAATATGTTTGGAATTCTTCACTTGAGATGAAAGAATATTTGTGTATGGCATCAAAACGTCTCAACAATTCCACAGCATCGCATTGATTCTTTTCATAATACTGGACAATTTCTTCACTGAGCAAAAAGAAAAGTTTAGTAAGCAAGAATTTGGTTCTGGAGAAGGATTCTTATAATCCTATGGGCTGAACATATTAACAAAGAGGAAGTTTTAAGGCAAATGGTTACAAAACAATACGAAGATTATATTTATAAACAGAGAAAGACGGTTTATATCTATATATATATATATATATATATATATATATATATATATATATATCTAGGGTGTATGAAAGGAGGCATGGAGAATTCGATACTTACGTGACATATTAACGACAAGAAGAAATCAGCGAACAATCTACCTAACGGGTTTTAGTTATTAGTCTGTAAAACAGTGATACCAACAAGAAAAGAACTTTGTAAGAATTACAGTGGGCAAAAGATGTGGAATAATTTAAACGAGCTTTCCGGAAAGCCCACACAATTTACCGACGGAAAATTGAGAAAAACTGAAATTAAGCCGACGAACAGAAATATGTTCAAAAGTTTACGATGATTTCAACTCTAACATTTCTCCTCAGCGATACGAAAAATGAAAATATTTTAAAAAATCTTTCACATAAACTATAAATGTTCAGAAGAAGCTTCTCAATTAGGTACGCCCTTCTCATCTCCACAGCGAGGAAGACATTTTTCTTTAATTTTAAAGATGACATCTCTCGTAAAATATATATTGAGCATAATTTATTCAAGCTGTATTAAATCGGTTGACGCTCTTTTCATAGAGAATCAAGTCATTTTAAAAGAACTTTTAGAAACGACAAGACAAATAAACATAAGAATAGAGAATGTATGGCGACCATCAAAATCGTACATTAGGAATTGAAGTCTTGAATTCTTGTATATAAATTTACTTATCTCTGTAGTTTACTAACAGATGACAGAAAATGGGAAACGAAGAGGCATATTAATAACCAATGATGACTACCAAAGGCTTCAAAGAGTATTAAGTAAAAAAAGATTATTTTAAAAGAAAAAGAAAAGAATATTGATTGGGAATATGATATCTGTTTAAATGTATACAGATTTTACTTTCAGGTAAACGGTTAGAATATTTAAAGTTTTTTTATTATTTTTGTTATACTATTATAATAAATTATGTAAAATTCTGGAAAAGAATGAACTTAGATGTGTGCAAGAGCACATTATATTTAATATATATATATATATATATATATATATATATATATATAATAATAATAATAATAATAATAATAGCATTCAATTAATTAATAATATATATATATATATATATATATATATATATATATATATATATATATATACTACTGGCCATAGTTATAAGGCCAGCCCAGTTTTAAAAATAGGTGTATTTCATACTATTTTAGTATTTACTGCCAAGTGAATAATATGGATAATAGAATGGTTCTTTTGTTATTATTATTCTTTTTTTTTATTATTACTTTGCAAAATTTTACAAGGCAGCCAGCAAGTAGAGACTAGCCTGGGGAAGAGAGCACGAAAGCTGGACACCAAAACAGTTCAATTGATGCACATGCTATTGTGCAGTACTAAAAAAAGGACCAATCTATTTTCATTTAGAATTATCCACTTGGCTAAAAAAATACATGTAACTTGCAAAAATACTTTAAGACAGGGAATATCCAAATTTTAAGACTTTTAACTACATTGTTTTAAAAAGCGATGATTATAATTATAATAAAATCTAAATATAAAAGATACTTTATGCATTTCATTGTTCTGGTGAATTCAAATCAAAATTAATTAACATTTTTTCACATTTTTATTTGCAATTCTAGCTACTGTATTTTTTCGAACTCTATAAAATAGTAGGATTACTTTACAATTGGTTCACATATTGTAATATTTTAGTAATTTGTATAGATTTATGAATAAAAATTGTATTTTTTTAGTTACATCTCTAAAAATATTAAATTGATAAAAAAAATCCTGTATTAGTTTTCATACAATTATTCTAGTTTCAAAAATTTTATAAATATAAAATCATCTTTGTATTTAAAAAAATCTAATAAAGAAATAGTGTTCAATATTTTTGTCGTAAATTCTAATAAATTTCTCAAGAAGAAAATGGATATGTATAGATTTCGTTTTATGTGTTGTTTTTTTATCTCAATCGTAATTGTCGCTTTTTAAAACAGTAAACATTTCCGAACAGCAGAGTTAATCGAAACAAAAGCGTTTTCAATGAAAAAAAATTTTTGACACTGTTTTTTCGCGGGGACGAAGTTACAAAGTTACCGAATATTTTACTGCATATTCAAAGTTATCATATTCTCTGATGTACTCCGTCCTTTCAGGGCGTGTTGTGTTTATAGCTAATCGCAACTTATTTTGCTTTGTATTTCTAAGCAATAAATACCGTTTACTATCACTTCCAGTTATTGTTCTGCTTATATTAGGTTGTCCCAAAAGTTCGTAAACACTTTCAAAAAATTGAAATTTTACTCGCCAAGTAATTTAAGGTTACCAGAAAACACTTGTAAAAATTGAAATTTTACTCACAAAAACAACAATAACTATTGTTCTAAATTTAGACCATCATTTTCCAAGACTTTCTGCCATCCATCTGCAAGCTTTTGGATCTGGTCAAAGTACCTTTCAGCCGGCTTCGAATCAAAGAATTCTTGACAAACTTCCTCGACTTCACCAAACGAGTCGAATCGGCGGCCCTTCAGAAAGTGTTGAGCGGAAAAGGCCGTAATCTGATGGAGCACAGTCAGGACTGTAGGCTGGATCTGACAGAACCTCAACGCCGTTCAGCTCTTCAAACTTTTCTTTGTTCTTCCTGGCGATATGTGGCTTGGTATTTTCCTGCTGCATCAAAGCGCTCTTTCGGTTGATGAGAATCGGGTACGTTTGCTTCAACTTTTCGTAGACCCGCATAAGTTGCTGACAGCAATGTTCGGCACTGATTGCACGACCAATCGAAACCAACTCAAAATGCACGGTTCCTTCAAATGTTCCGTCAAACGCACAACATGACTTTCTTGCCGAATCGATCTTGTTTTGGAACCGACGATGTCTCTTGCCCTTTCTAAACACATCACATTTCTCGATTGTGCTGGACCAGATAGACCCATTTTTCGTCGGATGTCACAATGCGCTTTCAAAAACGCTCGTCCAATGGATTGCTGAGCAATTGACGGCAAATTTCAACTCGTCTCTTGGCTTGTGCTTCGGTGAGTTCGTGCGGATCTTGGCGCGGCTTTTTGTGAACAAAATCAATTTTCTTCAAACGTCGGTGAATTGTTGCTTTGCGAACTCCAATCTCATCAGCCAATTCTTGAGTGCTCGATGAAAGCGCAATGTCCATCCTGGTTTGCAAGTCTCCATCATCCAACTTTAACGGCTGTCCCAAACGAGGCTTATCTTCCAGACTCATGTCGCCAGAATCGAAACGCTTGTACCACTTTGAGATCGCCGCATATACAATTGTTCCTTCACCTTCGGCAGCACAAATCTCTTTTGCAGCTTTTCTGGTTGAAAGGCCTCGCTTCCAGCCATAACGAATCAAAACTCGCAGCTCAATTTTATCAATTATCAACTGGAATACAAAGATGACGATCACTATAGCAATATAAACGCAAACTTGGATACAAATCCAATTTTTTGCAAGTGTTTACGAACATTTGGGACAAACTAATATTTTAGAAAAATATCGTTATATTGTCTACTCAATGTTTCCATCTGTATTCATGCTCGTGGTTTTCTAAGAGTGGCAAATGGTTCCTCTCTTTTGAGACCCCGTGTAACTGGAAGGATATCTATCCTTTGCACCAACTTTTGTAAATCGGAACAATATCGCTTTTTTGGACTTTCGTGTAACCCGATCTATACCACTCTTTTGCGCTCTTGTGTAATCTGACTTATGTTGCTTTTTGCATTCATGTGGGAATAGGAACGATGTTGCCTTTTGAGGACTTGTGTAACTTGACTGATAACACTCTTTTGAATAAATCTGTAAATCAGAACGTGGTCGCTTTTTTGAACTCTTGTGTAACTGGACCAATATCGCACTTTTGCACTCTTGTGTGAATCGGAATTATGTCACTTTTTGGGGCTATTGTGTAAACCAAATTGAAATTGTTTTTTTTTTTGGTCTTGTTTGAATCAAAATGATATTGTTCTTCTGAGCTCTTCTGTAATTATACCGAAATCACTCTTTTGCACTCGTGTGTAAATCAGAAGAATGTTGCATTTTTGGGCTTTTGTGCAACTGGATCGATATCCCTATTGTGCACTCTTGCGTGAATCAGAACGATGTCATTCTTTTAGCCTATTCTTTAACTGGCCCCATATCGTACTTTTGCACTCTTTTGCAAATCTGAATAATGCTTTTCTTTTGCATTCCTGTGTAACTGGATTGATATCTTATTTTTTGCACCTTCTTTTGTAAATCGGATCGACGTAGATCTCTTGAAATATTTGTCCAACTTGACCCTATATCGTTCTTTTACTCTCTTGTGTGAATCAGAATGTTGTCAGTTTTTTGTGCTCTTGTGTCACTGAACCGACATCAATCTTTTGCTCCCTAGTGTGAATCAGAATGATGGCACTTTTTTTGGCTCTTGTGTTAATTGAACCGATACCACTCTTTTGCAGTCTTGTGTGAATAAGTATGATCCCTCTTTTGCGGTCTTGCGTAACAGATCCAATATCGCTCTTTCGCTCTTTTATGCGAATCAGAAAGATGTCACGCTTTTGGGCCTTTGTGTAACTAGACTGATATCGATTTTTTACAATCATGTGCAAATCAAAACGATGTTGCTCTTTTGGGAACCCATATCGACCTTTTGCCCTCTTGCGTAAATCGGAACAACGTCTCTACTTTGCGCTCTTGTGTAACTGGACCGATATCGCTTTTTTGCACTATTGTGTAAATCGGAAGGATTTCACATTTTTAGCCTTTTCTGTAAACAGAACCAATATTACTCTTTTGCAATCTTGAGTGACTTGAAATATTTTCCCTGTTTTTGACACTTGTGTTAATCGGAAGGTTTTTCTCTATTGGGCTTTTGTGTACGCCGGATTGATATCGCTTTTTTGCACTCTTGTGCAAATCACAAAAAATATCGCTCTTTTTGTCATTTGTATAAATCAGAACGATATCGCTATTTTTCACTCTTGTGTAAATTAGAACGATAACGATTTTTTTGGCTCTTGTGTAAACTGGTCCTATGTCTATATGTTTATTGTACTTTAGATCTACGTTTTCATCTTTTTTAATTAAGGTTTATTTATATTCAACAAAAGAATGTTATTACTAGCCAAGCGAGTCATTTATATGACATCTAACATGATCGACAACATGAAAAACAAGCAGCAAAATATACCTACAATAAAAAGTTATTCCTAGATGCATATTCTTTTGATTAAATAAGGCATAAACACAGAAGCATGTAGATATATTTATATGCAAAAAAGACGTTCCAAAACAAAGCCAAATCGGATCCATTGATAATGAAAAACTCAATGTTGTACGTCGAACTGTCACAAACCTGTAGATTTTACTGGAACTCGTGACAGTTGTAATGTTCTTCGAAAGTAATTGAGAAAGATACTTGTCGCTGCGAAGATTCTGATTAGTTAACTGGACATAGTTCACTGCAAAACGAATGATAAATTATAGATTTTCTAATGATGTAGAACTTTATTAAATTCATTTCTTATACCATGGTGCTGCTACACGAAATTTACAGAAAATTACTGGAAGAGTCTTCTTAATTATCACGTTGCTCCTATCTATTAAATGTATAAGCTCACTTATAATATTGCAAGTCATCTCTCTCTCTCTCTCTCTCTCTCTCTCTCTCTCTCTGCTCTTTTTCAGCTATCGTAACGGTTTTAATCAGATAATATAATTATCGGGTCATTACTAAACTTATACTTATCAGGTAAATATGTATTCCAGATGATACTACGTTAATGAAAACTCTTCAAACATCTAAAGACTAGAAAATAATTAATCTCTGTTTATTTAAAAAGAATAATAAACTACAAAACAAACAATAAATTAGAGATTTTCCGATAATGCAGAACTTCATTTACAGCTATGGGATTTCTAGATGCGTCTTCTTAATTATCAAGTCGTTCCTATCTGTTAAATCTTTGAAAACCATTTATAATTTTGCAAGTCATTTGAAGAACTTGTGATTATTACACAAGTTCCAAGGACTCTCTCTCTCCCCTCAGTCCCGGCTCTTTTCCTGTTATCTTAACGATTTTAATAATCTATACTTATTTATAAATTGAACTTAGCCTGTGTGTGTGAGTTTTAAGGGATTAAGTTGCGAGCCATATTGTATTGTGCCCTGTCACCGTTAACCATACAAAAATCCGTTCCTGTTTTAAATACTGGCCGGGCTCTATAATGTTTAACTTCGTTGATCAAGCCAAAACAGGTGTTTTAGTGTTGTCTTACCGTGTTTTTTGATATAAAATTATATACTAGCAAACATTAAATATAAAAACGGATTTATTAGGTCAAGTAATAATAATAACAATACTTTACTCTTTTAAATTTAAACCCTCAACGTCAGAGTTTCAAAAAGTATTTAACCTGAATCAGGAAATATCCTTAATCTAATCCGAAATCTTTAAAGATTCCGATAAAAACCGAGTTTCGGAAATGTATAAGAGTTATTACGTTTCTCTCGGAAGAAAATCATCAGACACACGGCAAATCCAGTGTTTATAACATTTTCTAAGCCCGTAAACATTACTATCTTAACTATCCTCGACATCGGTAGCTTTACGATTGACGTTACACGAGCGAATTAGATTCATACCTATGGCCACAAGAGTCGGATATAAAAAAATATAGGCACTTCTTATATTAATAGCCTTGGGATTCCACAACAATTACGATTCTATTTTTCAGATAAGATCCTTCAACCTTACTGCACTTTCACCTCTGCACCTATTTTTGGTTTTCGTAAAAAGATCTTGAACGTTTCCGCTTGCTTTTATGTAGACTTTGACTGACAAGGTCATGACAAATAATGACTGATTCAGACAAGACACAAACACAAACATGCATTCAAACATACACACACTTAGGCGCACACATCTATCTATCGATATATATATATATATATATATATATATATATATATATATAAAAGAGAGAGAGGCAGAGAGAGAGAGAGAGAGAGAGAGAGAAAACATCTTCTGCTTTGCAGTTCATCTTTCTCGTTTAAATTCCCAAAAGTACTTAACTACTCAGCTTCGACTCCGCAACGTATAACAAAGCAATATCTAAAGAAATAATGTATTTTTATTTATTCATATGATATATTGTTATTGCTTTAAACGTTATAGTTAGAGCAAGGCAGACGTAGTTTCGAATCCTGCCAGAAGGCGCATTTTTCATTTATAAATTTACAGGCTGGCAGACGGAATTAATAACTTTAAAATCAAATTGATTTCAAATTTGATTGTCTAGTGAAATACGGGTACCCACTGAAACTATATATATATATATACACACACATTATATATATATATATAATCGTTTCACCCCCAAGCAAGGCGGTGCTACCACTGATGTGCTGGGGGCTACATCAGAGTAAAAGTTTAGGTAGACGTGAGTAAAAAGAAAGTACAGTTACAGGGGGTGTCAGGGAAAGGGCAAGAGAAGGATGGAACACAGGTGTGAAGAGATTTGCGAAGATAGAGAGAAAGGAAAAGAACTAGAAATACAGAGTGATTTAATAAGAAGGTGAGTCAAGTGGATAAAAGATGGGTATTGACATTACATTTAAATCTCTGGATGTTGTAGCCGTCAGAAAAGCAAAAATATGGAAGGGTGTTCCACCGGCGGGAAATGAGAGAAAAAATGATGCCGTAGTAGAATTGTCGGCTGCATTTGGTTGAGCTAAATGTGAATGGGTGGGGCATTATTGCCAGTCTGGTGGCACGAGTAAATTCTTGTGGCACAGGGACCAGTGACATAAGATCGTCGGAGCAGAAACCATGAAAATATTTACAGAATGAGGGAAGCCACACTCCGCCGGTGAGAAAGTGGCTGGAGTCGAGCCGCCAAGTCGGTATCTATCACATTATAGATTCTCCTTTGGAGCTTGTTGAGAACACTGAGATGAACAGCAGGAGAGGCTGACCTATATGGTCAATCAATCTTCAATTTTCAAATCTTCAATCATGCATAGAATACTGACAGCAGTATTCTATGCATTATTGATTAGTATATGTGCAAGATGAATTCAGGCGGAAATAACATCCTGGCCCGACACAGTTACCTAACCTTCCTAGCAGAGGATTAGCTATTGATACAATGTAATAATTCCATTTGAGATTTGATGATAGGGTAAGTACGATGTGGCGCAGTATATTGCTCTCAGGGAAACTCGCCTGGTCCATGCTTATTGGGGGCAGGAGAGATTGCCTGTGATGATTGATAGCAGTTTCGTTTTAGAAGCATTGAAATTTACAAGCCACTTCTTTCCCCAGTAAACCACTGAGTGTAGTTCTCTTTCAAGATCAGCAGGTAGGTTATGTTTGTCCGCCTCACCGGATTTCTTACTGATGCGGGAGTAAATTGTAGTGTCTTGTATACCTCTATAGATAGATAGATAGATAGATAGATAGATAGATAGATAGATAGATAGATAGATAGATAGACGTGGGTCTGTGTGTGTTTTCATGCGTGTTTTGTGTTTATTGTCTTTTCTGAATCAGTCATGAGTTTTCATACCTTGTCAGTTGATGTCTATATAAAAGCAAGCGGAAATGTTCATGAACCTTTCAGAAAGCTAAACATACCTGCACATATTATAACAAATTTAGGTTATAAATTATAAGTAAATACTAATCGCTCTACTTTGCATTAAGCACTTTTTAAGAATAGCGTTTTCTTTAGATTTGGAATCCATTTCAAAAATATTATTTTCAAAGATGTTATTTTTCCAGAATTGTTATGTCCTCAAAATTGACTGTAATGTAATTTTTTTGTTTTAGTTCTTTTTATTTATTTCTTTTATCTTTTTTTAAAGGAGAGTTCTTTATAGCTATCACGTGATACACACGTTTGGCCATCGTGTGAGCGTCTGTCTATTAAAAAACCCTTTAAAACTCCATTTCCACTGTTGAATATTATAAGGTTGATGATAAGAAAGCATTGCTTGATATATTATAGCGAGGTGCCTCTGATATTGTGGTGCAAATAGTATTTTTGTATTTTCAACCAAAACTTTTCTTAAGAGTTCTTGTATGTTATGAGTAAATTATTATTTTGTTTTCTGTTGTTTTGGTTTTTTTATTTTATTTTTGCTTTATTATTACAAGATAGGTAGCATGTAAGGCGTCGACTCAGAAGAGTGGAAGTATGGTCAATTGAATTATGACAAAAATCACTAATACACTATTTTGGTCATCGCTAGTTAAGATTCGATGGCATTATTATTATTAGAAACAACAAGGTTTAATATCTTCCATATTTTATAATATCTTATGAATTTTGCATGTTTGTGGGGAATTACAGCAGGGATATATATATATATATATACAGAAAGAGATCAAATTTCTATACGAAAAATTATTAAACACCATATTTTTCATATATATATATATATATATATATATGTATATATATATATATGAGGAACATGTGAGAAACCTGAATGAGAGAGCAAAATGTTGAGTTCAAATCAGATTATAATATCCAAAAATGTGTGTATACATGTGGCAGGTAACAGCTTGTGAAAACAAATCCACACTTCCCTTGACCAGCGTTCATTCGGATGTGGCGGATTCGTTTGAGGGAACCTGGAGAATGCTCAAACAGGAACTATATATATATAGAGAGAGAGAGAGAGGGAGAGAGAGAGAGACAGAGTGAGAGAGAGAGAGAGAGTGAGAGAGAGAGAGACAGACAGACAGACAGACAGACAGAGAAAGAGTGAGTGAGGGAGAAAGTGAGAACGAAAGGATTGCAAAGAGTAAAGAATGAACCGCCTGTTTCCACTGTAAGGGAGAGAAAGGTAATATATTACTGCAGAATAGTGGATTATATATATATATATATATATATATATATATGTGTGTGTGTGTGTGTGTGTGTGTGTGTGTGACATTCTTCCTAAAATGATGCAATCAAGTCTTCCACCCTGTCTTTTCACACAGTTAAGCTTAATATATTCACGGCACGTAGTCCTTGGCAAATCGATTATGTCTTTTAAAAGCAGTTATCCCTTTTAGATATGCAATTGTGTGAGTGGAAACAGGCTGACCAACGACGGACACTGTTGTAATCTCATTGCTAACCAGACCATTGCTCATATCAACCGTAGTGGGTGATAGGTCAAAAGTGGCCAATAATTACCATAGAACTTTCGCTGATAATATGATTTGTATCTCGCCAACATTTGCCAGCCCCCAATTATCGCAATGCGGTGAATGACCGAAAGGTCGTATACAATCCGCTTTTAATAAAAGATACAATGCTTCCCTTAATACGCCGAGCTGAAAACATAGCAACCACAGCGAAGGAATTATTTATCAGTACACCTTCGCATTTCATCCCATAAATAATTTATAATCTAGGCAATAAATGCGTGAAATATGATACCTGCATCTACTGCTAGGAAGGTTGAGTCACTGTGTCTGGCTAGAAAGATTCCCTCGTCAGAATCCATCTTCACATTTATAAATCTACTATTCATTCGTGAATTGAATACTGGTTGTGTGATCCTAAAATTCTTATCGAGTGTCTCGATAAAACTCAAAGAAGGATATGCAAATAATCGGTCCTGATTTACCATCTCAACTTCAGCCTCTTTCTTACCGACGTTTTTTTATACAAATATTTCCATAGCAACTTTTTTGTTTGAAGTTTACATGAATTTAAGCGTGATGTCCGTCCTTCAATTTGGCAGTGAATGCTGGACAATACCATCAAAGATTAAGGAAAAACTTGAAGCAACTGAAATGTGGTTCTACAGAAGGATGCTGCGAATCTCATGGATTGAGCATGTGAGCAATGATGAGGTCTTGGATATGATGGAAACAAAAAAGTAATTAATACTGAGCATCAGGAAGAGACAGCTGAAGTTCCAGGGACACGCAATGAGGAAGGAGGGCCTGGTGAACCTGATACTAACAGGTCAGATAGAGGGGAAAAGAGACACAGGAAAGCAACGGATAACATATTTGAACGACCTAATCAGGTGGATGACAGAACGAGAATTGCAAGGTGTAACAGGAGAAGGCGTGCTCAGAGCCGCTGGGGATAGGGAAACGTGGAAAGCCATGATCGCCTACGTCCTGAAGAGACAGGGCACATAGAAGAAGAAGACTTGATTGGCATCTAGGTTCCACACATTTACAGTTGAAATAGTCAAATTTAAATGCCACTTTTACTTCAATAGTTTTTCTTCTCGAACATCCCGCCTGCGGTAATCTCTTTAGCTACAGTCTCCACAAATTTAAATGCAACATCAATAGCCATTTTCTATCATCTTGAATCCCGTTCATCTTTTGTCCTTTTTTCAATACCCTGTGTATTCAGTCTTTCTCTTATTGTAACCCCTGCACACAATTGGCGGTCCCGCTTTGCCTGGGGTTAAAAGCTTAAAAAATGTGAAAACGACGCTTTTTAAATAGAAGTTAGTTACCAAGCTCTAACATTTCTAAATGAAAAATATTTTAAATCAAAAAATGTAAACTTCTTATAATAAATCAAAAATATATTTTCTATTTTACATTATTTAATAGTCAACTTAACTGGACATTATTAATGAACTAGAGTATAAGATATTTTAAAAAGGGAATACGCAGACATCACGCTTTAACCCCAGTTCCCCTACCATCACCGAAGTTAAGCAACGTCGAGCCTGATCAGTACATAGTTAGAAAACTGATTAAGAATACAAGGTGCTGTCAGCTTGGATGTATGGGTGGTATAATGCACTTACGGCCACATAACCATTAAACAACGCTTCCCGTACGAACACCAAAGATTAACAATTTTTAAATTACGTATTATTTTTTTTTTCAAAGTTCTACTATAGTTCAGAGAATCTATATCTACAAAAGTGACGAGGTTGGACGTTGTCTAAGTATTTGTTTGTTTGATAAATTCGAATTTGCGTCTGCATTTTGCAGTCTAGCTTGACGGGAATTTCGCTCAGATGTAGATCAAGCTTTTAAAATGATAACGACATCTTGAATTTTTCAGAAATTCAGAAATTAGGAGTAGAAGAATATATATTATCATCCCACTAAGCCAGGGATCAGTTTATGTATTGATTATAATATAGAATCGATCACCCCACTATGTATTATCTTTATCTATAAAAGTGACGAAGGTGGACGTTGTGTAAGTATTTGCTATGTAAATTATTCATGTCTTAATTCTTATTATTTCTTAAACTACTCGATTGAAACCGAGATAAACTACTAATAATATAATACCATCAAGTTTACTGTGTAAAAACATTTCTATTTTTTTTCTGAGGGAAAGTTGTCTAAGGCATTCCCCGCCAAACCTTATTACTGTTTTCTTTTTTGTTGATCCGTCGATGAAATACACAACATCAGTATTAAAGAAAAGGCAATAGTGTTACTAAAATACAAACAAGTTTATTAGCAGTATAACCCGTTGTGCGGGTGTAATGACAGCTTTTAAATATATATTATCAATTTTCTGCATTATTGTAACAACTGAAACCTTGAAACTTATGAATATCGTTTCTTATGTCTTTTTCTATGAATCTATGAAATTTGATTAAAATCGGACCATTCCTTCTATAACCCGATTTTTTCGATTATAGATTTTCGATATTTATCGAGGGTAACTCAATACAAAACCTAGCTAAGAACACTCGCAGACGCTTATGGTACAACTGTGCAAATTTAAGAAAATCGGTTCAGCCGTTTCGGTCTCTATAGGTAACAGACACACAAAAACGCACACATAAACACACACAGATAAAGTTCCATTTATAAATAAGTTTAGATAATACAAAAATAAACAGATTAATTAAAGAAAATGTTTACTATATTTACAACTAATTCGATCTTTACTCGTTCAATGTGTACTCGCGTTTTACAGGGTGAAGTTGCCAGCCTTACGTCTATCCCATTAATCTACTCTTCGTCAAACAAGGCGTAGAAAACTAGTTTTCACCGCTATCTGACTTACAACTGAACAAAAGAAAACCAATTGTTTCATACCTTATAACAAGGGGAGCTTAATATAAGATTTATATACGGTAACCTTCAGACGTTTGAGAGCCGCTAGACATGAACAAAATTTACATGCAAAGTTTGTCACATACACATTGACATTAAACGTACGTTTTAATCCAATGGACTGTCAATTTATTCCCAGTAAATAATAATTATAAAACTTGTTTTTATTCAACTTTTATCTTATTAATTATGAAAAAAGAAACTAAGCGAACATATTTCCACGAGCCGGATATGAAAGGTCAAAGAGCAGAATGTAATTCGCAAGGGGTGGTTTAGCCACGCTGCCTTAAAAATACGCATTGCCAGTGTTAATTTCGAGATTTAAATATGGATGTCATGCATGGTGCCAAATCAATTCAGAAATATCAATACTATCATCTATACATAACCGATTCCTTAAATTAATGTCTTTTTAAAGATCATTTGAACATTGTGAACGGACGCTATAGAATCTCAGACAAAAACTAGCCTAAATAACGAAAAACTTTATAACTTCAGTCACTGACGAGGCTATTTAAGAACATGACTCCAGTTTTTAGATAACTGTTTTGGTTTTGTAATAACTTGTGGTATAGTGGATATCGGCTCGGAACGACAAACCGGGGAGCCGAGATCGAATTCCAGTTGAATCCATTGTATTCCCTTACGCGCAAATACCCTTAGGAAAGGTATTAATCCGTCTCTTCCCTCCAGTTATGGGTTAAATAGCAGGACAGATTGGGTTCTATAGCCTTGGTCGGCAACCAGGCTTCCGCAGAAAGCAATGGCAACCTACTGTGGGATAATCTTCTGCCCAGTCAGTAATCTCTCGAAAGAGACATGATCGCCCAAACGTGTATCACGTATGGCACTTAAGTGACTGACTGAATATAATAATTGAACATATGATTAAGGCCTCTACTGGGCATAAAGTAGGGGATCAGTTTTATATTGTTATGAAGTAATAAACTGATCCCCCACCTATTATTATATAATAATATAATACATATCTTCCCCTTCCAGCTATGAGTCAAATAACAGGATAGATTGGGTTCTATAGCCTTGGTTGGCAAACAGTCTACCGCAGAAAGCAATGGCAACATACTGCGGGATGATCTTCTGCCCAGTCAGTCATGTCTCTTTCGAGACATGATCGCCCTTGCTGTGTTGTGAGAAACTACTTTATTCTATGTCCAATATTTTTTTATCACATATACCGATTTTGAATAATTATTTACTAATACATCCTGAATGTTTATAAGGCTTACAACAATGTCACGTTAAAACACCAGATAGCACAATGCCACCAAAGTTAATCATCATCGAGCTTGGTCTATATTCGTGACCGTTTGGAAATTCAAGGTGCTGCAAATTTGGATGTGCGTGTTATGCGATGGATAACGGATCGGGTTGTATATATTCACTTATGCGCAAATAACCACGTGAAAATTATGAAAGTATCACCTTTTCAAATATGGGTTAATTAGCCGGACTATCCGAAGGCGAACTGGTATTGCGAAGGACGCGTTCTAGAAGCTAAGTAAAGGACTAAGACATAGGAAAATTTCACTAAAAACAAAAAGGTGAGTACTGGATTGCTATGTGATGTCAGTTCTTTAATACGCCAGTGAATGCTGCACAATATCATCGAAGATTAAGAAAAAATATGAAGCAGCAGAAATGTGATTCTACAGAAGGATGCTGCGGATGTCATGGACCGAGAATGTTTGCAATGAGATGTTGGAAAAATGACAACAAAAAAAAATTAATAGTGTGCATCAGGAAAAGACAACTGAAGTTCCTGAGACATGCAATGAGGATTGGAGAACCTGATACTGACCGGCTAGATAGAAGGAAAAAGAGACAGAGTAAGGCAGTAGATAACATATTTGAAGGATCTGAGCGGGTGGATTACGGAACTGGAGTTTAGTGGTGTAACAGGAGAAAACCTACTAAGAGCTACCAGGGATAGGAAGACGTGGAAAGCCATGATCGCCTACGTTCTGAAAGGACAGGGCACATAGAAGAAAAATAATCAGTAAATTATTATTATCGAAAAAACAAAGACTATCTAAAAATATTTCCTGGCTTTAAATAACCTACAAAAGTCGATAAGCCGTAAAACAGAAATCAATGAAATCAAGTGAGATTTTTATGACGCGTTCAGGGTTTTTTGCTATCACTGCTTTATGAAACTGAGTTTGATGTTCTCTTTACAATCAAATTTAACCTAAACAAAAGAAAGGATAAACCAAATTACCGAGGATTTTACGCCTTTCATCTGAATCTAATCATTAGCAGTCAAACTTGTAGTGAGCTTGCTCCTCACCAGGTGCCCCATAATTTCAGACGTGTATCCTATCAAAGCTACGTTTTGAAAATCATTTTGTACACCTCGGCGTGATATAATTGCTACAAGAATTACGGCTGAGAAGTGAGTTCGATCCTCACTAGGTGCCTCATAATTTCTGCCTTGGGACACATCTAAGCTACACTTTAAAAAAAGGGAGTCTCGACGCTGCGTAATGATCAGCATGCTTCTCTCACTGGAAAAATTACGACTGTGTTGTTAGTTCGATCTGCACTGGGTACTTTCGGCATTGTATCACTAGCTACTCTTAGAAAATCACCATTAACAACCATATCTAGTCAACCATATTTACCCAGTGATTTAGTTCATATTAAGTGAAAAATACTGAAAAATACTGTCGGGGGATACCAGAATAAAGCAGGTGCAAAAATTTAAATACCTCGGAAGTGTTCTAACAGGAGATGGAAAGTGCGACACAGAGATCCGAAGACGAATTGGCATGGCAAAGGACGCGTTCCAGAAGCTGAGCAAAGTACTAACACACAGGAAAATTTCACTAGAAACAAAGAAAAGAGTGGTGGATTGCTATGTAATGTCAGTTCTTCAATACGGCAGTGAATGCTGGACAATATAATCGAAAATGAGGACAAAACTGGAACCAGCGGAAATGTGGTTCTACAGAAGGATGCTGCGGATGAGGTGTTAGAATGAATGTCAACGAAAAGGAAATTAATACTGAGCATCATGATGAGACAACTGAAGTTCCTTGGTCACGCAATGAGGAAGAAGATCCTGGAGAACCTGATTATGAGTGGCCAGATAGAAGGAAAGAGAGACAGAGGAAGACAGAGAATAACATATTTGCAGGACCTGATCAGGTGGATGATGGAACGGGGGTTACCAGGAGTAACAGGAGCAAGCATACTGGGAGGCAAAAGGGATAGGGAGACGTGGAGAACCATGATCGCCTACGGCTTGAAAGGACAGGCCACATAGAAGAAGAAGAAGAAAGTGACAAACTAAAATAATGCTAGAAACGTGAGAAGGGAAACTTTAGTTTAACGATGTGCTTCTTGGTTAACCTGCTGCTGATTCCTGAATTAAATTAAGTGTGAGCCAGTAACATTCCGTTGGCTAGCACAGTAGCAGCAAAAACCATTGCCTTAACTATAAGTTCACCATCTGCCTCACGCTCTTTCTCTTGAGTCAGACTAAGCTCAGATCAAAATGTACATAAACAAAAATTATAATAAATGAGTTACGATTGCCGACGGCGAGTTTCCGTTGCCGACGGAAAATTGTTCTTGTGCGTAGCGATGTGTGATTTAATTCCTTTCAAACGCAAGACGTCTGTTCGGCATATCGGCTCCGTAAAATAGCACGAAGCATTAATTCGACCTACAGTGAGCATTATTCGCCATGAAAGACACTTTTAACACAGGAATACAATTGTGAATTTTTCAACGTTATTCCTTTTTTTTTATTGCGTTTAGGCGTTAGTAATGTCTGTCATCTTCAACAGGTCGTTATTCATTCGTTTTATTCTCTTCCTTGATTGTTGAAGATCCAAGAAACCAACGGAAGGCCATTCATTAAAAGTTATAAAATTCTATTAACTTTATTTTTATTTTTTATACATCGTTTATGAGGTGGTTTAAAAATATCTTGTGACTCTTCAAGAGAAACAGTCGGCAAACCAATTCAGTTTTTTTTCCTCCCGTGGTTTTTGGAAATAAACTTAGCTTGACTTGAAATAGAATTCAAAAGCATACAGGATTGCCATTTTTACTAAATAAATTGAGTTGGTTTACTCTTGAAAATCAGTCTCTACGCTGGTTTCAAACTGACATTCATTTCCTTTGGTAGTTTCTGGTGCGGTAAATGGAATTGGCTCGTTGAGTTGAGGTCGTTGAGTGCTCTTTTTCGCAAATATTCTTGGAAGTGTATGAATTTCTATTTCTCTCCCCCTTCATGGGTAAAATAGTAGATGATACTGATCTCTCTAACTTTATCTGGTAAGCCACCTGATAGAATGGAAACCCGGAATTGAAACTATTTTATATAGAGCCTACTTACTACGGAATCCATAGTATGAACATCCAACATGAGGCCCTCTTTTTATATTTCGTTGCCAAGATTAATTTCGATAAAACTCAACCACTCCACGCCTTTTTAGTAAAAAAAAAAAAAAAAGAACGAATAGAGGGATTCAAATTTAATAACATTGGACTTTCAAAAATAGTCCAGTGTAACAACTCTGATTTGTGCTGTAACTCATCATATTTTTGTCGAGTAGTTTTCACACTGAAATATTATAATCGAGCCACGTCAGTTGCTGATCGACTTAACGTACCCAAAATGTTAGAAACTTGGTAATCTTCCACTGAAAGCTGACTAACTGCCGACAACCATCAACAGCCTAGTAGTTCTACTGAACTCAAATAGAAGTCTAAAGAACACCTATGAACTTAATATTTATTTGTGTAAAATACAAATTGTGGCACAAAGCAGAAGAGGGGTGGGTGAATAGAGGGTGGTCTTCAGTATCCTTCCTATAGCTAGCTAAACACACTATTTATTTTTTGCATGAAATACAAAAATCGTAGCATAAAGCCGAAAAGGGGAGGGGACGAGGTTGGTACTCACTTAATTATCTTATACCTAGTGAAACTCTATCACGACCCATTCACTCATTGCACTTTGCACATTCACCACAAGAACTCATCCATCGTCTCTCAATCCTTTACACACCACAATACCACTTATTTACAAGGGACATCTAAAAAACGGGGAAATAACCCATGACAATAAAATGCATAAAATAATATATATATATATGATTTAATAACAAAATAGGTGATGGGAGGGGAATGAACACAAAAAAAAACACACTATAATACAACATAATTACAAAACTAAAATTAAACAATGTTAGTAAGACCCGTCCATTTTACAAGAAAGAGTGCTTGCTCTCTTCCGCCAAGTGGCGAAATCAAGACGCACACTTGCTAAGGAATGGGTGGGGTGATAAAATAATTAACGGAATGGGTAAGTCAGAGACTGACTCAGCCGAGATAAAAGAAGGCCAGAACAAACTGGGGAGGTTGAGAATTTCGACTTGGATCATAACAAAAAGAGAGCCGGGTACAGGCTAGGACACATTCATTCACATTAAGTAGGTGCACAAGAGAGAACTACCTTAACCAGGGAAGGGTTCCAAAGGCATCTACCCTGTTGCAACTAACAGATCTAAAAGAGAAAATAAAGGCTAGCCCCATTCACGCGAACCAGGCTTGCCACCTTTTGCTGAATGCTGTCAAAGTCAAACGTTTCCAATCAGTTCTAATCTTCATTTGGAGCTGGTGCTCAAAATATCGGATCAGATCCTGATGTGAAAGACGCTGACCTCGCAAGATTTTCTACTTTCGAGTCGCTCATATCACCATTCGAGCCTTGACCAGCAGCGACAAAAACAACATACGCTTCATCCCAGAAAATGAAGGCGACACATTGTCGCAGGCTAAAGCACGATCGATGATCACAAGCTCTCGCAGCGCGATACGAGCAGTCAGCTCGCTGACACGGTCCCACAGAGAGCGAACCCGCGAACAGTGGTAGAAGGCGTACAAAGCCATTTCTTCCAAGCCAAGTTTTCAGCGTTCACAATCTGGCAATTCCTCCAGGCTGTATATGAAGGCCTTGTCATTGAGAAGCAACCGATTTCGATCCAATCGCCAGGTGAGCGAAAACTCAGCGTTTCTGAGATAATCGGTACCTGGCGCCCAAGACCAGAATAAGCAAAACTCATCCTCCGAAAAGCGGAGCGCATCACATTAGAAATCCTTCGTGACGCCTTCCACTAAACCACTATAGACAACTCTCCTAAGCTGTGAAATATCGCTGGAGCGTGGAATGGCCCGCAAGGCCGCCAGACATTCGAGGAGAAAACTCGATTGTGGCTTACAGCACCGCCTCGAGATGGGAGGGGGTGATAGTAAGGCTGGGGAACATGTCCTTCACTATCCCCTGCAGCAATGAGTCTTCCAAAATCGCTCGCCTGAAAAAAACTAACCTTGACACAACCTTGTGGCCCATCAGCTACGGCATTCCCAGACCCCCATAACATGGACGTAGGTAACAGACACATTTGTCGATGTAGTGTTTGCGTCCTCTCCACGGAAGGGAGAATAGCAGACGCTCGATCGCCATTTACCAAGTGGAAGTACTGACAACAGGTAAAGGATAATGGGAAACGCGTATGTAGCAAACGCCTTAGCCAAACCCTTTAAGGACAAATTCTTTCGACGACAAATCTCGACCGATGCGCCGACCTTTGACAGTACTTCTGATCAGTTTTCTCTAACTAGAGGTCGGGCCTAAACCACACTCCAAGAATGCGGACAGGGCCATCCATCTGGTCGAAAGGCCCCGTTAAGTTAACACCCTTCCAGGCACCTAACAGCAAGCCGGACAACTTGTTGCGGTTAATCTTGGCCCCTGTCACGTGTTTGTACCGTTCAAGCGCCTTCTGTACGACCTCGATGTCACTCCGGGAGGACAGGAAAGTAGAGAGGATATCGGCGTACGCAGAAACTTTGGCTCGAGAGCATCACCAGGGACAGCGATTCCACGTAGGGCCGGACTGCACGCCCTGTCCCTTAACCGACAAAGGAGAGACTCCAACGCCAAAGCATAAAGTAGGGGCGACAGTGGACAACTCTGTCGGACCGACATAGACAGTGCCAGAACATCCGACAACTTTCCGTTCACCTGTACCACAGCCGTGGGGGATTGATATAGGAGGCTAATCCAGCGGCGGAAGTTGGTTTCGATTCCAGCGGCTTGCAGGACAACCGCCAGGTAACGATGGTCAACACTATCAAATAACTTGGTCTGATCCAAATTGATCAGGGTGGCTTCTTCGTCGTCTTTTATCTCATGATCGAGCGTATCAGATGCAGGTTGCTCTGAAATGTTCGGCCCTTCACAGCACAAATCTGCTCAGGTCCCAACAGAGACTCGGTAACTAATTGCAAACGATTTGACAAGATCTTTGTCAAAATCTTTAACTCTTTGTTTAGCAGAGTTATGGGCCGGTAACCCGCTAACACCTTCCCAACATCCTTGCCTTTTACAACAGTGTGATCACACCCCTGGTAAACAGGTTGGGGATAGATTCCTGCCGGAACCAGTTGTTGAACACGACAATCAATATCGTTACAACAATGTGCGACAGCCTCAAGTACAATTCATAGGGCAAACCATCAAGACCCGGCGATTTACCTCTGAGACTCCTCGCACATGTCGTTAGTCGACCGAAGCGTATGTCTCTCCGAGTTGAGAACTTCTTGAATGTACTCGGCAAATCCCTTCCTTGCGCAGTTCTGCGCCCATGTTCACAGCTTCAGAAGACATCTTGCTTAACCTATGTCTAATTTCCTGGCCTATGTAACGATCGCTATTCGACCGCTCCAGGGCCTGCTTAGCTACGGCTATCTCTAGGGGATCCCCACCAGCCTCCGCCCGGGTCTAATTAGCTCTAAGTGTCTTTACCTTGTTAGCCTTATCTAGTTTAAGCTGTTTGCTGAAATTTGTGGTGAAAGACTTACTACTATTCTTAAGATTCCTCCACTACTTACTTCCAATGACTCCCCCAGTTAACGCCCGCTGCACTCAGTTAATTAGCTGGCGCCTGAAATACCGCCTGTCCCGTAAGGACAAGTTGGACTTCCAGAAGCCAGCCATTCTGGGCCTATTTTCTAAATCTACCTGGGCACAAACGAGCTTGTGGTACGAGTAGCCTAACCAGTGGAACGTGGGATAATCTATAAGATCTATGTTGGCTTCACGAACTAACATTCTATCCAGGTAGCTAGCTACCCGCCCTCTATCCCACTTGGGTCAGGGATGGAATTCCAGTCACTCACTAAAACGGGTCGCGTTACATCCACCAGAAATGGCCTCAATCGCCGAAAAAACTAAAAGCGCTCCTCCTGGTCGTTGGACGCATAAACCGCAACCAGGGTACGCTTAACCAGCAAAGAAACTCCTCTGGCCAGTTGGTTCCCATATGCTGAATAGACACCAATGTCGTTAGAAAGCACACAAGCATCCGCCTTGCAAACAAAGTGAGTCTCTTAGATCGCGGCGACATCCACACCGAAGGACAAGACGTCCCGAAACAGGCGGGCAACCTTACTCCGGTCACTCAGGCCCCTCGCATTCAAGCTTGCTAACTTAACTGACATCTTTTAAATCTGAAAAGAGAAAGCAAAACATTACTCCTAGTTACATACGGCACGGAAATTAATGGCAGTTGGGACCGCGACGGATTGTCCTAGGTTTCCAGATCCAATATCGGACAAATTCGTCCGTCCTGGACAATGCTACTAACGTTCGTGTGAAACGTTAGCTTCACAGCCCTATATTAACGTGGGGGTTGTGGATGACAGGGATCCTCCCAGAAAAAATATGAGGCAGTCTCTACAAATATTTGCTGCCCATTTGGGCCATTTTTATTTTAAGGAACTCCTCCTTAGCTCCCTGTACAAAATCCAACAGATTAAGATTGCCACCAGTATTATGAGTGTCAAAACTCCGGGGGATTGTGGAAAATTGGTTGGGTCCTCGACTGATCTGCCCTCGAGTGAGATCAATTCAAATAGTGGCTTTAGGAGGGTTCTTTTCTGGGAGGAGAGGTCCCTCTCTAAGGCCAGCCTATCCAACCTGCAAAAGTCCCATCTCTTGAATGGATTTGTTTCTTTCTTTTTCAACTTTTCTGGTTTCGGGTCGGGCTGAACATCTTCAGGGGATGGGATTTCTGGTTTGGAGGGAGGTGTTTCTGTTTAAGAAGGGTCTTGGGAAGGAGATTTTTCCGTTATGGCGGAAGGTGTGAGGGGAGGCCTAGAAAAGGGTCTAGTTGGGGAGGCAGATTGACACCTCTCCGTTACTTGTGTATTCCTGCTTGGAGATGCAGGGGCGGACTGAGCCTTGGCCACCACACGTTCCGTCCTGCCACGTTCCACCACATCTACTTTTCCCTTTTTCTGGACAATTTCTTCTCCCTCCTCTCTTCATCTTTTCATAAACAAAGATCTTGGTGGAGGCATTTCCTCGTATTCCATCTGCTGTTGTTTTTGTTATTCTTGTTTTTGTTTTGCCTCTTTATGAGGCTTCTTTTTGACAGGAGATGGTAACTTCTACTGCCGTGGAGGAGGGGAATCCACCTTCTTCCCCTTCCTAACCACTTCTGTCCACTCACTCGTTTAATCTTTTGCGTCGGATATTTTTTCTGATTCGACCGGTGATTTTGCCACCGGTGGTGTTGCTGGAAGCACCTGTTCTTCATCAAGTTTTCTTCCGGGGCACGTTTTATATATGTACCTCGCAAGCTCAACAATGAGGTATCCAGCCATCCACTACTACAAAAAGTTTTTTCCAGACAAAACAGTATGTCGGGAACTTTTAAGAAATTTGGCCGATCCACTGTGATGTTGATGCAGATGTCTTCTGTCGGGACACCTGCCTTATTCACTATACGAGAAACTTCCTCAACGTCTCCATACTGGGAAAAAGAAGCCTCCGACATGGCCACAACCTATTTCTATGGGCACTCCATGTATTGTGATTCGGGTTCTGCGGATACCCAAATACTCCGTTGTCATTCGAATCCCTTTTGCTGTTAAAATATTTCCTGCAGCTTTTTGGCCTCCTCCTCGGTATTTAACAAAACGTCCCACATGACTCGGGACCTTCTTGCCAATATTTTTGGTACAATATTTAAACTTTTCAAGGCGTCTTCTATGTTTTCCCTGCTGACGACAATAAATTTTCGAGTCTTTACATCGGACGTCAGCAGTGAGATCGTCCTTACAGATATGACGCTTATTACTTCAGGAATCACAATGATTTCATTATTACAAATATAATCTTTATATTTGTCCCTCATTTCTCGATAAATGTTGAGGGCTGGAGAGATGAAACCATAACTGAGCCTGCCTCAATTCGTGACACAAAACTTTCAAAACAACAATCAACGAATCAATGGACGACAAAAGACGAACATAAAAACAATGGTGACACAAAAATCTGTACTTACAGGTAGAACGCGGAAAAACTTAAAGAATATTTTAACGCACAGACGTGGTACTTGAAGCCAAAAGTACTTCTATGAAATTCAGAACGCCTATGAACTTCCTGTTAACTCTTATTAATATTGGAGAGAAAGTCCATTATCTGAGGAATAGGTATGTTTCCCCATAACACATACCATTAAGTGATTGGTGGTACTCGGTGACATAGTAACAATTCAAATTTTTTATCTCACCTTAATATGAATCACGCTACATTTATCTAAACTTATTTAAAAATGAAACTTTGTCTGTGAGAATGTATGTGTGTGTGGGTGTCCGTGACCTATAGAGTCCGAAACGGCTGAACCGATTTTCTTGAAAATTTACAGTTGTACTACAAGCGTCTGCGAGTGTTCTTAGCTAGGTTTTGTATTGAGTTACCCTCGATAAATATCGAAAATCGATAATCGAAAAAATCAGGTTATAGAAGGAGTGGTCTGATTTTAATCAAATTTGATACACTCATAGACAAAGACGTAAGACACGATATTCAGAAGTTTTTCAAGTTCTTACAATAGTGCAGAAAATCGATAATATATATATAAAACCTTTCATTACACTCGAGCAACGCCGGAATATATTGCTAGTAAGCAATAATATAAAAGTTTAGATGATACACTTTAAAATGTTTTTCACAAATAAAAGAACCGGGAGCCAATCAAGTAAGAGTTTTACTGAAAGAGAATTTTTTATATGCGGGGAGGTAGGGGGTGTAATATTTGAGGATATGGAGGATAGATAATTGTTGAACAGAGATTTAACAAGTTTAATATTGAAGTGATAGGGAAAGAATTTTCTTGTTTCACAAGATACTGGTTCTTGAAAAGAAGATGTCCGAATGTAAAATCTTTCTTACAAATGAAATGCAAATGGAATGAGATTACTCCATCTATGTGTATATAGGACGGCGAGTATTACCTGTAAATGGCAGAACTGCTGCAACTAAGGACTGTAGAGCGTCAGAATTAAACGTTTCCTTAGAAAAGAGGAACAGAAAAGGGAGAGGCTTTGTGACGTCAGTCTTAAAAGGTCTGCAGTGTGTGTGTAAATTTATTCATCACTTGCAAAGAAACATAGACGCCGTTTGAACTCCGTCGATGTAACATTGTATTTACCAAAATATCCCGTATAGTAACCATGTATTTATTAATTTCCGTAACTTTTGCTTGTTCTTTCATATCTAAATCTAAATCTAAACTTATTTATAAATGAACCTTTGTCTGTGTGTGTATCCGTTACCTATAGATTCCAAAACAGCTCAACCGATTACCTTCAAAATTTACACAGTTGCACTATAAGCGTCTGTGAGCGTTCTTAGCTAACTTTTGTGTCGAGGTACCGCCGATAAATATCGAAAATCGATAATCGAAAAATGGGTTATAGAAGGAGTGGTCCGATTTTAATCAAATTTGATACACTAATAGACAAAAACATAAGAAGCGATATTCAGAAGTTTCAAGGTTGCAGTTCTTAAAATAGTGCAGAAAATCGATAATATATATATATATATATATATATATATATATAAAAGGCAAGATACCAAGTCTGATCATAATCAGTTTTTCAGCTCTTTCATTTTAGTTTTTGCTTCGGATTTGTCTCTAAGTAGGTATAATTGTAGTTCTTAGTCTCAGCCATGATACCATTTACTCAGAGGACTTATTTCGCTTTCAAAATTCAGTTTACGACGAAAAAAACTTATTTGATATCGATAGCAGGAAATCAAACTTTGACTTACATCCATTCATTTTTCTTTCAGTCTGCGGTTTCGCTTTAACTGGAAACTACTATTGCTTTTTAGTCTTTCGTGCCAACGTCCAAAGAGTCTGAGCTCCAGGACAACGGATTAGTTTTAAAGCTTTCATTACACCCGAGAAACGCCGAGCTATACTGCTAATAGCTGATATAATTATATATATGGGAAAGATGCCTCAATAAAAACAGATAAGAATGCCACAGATTTTATAGGATTAATTATGATTCAAATCTAAATAAAGAAAATATATATACCTGCATATGTGTATTTTAATTGGTTTCAGTAAAACAATGCTCAGTGTAAAATAACGGAGCTAATAACATTATATTATTAAGTGTACAAATCATTTTATATCTATAACACAACTCAAAATTTCATGCACTATGATGTCAGGTTTCAATCCTGGCTAAAAACAATGTCTAACCGTACTGATTAACTGTGATACAGCGAAATAGATCTGTCTGCGGATGACAATATATATATATATATATATATATATATATACTAATAATATTGAGGACATAGAAATCTGCATTGCATGTTCACTGTCAGTCTCACGCCTTAACTGATAAGCAGACCCTAATTTAGATACCTTCAAAAAAGTGTTCCCTAAGGTTTATAATGCATTCTATGAAATAAAAAAAATATTTCTTAAATCTTTACTTTCTGTCTTACTTTTAAGATAATAGATTAAATTCATTATTTCTAATAAACAAGTGTTTTTTTAATTCAATATATATATATGTCCGTATTATAAAGGTTTTGTCATTCGTAAATAAATTGTTGCTATAGTCATTTTATCGATTACTATTCAATTGTTAAACAGGAGATCAGATATTTTTACTTCCGTTTTTTTTCCAGAAATAATTAATACTTGAATTATTTTTATAAAACGGTCTGCAAATTATCACTTCCATTATTAAGAAACTATTTTTGAAAATCTCACCAGACGTCTAACTGATGTGTTTCCTCTGTGATTATTAATATTAAACTAGTGTAAGGAGAATTTCATTAACAATTTTAGGAACATGGGAGCAGCCATATTAGTTAGTTTGAAGAAGTGCTTTCGGAGGACGAAACTCGTATAATTGGATTTTAAAATTATTTTTTTATTTCCTTTACACCAAATAAAGTATGTTGAAAATTTGCATTATTAGGATTATTGCCCTCATCTTTGTTGCCATTTGTATGACGTTTCGACCGCTGTCCGCTTCAGCCTACTTCAGGTGCTAGAAATTTCAAACTAAACCCTTTATTACAAATAATGGAAGGTTCGGGTCGAAATTCCTACTACCTGAAGAAGGCCGGATCATACAACGGCCGAAACGTCTTACAAATGGCAACAACGATGAGGACAGTAAACCGAATAATGTATATAGTGTAAATACTACCTCATCTCAGAAATACAGAAAAAACTAAAGTATTTGGAATTTATAATATTTTTAATACCTTGAATAAAAGATTAATTTATTCTTATCTTGAAAGCATCCAGTTCCATTGATTAACAATAAATCAAATATTTTTGTGTCAGGTTTTTAAAACCCACTCGATATGTAAATGTGAAGCATTCCTCGTCAATGAATATGTGTGAATGATTTAAACAACATTCTTGTTTTAAATTATCTTAATTTAAAATGCATAGAAGAATGTCACAAATGTGAGATATGCGTATAAAGAAACTGTTAGATTGTAGAGCAGATAAAGCAGACATGCATAAATAAATAAGGAAACAGACAGGACAAAAATATGCTCCTCAACAGGATGTATAAAATTTAAGGACGACACGATCATATTGGAGAAAAAGGAAATACTCCAGCGGTGGAAAGAATATATAAAAGAATGATATAAAAAATCTTTTTCACGACAAAATTGAGCAACCGATAATACGCAAAGATGAAGGAACGGAAATATCAAAGTCCGAAGTGGAAGCTGCAACAGCTAAACTGAATAGAAACAAAGCAGAATGGACCAGACGCCATTGTAATAGAGATGTTGATAGTACTGGAAGAATTTGGGGTAGAGAAAATTACAAAAATGATAAATTAAATTTATAACAGTTGTGTAACACCAGATGAGCTAAGAAAGTTCATTTTCATAGCACTGCCTCTGAAGCCCGGTGCAAACGAGAGCGAAAATCAGTTTGATAAGACACAAAACAAAACTCATCATCCGAATCCTGATGAATAGAGCGCGAAGCAGTATCAGGCCAGAGATGAGACAAGAACAATGCGGGTTCATTAAAGACACTGGAACAAGGAATATTCATGATTAGGATTCTATCAGAAAGGGCAATACAAATAAAAAAGGACGTGTACCTATGTTTTATAGATTATGCAAAGGCGTTTGATAAAATATGCCACAAAGAATGGATACAAATGCTCAGCAACCTCGACATATTTTGGAAAGACATTACAATAAGAATCTCTACTGGCAGCAGACTGCATGCATACGAACAGAAAACGAATTCAGCAGATATACAAAAATAGAAAAGGGGCGTAAGAGAAGGATGTGTCTTTTCATCAGATCTGTTCAACTTTTACAGCGAGGAGTCTAGAAATCCTGCGTCATAGGAGGCCACACACTGAACAACATAAGGTACGCAGATGATACAGTGCCGATAGTTGAAACGGAAAAGAAAAAATACAATATCTCCTACAGAAGTTAACTGAAGAGAGTAAAAAGAAATCACTACAAATACACAGTAAGAAAACTGAATGCATGTTCATCAGCAACTAGAACAGACCAAAATGCTAAATACAGATGAGGAATGGTAAAACCAAACAGGTACAAACATTTATGTATCTGGGAAATGTTCTAACAGAAGAAAGAACCTGCCGCACAGAGATCAGATGGCTAATTGGCATAGCAAAGGACGCATTTCAGAAGTTGAGTAAAGTATTAACAGATAGGAAAATTTTGCTAGAAACAGAAGAGAGTACTAGATTGTTATACGATGTCAGGGCTTCAGTCTGGCAGTGAATGCAGAACAATCTCAACAAAGATGAAAGAAAAATTTGAAACAACTGAAATGTGGTTCTACAGAAGGATGCTGTGGATATCATGGATCGATCATGTGAGAAATGTTTAGGTTTTCGAAAGGATGGAAACGAAAGAAAAACAATATTGTACATCAGGAAAAGACAGCTGAATGTACTGTGATATGCAATGAGGAAAGAGGGTTTGGAGAATCGGGTTCTCACAGGCCAGATGGAGGAGAAGAGAGATAGGGCAAAACAACATGTAATTTACTTGACGGGCAGGTGGATTGCAGAGCGGAGAATGGGCGGTGTGATAGGAGAAAGAGTGATATGCCTCACCTGGGATAGAGAGACGTGAAAGACGTGAAATATGATTGCCTACGCCCTGAAGGGACATGGCACATGAAGAACAAGAAGAAGAGACTATAGACTATACGGTGATTAAGGTGAATTTAATAAATCATCTCAATTATTATTTTGTAGCATGTAGATATCATGTCACTGTATTATCCTTGAATATTTTTGCATATCTGTTTCGCTAATTAAACGGGTTAAATCCCCAGACTAATATGTCAAAACAAATTTCAGAATATTTTAGAATCCTTTTAATCTAACCTATGAAATGTCAACTCAGTAAGAATAGATGACCTCTGTTACAGCTAGGATGATTTTATTATAGCTGTGTTGACCTTTGCTACTGCTGAGATGACCTTCATAAAAATCGGGTCTCTGACTGCTGTTACACGTCTTTCAAAATTGAACAGTATTATTTTGAATATAATATATAATTCATTGTATAGTTTAGTAGATTATTCAAGTGTCGGGATTAGAAATCAGAGAGCAGATTTCGAATTCCAGTTGGATTCGTTGCATTCATTTACGCGCAAATACTATTGGGAAAGCTATTAATCCATCTCTCTCCATCTATGGGATAAATAGCAGAACAGATTGAGTTCTGTAGCTATTGTTAGCATCCAGTCTACCCACAGAAAAAATGGCAACCCACAGCGTGAAAATCTTCTGCCTAATCAGTCATGGATCGGAAAAGGATTTGGAGAATCTAATACACGCGTGACGGATAGAGAGACAGAGAAAAACAGTGCGAGACATACTTGATAGCCTTGAGCAAGTCGATGGCGAAGCATGGTCTGGGAAATATACGAAGAAGTAAAATTAGACAGTGATATGGAAAAGGGATAAGTGGAAGGCCATTTTCTCCTACGTCATGAAAGAACACGGCGCAGAAAAAAAGTAGAACAAGTAGTCGATTTCGTTATTTTCTGTCCCCACATGGGTTTCTCCATGTCCCTAATCGTCCTGTGTTTTCTTGAACCTATGTGTTGATTATTGCCAGCTGTTACACCTTCCTTCTCTTTGCTTATTTTGGCATCCAAGTCTCTTATGATAATTCTAATAACACTGGGCCTTGTTTAGTATGAATGATTCTGTTTCCTCCTCAGTACTTCGCATTGTTGGTGCATTCACTACTATACCTGCTATGTTGAAGGGGTTTCCTTTCAGTTTGATTGCAATAACTTATTCAAATAACTAGTAGTACCTCAGAACTCATTTCTTTATATCTTAGTCTAGTATCAAACCCACTACTTTTTCATTATATTTACCTACTGCGTATATGATCTTGTAGCTGTCACTGACGCAATTTCCGTTTTTGGCCACCTTGCGTTGAGGTACAGTGGATATCGGCTCGGAACGAAAAACCGGGGAGCCGAGTTCGAATTCCAGTTGAATCCGTTGTATTCACTTACGCGCAAATAACCTTGGCAAAGGTATTAATCCGTCTCTTCCTTCCAGTTATGGGTTAAATAGCAGGACAGATTGGGTTCTATAGCCTTGGTCGGCAACCAGTCTACCGCAGAAAGCAATGACAAACTAGTGCGGGATAATCTTCTGCCCAGTCAGTCATGTCTCTTTCGAGACATGATCGCCCAAGCGTGTATCACGTACGGCACTTGACTGCCTGAGTTTAAAAAATGCCTAAAATGTTTATATTCAATTTGCGCATCTCTTACATGACATGCACCAAGAATTATTTTGAGTTTCGTGCAGACAGTCGAAGGATAACAGTCTGGTGACACATGACTTAATTTAACTGTATTTCTATTGAATATGTTGTCAAATTTAGAATTTTTTGAGAAGAATGTATTAAGCAATTCGAAAAAGATTTTCTCTATTTTAGATTTTACCTCTAAATTAAAAGGTCGGTTAAACCAAATAATTTCATTTTCTCGTATTATTTTTCATTTACTTATCTATTAAAAGGATGTGCGTTGTGGTACAGTGGATATCGGCTCGGAACGAAAAACCGGGGAGCCGAGTTCGAATTCCAGTTGAATCCGTTGTATTCACTTACGCGCAAATACCCTTGGGAAAGGTATTAATCCGTCTATTCCTTCCAGTTATGGGTTAAATAGCAGGGCAGATTGGGTTCTATAGCCTTGGTCGGCAACCAGTCTACCGCAGAAAGCAATGGCAACCTACTGCGGGATAATCTTCTGTCATGTCTCTTTCGAGACATGATCGCCCAAGCGTGTATCACGTATGGCACCTAAACTGACTGATCTATTTAAAATTTCTATAATAATTTATTTTTATGCCCCTTTTCCTTAAAAGTAATCTTTTTTCTTTCATCAAAAATTGTTTTATCTAATTAATTTCTAGACATTATACATTCTATAACTTTAGCAATTATACCAGCAGGATAGTTTGAACCTGCGTTCCCATACATCAATTTTGAGTTGGATTAAAGATATCGGGAGACACTTGTCAGCCTGTAGAGTAAATACCACAATTTCAAAATATTGGACTCTTTCCTGATCCATATCAACCCCTATTTCGAAGTCGTGGGACTTGAATAGTTTAAAAAGCATTTTCTTCTTTTGCAATATACTCTTCTGTTGTTTGGCAACATCATCAGCTAGTCCTCTTTCCAATCCGTAGTTGACTATGTGGATTAATTCATTGATCCTATATATGATATAGTTCATTAGTTCAGAAACCTATGCTTCAACGAGTTAAAACTGCGGTTCATCACAGGCGGACATTTTTTTTATTCCATGCTTCAACATTATAGAATAGTATAGATTTACGGCAATGCAAAATTATACATACATGTTCCGATAGTATATCTATAAAGTCCCTTACGAAACTTTTATTATTACATAATGTTCATTAATAATAATAATTATAGTAATAGCTGTTGTTGTTATCATTATTATTATTATTATTCAGTTAAAAAAAGCATGTTGCTGGCTTAGAAATATATTTCAATATAATCGCCATGACAAGTCTAATACGTATATTCCGAAAAATGCATCTCAGTCCAATGCGCATAATATGTTGAGAGGTGTAGAAAAAAAAACAGTGTGAAAGCTAAAAAATAAATAATCTTCAAATACAGATTTACAATCTTTTATAATAATTATTATGCGTCTGAACACTTCAAATACCATGCCTATTACTAGAGTTACTATTATTAGAATACTATTCTCCCCTATCAGTGGGTTAATTATTAAATTTATATCACTAAATCATTATTTGCTCTTCCTCCACAAAAAGATTATTATTACATAAAAATATTTTCTAGCTTTCTATGTCCTGCAAAGGGATGAAAAATCACTGAAAACGAATATTACACAATGTCACAACGTATATGGAGCTACCTGGCATAGATTGCACAACAGTGATGAGAAGAATCATCTCTCTGATAGTGGTGATATCAAAATCCCATCAAATGAAGAACCATTTTAATGTGATAAAGTCCTTAATGAGAAAACGCGTCATACAAATTTCTTTCAAAGTTTTCATAGATTTGTCGTTACAAAATTACATTACAACAAATATATAGTACTGTGCAAAAGTATTAGGACAGGAACTATTTTATCTTTTATGAGGCATCAAAATAAAGTTTAAAATCGCCCCTGTCCTAACACTTGTGCACGCTACCGGTAGTGTGCAAAAGTATTAGGACAGGGGTCATTTTCTGAAAAACCTCACTGAAATTCTAATACAAGGTGAAAAGCCAATATTTTTTTAATAATTTTACCCCGGGCAAGGCGTAAATGCTACTGATGTGCGGGGGGCTACATAACTGAAAAAAAAATTAATTAGAGGAGAGAGAAAAGGATTACAAACCAATTAGAAAGAAGCAATAGAAAGATGAAAATGCAGGTGTCATGACAGTTGCAAGGGAGGGAGAAAGGGAAGGATATACGGGGTGGGGGAAGGGCTAGAGTCAAGTGGTTAGTAGATGAGTATTGGCATTGCATTTAAATTTCTGGAAATTGTAGCCGTCAGGAAAGCAAGAATATGGGAGCGAGTTCCACAGTGCGAGAGAAGAAGCTGAAGGAGTAGAATTGTCGTCTGCATTTGGCTAACCTAAATGTGAATGGGTGGGACCCAGTTGCCATTCTGGTTGTACGAGTAAACACCTGTTGAGGAGGCACCAGTGACTTAAGTTCGTCTGAGCAGAAGCCATGAAAGTACTTATAGAACAGACAAAAGGAGGCCACATTTCGTCGGAGGGGAAGTGGCTGTAGTCGAGCCGCCAAGTCAGCACCTATCACGTTACTAACTCTTCTTTGGAGCCTGTCGAGAACACTGAGGTGAGCAGCAGTACACCATGCAGGGTCGAATGGTAGACTTGTATATATGCAGGATGGTTTCAGGCGGAAAGAACGTCCTGGATCGACATAGTGACCCAACCTTCTTAGCAGTGGATTTAGCTATGGATTCGATGTAGCGGTTCCATTTGAGATCAGAAGAGAGGTTAAGGCCGAGGAGGTGCAGTGTATTGCATTCAGAGAGAATCGATTGGTCCATGCTTATGGGAGGCAAGAGAGGTTACCTGTGATGGTTGCTAATAAATATTGATTATTTAAAACTAGGTGTAAAAGAAACGTATTAAAAATAATTTATATTTAAATCTTCCTATTTTCTATTAAACAAATTATTTTGAAACTACTCATGATGCTATTATTACTTGGATATGGCTGACTTTTTCTTAAACACACCTCACGAATGATAAATCTAATGTTATTTTTCATGAGACACTTTAGAAACAAATACAAGCTGCTTTGCAGGAGATACCATAAGATACATGGAAGAAGCTTTTGATGTCAATGCCTGACAGAATGAAGGCTGTGATCAAAGCAAAAGGCTATGATACTAAATATTAATTTTAATCTATAACAAGTATTCTTCTTGTTAAAGCGTTTGTTGGATAAATCAAATAAAATTGCTTAATTAAATTGTTTATTTTCTGTCAGTATGCCTCATAAATGATAAAATAATTTTTTCGTAATACTTTTGCACAATACTGTATATATATATATATATATATATATATATATATATATTAGTCATCCACATACAAGCCTGTTTCGCTGTATCACAGCTCATCAGTGGGGCTAGACACATCCACTTGCTTCTAGACGGGATCAAAACTCGACCAATTTGGTGTCAGTCGGAGTCGCTACGTGTTGTATATAAGCGATGTATACACACGCTTGTCACCGAATATATATATATATATATATATATATATATATATATATATATATATATATATATATAAGACAAATTAAGGCAGACACGATATTTCGTGGTGAATCAGGATTGTAGGCCAATTTCAGGCGAATCATCATCAGTTTCCGTCTTTATTTTACAAAGGATTTTACACGAATCTTTTTTTTTTAATTTTTCTTATATTTGCTCTATATGTTTTTATATGCATATATGATTAGAGCTCTCTTAGAGAATTATCCTACCACTGTATGTCCAGGATATTCCTTTGGATTCTTCTATACCCACACTGCATGCTGATACATACATACATACATACATACATACATACATACATATATATATATATATATATATATATATATATATATATATATATATAACAGGAAACTGCTGAACAGTACTAAATACAAATAAGAACTAGAGGATGTGCCTAGACATAGTAGTGGAACCATTAAAATCTAGACCTGTATATCAAATAATGAGTTCAATTCAGAATTCCTTGTAGGTTACCCAGATTGATATTCCCCAGAGGAAGACCATAAGGCAAAACGATCGAAACGTTGTGATAAAAACCACAATGATTTGGACCGTATTCTTATTCTTGATGTCACGAATTTTTACCCGTCATTATATTTTTAATAAAAAAAAACATGTGTAGCATCTACTTCGCATCAAATTCGGAAGAATGGAAGCCTGAAATGTTTAAAATGAAGCTAAGATATAAACCTAGTTGTTTAACTTTTGTGAACGTGATTGCCTTTATGTATCTTTTGTTTAGTGTTCATTTCCAAAAATAAATCGATTGATTGAATGTGCAACGCAAATATACCGACAGAACAATATCTTAAAATTAAAAACGCATACATGAAATTAAATTTATTGTATTTCAATTTTCAAAGAGAATATTATTCGGAAATATTGTTTTTGAAAATTGTGGAAGGGGATTAAAAAAACTAGTTGAATATTGATAGGTGCTTGTTTATCTGGTTTTATGGAAACGAGTGATTTCAGCGCGTTTGAATACGTGTAACACATCGCTAATTCAATAAAAGATAATAGAATCGAGCCGTGAAAAATGCTCTTTCAAATTCTGATTAAAGATAACATTCACATTTAAGGAATTTTTGCCCGTTTCGAATATAAATGTACGACTTCCTACTTAAATAGTTGAAGAAATAAATTTGAGAAACAACTTTTACTAAAGGAAGCAATATGTTACAAAAAAAGAACCATTTGATTATCTTAAGGAGTGACTGCGCAATGCGGAGGAAATGTTTTTCGAGACATTGCAAACAGTGGAGAATAGATCGTCCGAAATATGAATTTGAGGATTCTACTTAGTACTTGTGCCTTGGGTGCATTGGATATCGGCTCGGAAAGAGAAATCGGGGAACTGAGTTCGAATTCCAGCTGAATTCATTGCGTTCACTTACGCGCAAATACACTTGGGAAAGGTATTAATCCGTCTATTCCTTCCAGTTATGGGTTAAATAACAGGACAGATTGGGTTCTATAGCCTTGGTAGGCAACCAGTCTACCGCAGAAAGCAATAGCAACCTACTGCGGGATAATCTTCTGCCCAGTCAGTCATGTCTCTTTTGAGACTTGATCGCCAAAGCGTGTATCACCTATGGCTCATAACAGACTGACTTAGTACTTACGCGCAAATTCCTTTTTGGAAAAGGTATTAATCCGTCTCTTTCCTCCAGTTATCTGGTTAAATAACAGGACAGCTTGGGTTCTGTAGCCTTGGTCGGCAACCAGTCTATCGCAGAAAGCAATGGCAACGTACTGCGGGATAATCTTCTGCTCAGTCAGTTATGTCACTTTCGAGACATGATCGCCAAAACCTGTATCACCTATGGCACTTAACTGACTGACTTAGTACTTACGCGCAAATTCTTTTGGAAAAGGTATTAATCCGTCTATTTCCTCCAGTTATGGGTTAAATAACAGAACAGATTGGATTCTATAGACTTGGTCGGCAACCAGTCTACCGAAGAAAGTGATAGATTGTCCAAAATATTATGAATTTGAGGCTTGTACTTAGTACTTACGCGCAAATTCACTTGGGAAAGGTATTAATCCGTCTCTCCCCTCCAGTTATGAGTTAAATAACAGAACAGATTGAATTCTATAGTCTTGGTTGGCAACCAGTCTACCGCAGAAAGTAATGTCAACCAACTGTGAGATAATCTTCTGCCCAGTTAGTCATGTCTCTTTCGAGACATGATCGTCCAAACCTGTATCACGAATGGCATTTAACTGATTGACTGACTTAGTATATATTGGCACGCTTGTTAGTGTAATGTAGACTAAGCTCGTACATAATATCAGCGATCATTGCAAAACCAATAGCAGCTCAACATGGCATATGAGCTAATAGAGAAGATTCAGTCAGTTAACTGTCATGCGCGATACACGCTTGGGCAATCACATCTTGAATTAAACATGTTAGACTAGTCAGATTTTCCCGCAGTAGGTTGCCATTACTTTCTGCGGGTAGATTGGTTGCCAACCAGGGCTATAGAACCCAATCTGTTTTGGTATTTCCTACACAGGTTGAGCGAGAAGCGATGGATTCATACCTTTTTCAAGTTTATTTCTTGGTTAGTGAATGCAAAGAATTCAACCGGAATTCGAACTCGGCGCTTCGATCTCTCGTTCTGAACTGATACTGATTACACCACAATGCACATCCAGACAGGATTAGTGTAAGCTTATTTAAAATCGAACATCATTAAAAGCTTTAATAAAAACACACAGAACACGCTTGAATTTAAATTAGAACAATGACTTTATGCACTCTCATATATATATATATATATATATATATATATATATATATATATATATATTTTAATTCAGATACTTCAATCCAAGGGAAAAAAGCAGGAAGGTAAATTCCAAAAAACCCGATCCTAATTAATATTAAAAATTTATTTTAATATTAAAAAATGATACAGGAAGAGAGCTCCATGTAATAAAATATTACAGAGCAAATATATATATATTAAAAAAGGATTAATTCAAAGATGTTGAATAGCCATTTCGATATGAAGATCCCCACGGGGGACGACACATCACCTCAGCAACAGAAAAAACCTTTCAGAAACTGGAGAAAAATTAGTCTACTTTTCCTAAGTGTGTAATAATATATATGTGTGTATATATTTATATATATATATATGTATAATAGTGTGTAATAAATTGAATGTATGTGTGTGTATGTGTATATATGTATTCTTATTCGTAGAATTGTGTGTGTGTATATATATGTATGTATGTGTGTACTTCTATAGGTATGTATATAATAATTGTAATTTTTTTTTTTTTTTTTTTTTACCTAGTGTTGTCTTTATTTAGTCTAATTTCAAATGACCTAATTTTTTAAAAAATAATTTTATTTTAAATCCTATATCTTTTTATTCCCTTTTATTAATTATGCCTTTTTAAGTAAAGGCCTTTTTCTAATACTTCAACGTTTTGGGGAAATTAGGTTTTTGAATTTGTCCAGCGTCTGTAATATTTAAAAAAAATTTTTTTCTTTAGTTTCTTTCTTTTACCCTCCCTTCCTTCTTTTATCTCTCTTACCACCTTTTTTCCGTATTGCCTAAACTACGTCGATTTAACGCGTCTGTCTGTTAATTTTTAGTTACATTCTTCCTTTTTTTTGCGAACCCAGACGATGTCATTTTTTTTTTTTTTTTTTTTTTGATTTTATTCTATCTTTTTCTTTTTCTTTTTCGTTTTCTTTTTCTTTTTCTTTCCCTTTATTTTTATTTTTATTTTTTTATTTTATTTTATTTTATTTTATTATCTATTTAAAAAGGAAAAGTAGACTAATTTTTCTCCAGTTTCTGAAAGGTTTTTTCTGTTGCTGAGGTGATGTGTCGTCCCCCGTGGGGATCTTCATATCGAAATGGCTATTCAACATCTTTGAATTAATCCTTTTTTAAAATATATATATATATATATATATATATATATATATATATATATATATGAGAGTATATATATATATATATATATATATATATATATATATATATATATTACTGGCCATAATTATTAGACTACCCAGTGTTTTTTTTATAGAAATGATGTATTTTATACTACTTTTAGTATTTATTGCCAAATTAAAATTGTATAATTGTTTTGTTATTAGTAATTTTCAAAATCTTTCAAGGCAAGGAAGCAAAGATGAACCCGTTCAAATCATCGTAATTTGTTTTCATTCTTTCATTGATAAAACTGAAAAATACATAATTATTAAATATTTATAAGTTCATTTCATGCATATTTTTATTGTGCAATATTATTCTGTTTTAATTTACAATTATTCACTTGGCAATGAATACTAAAAAATAGTATGACATACATCATTTTTTAAAACACTGGGGTGGCTTAATAATCATAGCCGGTAGTGTATATATATAGTTATGTGCAGACAGATGTGTTTCGCTGTATCACAGCTCATCAGTACTATTTTGGACATCCGATAGCTTTTAGCAAGGATTAAAACCCGACCGAATTGACATCAGTCCGCGATTCTATCTCGGAGCGCTCGGTAGAAGAAGGCAGACTTTTACCGTGTGACATACCATATATGCATAAGCCAGTAGTTAGAGTGTGCTAATTCATTACTGAATGAATGATGTGTAGATGCTAGAGTAGCTATTGTTTTTCAAAGTCTATCATATATATATATATATATATATATATATATATGTGTGTGTGTGTGTGTGTGTGTGTGTGTGTGTGTGTGTGTGTGTGTGTGTGTGTGTGTGTGTGTGTGTGTGTGTGTGTGTGTGTGTGTAAAAATATACTCAATTATAATCTGAGATTAAGGACAGAATGTTTAAATAAAATAAAGACAAGAGGAAAAATTGTATTTTAAATCGCCTACGCGTTTCGTCATGTGATGGACTTTTTCAAGGCAAAAAGACGAAATGAGCTTTATTCTAAATTACGTATCTATAAACAGTGTTGGTAACCACAAAGACGCTCACAAATCATTTCAAAAGATCAACAGAATATTTTTGTTTTTAGAATTTCTTCATGTGTAGTGTAAAGTCACGAGATATTAAAATGAAGGGAATTTGACCGTTTTCTTTGAGAACTGTTTATTTTGTGTGTAAGTCTGTTTTAGAATTTCTTCACGTGTAGAGCAAAGTCAAGAGATGTAAAAAAAATAAAGGGAATTCAACCTTTTTCTTTGAAATTTTTATTATGAATGTTTTAGTATAATTTCCATAATTATTAATAATAATTTTCCAATCTCACCTTTACTTATGGAAATCATACTAAAACAGACTAACATTCAAGTATAATCAAGCCTCCATAGAATATAGAACTAGCAAAACCTTTTCTAGTGAATAAATATTTATAGCCATAAAGGTTTTTTATAATAATACCCAAAAGAATAGTGGCTACAAACACCAGGATATCAAATACATAAAAATATTACTATAACAGAAAAAATAGGCATAGAAAAGTTATTTAATAGCAATTTCGGACTGAATTTTCTCAATTTAATTAAGAAACATTTCTAATAATAACCCACTAGGTAGATTTTTATTAAAACATACTCTTAAACTTAGTTATAGTTGTACAAATAATCTAGAAAATATCATTAAAAATCATAATAATAATATTTTTAATCAGCACGTAAACCAAATTATTAATAGCTACCCAAATAATAAAGATAATAATACACACTTTTTTTTTCTTTTTTTTTATATAAGCGTTTCACCCCGAGCAAGGCATGTCACTGCCACTACTGAGCAGGGGGCTACATAGAGTGGAGAAAGGATGATTAAATATAGGAAATGTCAAAGGGTGGGTGATAGGCGGGTAAGGATACCGAGAATTAGGGTTGGATAGATAAGAGTGTTCTGAGAATAATTGGGAGTTAGTGTGAAAGGAGGTGTCTATTGACCCTACATTTAAACACCTGGAGATTGTAGCTGTCGGGAAAGCAGACTTGTGGAATGGAGTTCCACAGGCGGGAAGCGCGAGAAAAGAAGCTGTTGGAGTAGAATTTACGGTTACATCTTATTTGTTTAACTGTAAAAGGGTGGGACCTAGTTGCTAATCTAGTATCTCGTGTAAATTAGTGCTTAGGCAGCACCAGTGATCTAAGCTCATCGGAGCAGTAGCCATGAAAGTACTTGTAGAAGAGGCACAGGGAAGCCACATCACGCCGGTGAGAGTACGGCTGCAGCCGGTCTGCCAAGTCAGTATAAACCACGTTACAGATCCTCCTTTGTATTTTGTCAAGAAGCCAAAGGAGAGCAGCAGGGGCACCCGACCAGATATGGCAGCAATATTCAATACACGGGCGGATGGTAGATTTG
The DNA here is from genome assembly GCA_037127315.1 of Ascarosepion bandense. Taxonomy (NCBI): domain Eukaryota; kingdom Metazoa; phylum Mollusca; class Cephalopoda; order Sepiida; family Sepiidae; genus Ascarosepion; species Ascarosepion bandense. The sequence goes on along the minus strand of JBBBDQ010001232.1, from coordinate 1,582,579 downwards.
TATATATGCAGAATAGATTCAGGTGGGAAAAACTTCCGGGCCCTGCACAGGGAGCCGACTTTCATAGCAGCAGATTTGGCAATGGATTTGATATAGTCATTCCATTTGAGGTCCGCCGAAAGTGTAAGGCCAAGGAGGCGTAGTATTTTACTTTCTGGGAGGCTAGACTGTCCCATGCTAATGGGAGGTAGATGCGATTGTCTATGGTGGTTAGTTGATAACAGCTTCGATTTAGAGGCATTGAAATTTACAAGCCATTTCCTACCCCAGGCCACTACGGATTGCAGGTCCCTTTCAAGTACTGCAGCGAGGTTCACTTTGTCGTCCACACCTGGTTTTTGATCGATGCGAGAGTAGATTGTTGTGTCATCGGCATACATGCCAACTTGGGATCTAATGGTGTCCGGGAGATCACTAATGTATATCAGAAAGAGTGTGGGACCTAGGATAGAACCTTGAGAGACGCCCGCGTTCGTATGGTAGTTTTGGGAGGCATGCCCATTTAATACCACCTTCAATGTGCGGTTAGAGAGGAAAGACTGGATGAGGTCAAACAGATGTCCAGTTATCCCATAGCTCCGCAATTTGCACAAGAGGCCAGCATGCCAGACCCTGTCGAATGCTTTGGAGATATCCAAGGCAACGGTTCGGGCTTCACCATTCTTGTCGAGTGCCCGATATATGTACTCGGTAATGGTCGTTAGCATATCAGCAGTAGACCTGGTGAAGTGAAACCCGTACTATTTGTCAGAGAGAAGCCTGTTGGCCGTGAGGTGCTGAATCACCTCGGCGTTGATAATGGCTTCGAAAACTTTGCCAAATATCGGAAGGAGACTAATAGGACTTCCAACAGGCAGGAAAGCAGGAAGCAGATAGACAGAGGTATAGAGTTTAGAGAGGACAGAGGAGAGTTCTGGGGTACATTTCTTCAGTACTATGACTGGGATTCCATCACCGCCGCTCGCTTTGTGTGGGTCAAGTTGTGCAATTATCTTGGCGACCAGCGAGGGTGTAATGTGGACGTCATTTAGTTGAGCCTTAGTTCTGGGTGGGAAGTCTGGTGTAGGTATTCCTAACGAGTCCAGTGTCGAATTGGTTGAGAATCTACGGGCAAAGCATTCAGCCTTGTCGGCTGGGTAGGTGAGAACTTTAAACTCATTGATTAGTGGGGGTATTGAAGTCTTGTTCCTGCTGAGCACGCTTTTGCAGAGAAGCCAGTAATCATTGGAACCAAACTTAGAGGATGCTATGCGTTGCCTAATTCTGGTAGCAAACGCCCTCTTATCTTCGTATGTAATTGTTGAAATCCTAACAATTTCCCACAGGAAAAAAGGTGTCTAACAAAATTATATTCTGTACCAATGTAATAAAACATCAAATGAAGTCCGAACTATTGAAAAAGCTTATATTGGATCTATTAAGAACGCTTTTAAACAGCGTTGGTATATGCACTTAATTTTCTTCAAAAACAACACGTACCGAAATCACACATACCTTTCTGCGTTTTTTTTTAAAAAAAACAGGAATCTGTAAGTCGTTTTACGACATCATTAAAAAGTGACATATCAAGTCACCAGTCCATCCTGGTTCCTTTCTCGACCCAAATCTTTAAACTACACAGTTCCATGATTCTTATTTTCGATTGAATAATATTGAATAATATTGACACACCTAAAACCTTTCCTTCAACTACCACTCCCTGCTTTTCTAAAGAAGCATCAATTCATCTTATATATATATATAATCAGTTTTAATTGATACTGATTATTTAAGATAATTTTTGTTAGGAAAATGTGTGTCGTTCAGCACAATTCGAACATGCGAACCCTAACAACCTAGAAGAAGACACTGATTAATCTGATGTGTCTTCGCCTACACGACCACGAATGATTCAACATTCAACAGTCTAATCGAAGTTAAATTAAACCTTACAAACACAATTTTCAATTTCACGTAAATAACCATCTCTATTCTGAAATATATCGTAATTTAAAAAAACGTAAACAGACAATATTACGGAAAGTTTCTGAGATTAAAAAATGGAATTCTCTACCGATATATGAAATTTATTTGTTTGAACAGTACTTTTAATCAGTAATCGTATTTGCGTAGATATTAAGCTTTTAATTCAACAGTATATATATATATATATATATATATATATATATATATATATATATATATATATCTTGATCGATTTTTTCATTGTTTAATACATTTTCTTGGTCATAATAGGGTTAGACCAGTGCATATTTGTATTTAAAATATTCAATACAATTATATTGTAGACCTTTTGAATATTTTTTTTTATTTTTAAACGAGTTATTTGGCTACCTAGGTTTCTATCATAAGTGGTGTCTTCAGGCGATTTATAGTTTTCTAAAACACGTAATGAGGAAGGAGTACAAAGAGAACGTGACGGAAAAAAAGGAGAAAGAAAGACAAACGAATGCAGCGTCAGACATACTTGATGGGCCTGAACAAGTGGATGGTAGAGCGGGGTTTGGAAGAGATACCAAGAGAAATAATGTAAAGAGGGTCAAGAGATAGTGGCAATAGAAATCCATGATCGCCTACGTCCTGAAATGACACGGCCTCTAAAGAAGAAAAAATTCCTAGAATTTGCACTATAATGGCCAATAATAAACTCTGAAAAACCCGCCTATAAGAATTACATAAAACGTTCAATTAAAACTATTAACTATTAATTAACTATTATTAACTATTAACTATTAATTTAATTAAAATTATTAACTATTAAACTATTATGGGGGATTTGAAATAGCAGACAAAATATCTTTAGTCTAATACGAAATACAAAGCAATGCACCAAGGAGCAAATTCTAGCATATGTGTCTACATTCAGCAAGAACAATCTAAACCTATTTACAAAAACCTTGATCTACTTAACAAGAATTATAAAATAAAAGATATACTAAAACAACCAAATTAATTTAATGCAAACGCAAAAAAAAAATAACCTAAAACCTATGCTAACCTCATTTAAATTTAATCAACACACAATAAAATTGGTCACAAAATACGAGAAAAGATGTGAGTTTCTAATATAATTATAAAAAGAAAAGTCTTATACTTTAAAAAAACACCCACAACAACACTGACAATATTGAAATTTTAACTTTAACTTCGAAAATGTAACTTAGGCACTAAGGTACACAAAATGTAACAAATCTTACACAGGTATCACTCAATCACTAAACAACAGAGTCTCTTGATACAAAAGTAACATTAATTTACCAGACAAGAGAACTGTATTTGTTTCATTACACATCTACAAATGTGTCAAGGGTAACTTAAAAATTATGCTAATATATCAAACATACTATTACTCTTCCCTCCAAATACAAAAAATTAAACTTCATAGATATATCCAAACCGGACGAAACATCATAATCCCTCACGCATAAAAATATATCATAAAAAGTACATATCTAAATATACTCAGAGGCTTCCTCGTAATAACGCAACATATATGTATGGAGAAAGAATATATATAAACAGATGAGCTATAGCAAATATACAAACAAGAAAACACACACGCACGCATGCAAACACAGCATACAAATTACAAGTATATACTATATAGGTTTCCTTGGGATAATATATATATATATATATATATATATATATATATATATATATATATATATGCGTGTGTGTGTTTGTGTTTGTGTGTGTGTGTGTAGAATGAATATGTACACATATACTGGCTAAAATAAAATATTAGCTGGACCACACACACACATACGCAATCTGCACTTATACGAACGGATGCACAAAAATATGCTCACAGAAACACACTTATTTGCGCGCATACATATAGACACATTTACACACATAATATATTTATATGTGTGTGTGTGTGTGTGTGTGTGTAAAATATACATACACGCACTGGCAATAACAAACACACTGGACGAACTATACGCACATACACACACAGACTCACATAGAAAATTATACTAACAGAAACACAGTCGCATTCACACACAAACTGAAAAAAAATTGCATGTCCACATTTATATACTCACGCACACACGCACGCACACACACACACACACACACACTAAGAGAAATAATTACTAAATAAAAATAAGAATCGATAAGAATCGACACACAATACACAGGGACGGAAGAAGGAAGACGACAGATAAAAAGGCACGGAAATATATCCGAAAATAAAAAAGAAACGCACACTTCTCCCTCTTTTTTCTCTCTCCATTTCTTCTTCTGATCAAGTATAATTGTTTTATTACCAGACAAAAATTTTTCGGTCTGTCTTAAACGGACAATAATGGATGACGAATACTTCACACAAAAAACAATTGAACGTTGGAGAAAAACAATCATTTTTTTTTTAATTTAAAAAAAAGGAATTATTTACTATGTATAACTAGCTTAGAGAAGATCACAAAAGCGGAAACATGTGCAACAAAATAAACAATCTATAATAATACATAATAATCAAAAAGGTGTGTGGCTTTTCTTTTTTCTCTGTCTTTATATTTTCATGTTGTTGTAACAACAACTATTCTCTCTGTCACACACACACACACACACACACACACACACATATATATATATATATATATATATATATATATATATATATATATATATATATATATACAACATAGTAAACTTAAACCATAAGACCATGAACCAAACTTCGAGACTAGACCAATCAATCCCTCTAAAACCGAATTAGGTTTGGTTTCTAGTAATATAATTAAGAAGATTGTAATATCAATACAAGAAAATCTCAATTCCAATTTATGGAAAGATTCTTCTGATATCATAACATGGTTCCAAAACAAAAAATAAATGTGAGCGTCTCTGTAAAATTAAATATAAGAAAAGGAATTGGGGGTTATTTTGAAAACCAACTGTTGTAACATTTGGGTCTGACGAGCAGCGATAATAATATCAAAACGCGGTGAAATATATATTACCCATTGTAGTAATCTAAAATATCTTATATTTGGCGATTTGTGTGTGGGATGTTGGTGGAGATAAGGGAATAAGTCTTGTAAATTGTCTGTTAGAATCTTGAAAGAAGTGGGGTGGGTAGGGAATATAGTTGATTAATGAAATTGTCGAGAATTTTCTAGACAGATCTAACATTAGAGGGCTAGGTATAGGTTTATGGCCTCATGGATAGGCTTTATTTTCTGGGACTTATTAGAGGGGGAGAGAAACGAAGTGTAATGGGTGGGGAGGGATGGGATTGGACCTATCTTTAATGTTTATTTGTACAACTATAGAATATTTTTGTATTTAAACACAGTTTTTTATAATTAATCTAATTTTGTATATTTAACTTTAATTTTGAATTTAGGAAATCACTTTTTTCCATAAATCTGTAAATCACATCACACTTTTTGAAAGATTTCTTACAAATTGATTTCTTACTAAGCTATATTCTGTAGAAATATATTATTAAAAATATTTTGCAGGCATTTTTGCCTAACCCATTGTGTTTGATGTGCCGGAAAAATACTAAACGTAACCGTAAACATTATATGGTTTGCCTTCAGGCATCAAGGTGGATTGTAATCACCGTTAAGGCTTGAAAATAAACCCTGCATATTTGTAGCGATGGTAATAATACCATTTATTTGAAATATACCGAGAGAAAGTGGAAAAGATATTTAAATAACAACACGTTTCACCTCCATGTCTTAGTTTGGCATCTTTTAGCCGGAAGAAAAAAACAATCTATATATATATATATATATATATATATATATATATATATATATATATATATATATATATATATATATATATATACTACCAGTCGTAACTATTAGGCCACACCAGTGTCTTAAAAAATGATGTATTTCATATTATTTTTTTTAATATTTACTGCAAACTGAATAATTGTAAATGAAAATATAATTGTTCTTTTGTTAATGCTGAACAATAACCTGTGCATCAAATGAATTTATAAACACTTAATAATGACCTATATTGCCTAACCACTGTCTTAACCACTCGACTATGAATAGCCTCTTTATCAAACGAGGTTTTTATCATGCTTATATAACACAATTTTCGATCTATCGTAAACAAACCATATCTGCTCTGAAATGAATCGTAATGTCAAACAAATGTAAACATGTTACGGAAATTAACGAATTTTAACGAAACTTGGTTATAAGCAACCGACAATTTGTCATGAATTATTTTGAACATAAGACAGTACCAGATCAAATGGTAGCTTCCCCTATGTAATAACAATTTATCGTGAATAATCAGGCCGGTAGATATAAATATAAAATACTGTTTCATTAAAAACAGAATATCTACTTAAATACGAGTATCGTTAAAAATAATGTTCAAAATAATTCATTACATATATATATATATATATATACTTCTTTTTCTCCATAAAAATACAGTCCTGCCAAACAAGCACATACATACTTACGTACGCATATACTCTTTCAACAATTATCACTATGAATATTTTTTACAATTCTTTATATCCTTAACTTTTTTACTGAACAACTCAAACTACTACCTATTCTTGTAATACTATTTTTTAATAAATTCCGATTTTAACATGCAAAATGAATATTTTTATTCTTCTAAATATGGTATAGTATCCAATTCTTTTCAAAACTTCCACTTATCTTTTCAAAAGCCTGATGATATCTTTAAATGAACATTTTCAACAACTTTCTCATTGAACATCCTATGAATTCTTGTTATTCTTTTCTTTTAATAAATTTCTATTTCAACATTAAAACTGTATATTTTTTTTATTCTTAGACTATATATATATATATATATATATATATATATATATATATGTATATTAATCATTTCTCCCCGAGCAAGGCGGAAACGCCACTGATGTGCAGGGGGTTACATAAATGTAAAAAGATTAATTAGAAAAGAGTGAGGAGTACAAACTAGTTAGAACGGAGCAATAGAAAGCTGAGTATGCAGGTGCGATGACAGATACATTGGTGGAGAGAAAGGGAAGGTTATACGGGGGTGGGGAGAGAGCTAGAGGCCAGTGTTTAGTAGATGAGTATTGACTTTGCATTTAAATTTCTGGAGGTTGTAGCCGTCAGGAAAGCAAGAATACGGGAGCGAGTTCCACAGGCGGTAAGTGCGAGAAAAGAAGCTGCAGGAGTAGAATTGTCGTATGCATTTGGCTAACCTGACTGTGAATGGGTGGGACCCAGTTGCCAGGATGGTTGCACGAGTAAACACCTGTTGAAGAGGCACCAGTGACTTAAGTTCGTCCGAGCAGAAGCCATGAAAGCATTTATAGAACAGACAAAGGGAGGTCACATTTCGACGATGGGGAAGTGGCTGCAGTCAAGCTGCCAGATCAGTGCGTATCACATTACAGACTCTCCTTTGGAGCTTGTCAAGAACACTGAGGAGAATGGCAGGGGCGCCTGACCATAAATGGCAGCAGTACTCCATGCACGGACGGATGGTTGACTTGTATATTATGCAGGATGTATTCAGGCGGAAAAAACATCCTGGATCGACATAGTGACCCAACCTTCTTAGCAGTAGATTTTGCTTTGGATTCAATATAGTGGTTCCATTTGAGGTCTGAGGACATGGTAAATCCACGGAGGCGTAGTGTATTGCTCTCCGGGAGAATCGCTTGATCCATGCTTATGGATGGAGGCAGGAGAGGTTGCCTGTAATGGTTGACAGACAACAGTTTGGTCTTGGATGAGTTGAAGTTGACAAGCCACTTCTTGCCCCAGTTCACTACAGAGTGTAGATCCCGTTCAAGGTCAGCAGCGCGATTATGTCTGTCCGCCACGGCAGATTTCTTACTGGTGCGGGAGTATATTGTAGTGTCATCTGCGTAGATGCCTACTTGGGACTTGATCTCATCAGGGAGGTCGTTGATGAAAATAAGGAAGAGCGTCGGGCCCAGGATAGAGCCCTGTGGGACACCAGCATTCGTGCTGTAGGAGGAAGTGGCACAACAATTTCGTGGAACACGTATGTTTTTTACCTGCTGTTCAAGCATTACTTTTATAAAGACTGCTCGATACAACGTAGAGCATTATATTGTATTAGTTGTTACAATGGTTTCTAAATTGATAGTACCACTACACAAAGGTTTTCGCGTTTCGAAGCTGCTATGCGCGCTTCTCATCGGGTGAAGATGAGAAGCGTGCATAGCAGCTTCGAAACGCGAAAATTTTTGTGTAGAGATACTGTCAATTTATAAACCATTGTAACAACTAGTACAATATATATATATATATATATATATATATATATATATATATATTAAAAAAGGATTAATTCAAAGATGTTGAATGGCCATTTCGATATGAAGATCCCCACGGGGGATAACACATCACCTCAGCAACAGAAAAATCCTTTCAGAAACTGGAGAAAAATTAGTCTACTTTTAAAAGGAAAAAAAAAAGGAAAAGTAGACTAATTTTTCTCCAGTTTCTGAAAGGATTTTTCTGTTGCTGAGGTGATGTGTTATCCCCCGTGGGGATCTTCATATCGAAATGGCCATTCAACATCTTTGAATTAATCATTTTTTAATATATATTTGCTCTGTAATATTTTATTACATGGAGCTTTCTTCCTGTATCATTTTTTAATATTAAAATAAAATTTTTAATATTAATTAGGATCGGATTTTTGGAATTTACTTTCCTGTTTTTTCCCTTGGACTGAAGTATCTGAATTAATATATATATATATATATATATATATATATATATATATATATATATTCCATTTGTAAACGAGTTATTTCCCGTAATAACTCGTTTATAAATGGGAAGTATTCAAAAGTTCTAGCGCAACAACTACTTTACTAATCGAATATATTCATAATTCTACAATATAATTGTACTGAACACTTTTCATACAAATATGCACTGGTCTAATCTTATTATGACCATTTCTATATCTCGAGATAGATAGATAGATAGATAGATAGATAGATAGATAGATAGATAGATAGATAGATATGAACAAATTGTGATAGATAGATAGATAGATAGATAGATAGATAGATAGATAGATAGATAGATAGATAGGCAGACCGTTAGACGTGAACGAATTGTGATAGATAGATAGATAGATAGATAGATAGATAGATAGATAGATAGACCGCTAGATGTGAACGAATTGTGATAGATAGATAGATAGATAGATAGATAGATAGATAGATAGATGAACGAATTGTGATAGATAGATAGATAGATAGATAGATAGATAGATAGATAGATATGAACGAATTGTGATAGATAGATAGATAGATAGATAGATATGAACGAATTGTGATAGATAGATAGATAGATAGATAGATAGATAGATAGATAGATAGATAGATAGATAGATATGAACGAATTGTGATAGATAGATAGATAGATAGATAGATAGATAGATAGATAGATAGATATGAACGAATTGTGATAGATAGACAGATAGATAGATAGATAGATAGATAGATAGATAGATATGAACGAATTGTGATAGATAGATAGATAGATAGATAGATAGATAGATAGATAGATAGATAGATATGAACGAATTGTGATAGATAGATAGATAGATAGATAGATAGATAGATAGATAGATAGATAGATAGATAGGCAGAGGGAGTGAGAGAGAGAGACTGACATATTCATAGATATGCACAAGCAATGATAAATCGATTATATTGATTCTTATTTCCAACTTTCAGAATACCTGGGGTACACAAACTTTTCTCAACTTCAGCAACACAAGTGGAACTCATTTGTCTCTGTAATCGGAATTTGTATTTCATTTCACATTGCATCAAATACAGTTGAAATTACTAAACAGAAGTTGAGACAAGGACAGCTATTCTTGTAGTTTCTTTGGCACAACAATCTGGTCTCGTCACTTTGTGTTTAACATGTGGTCATATATTCTGGCCATCGGGTTGAGTTGGTACTATCGTAGATGACATGTCTTTTAGCGATCGTGTCAAAATTCGGACATAGCTTCTTATTTTCGAGTATTTTTCTACGAACACGATCAAGTTATTTCTTTTTTCCCATACTTTTATCGAAATTCAATATTCTTCGTCTTTCTCCAATGGATTCCTTCTACAAGAGCATGTTTCCCCCGTTTATTATTTACCTATATTTTTAAACTTATATTACGTTGTCCACTTCTTTTTCGTTTATATACTGTTTCAGTTTCTTTTTGCTTTAGACTTGAATAGTAATTTGGATAAACCTCATTTCATGTTATTTTCTCATTGGCTTCCTTATTTTTTTAAATTAACTTTTATAGTGTTTTATATTTATACTTTTAAACTGCTTCCTGTCTTGCCCTCTATGTTTATCTATCTACGTCTAACTCTCACACTATTTCTCTTCCTTTCTCTCTCTCTCTATCTCACACCATAAATATATATATATATATATATATATATATAGATGTTTTTATTCATAACGTATAATAAAAATATTACCATATATATATATATATATATATATATATATATATGGTAATATTTTTATTATACGTTATGAATAAAAACATTGTTTACTGGTATTATCTTATTAACACCATGACATCCAGTCTGACGAGGTGCTTGTAAGATAGTGCCGAAAAAAAGGCTCTTGTGTTGAAATAAACTATGTTTTTACTATAAATTTATAATAAAACATGTTACCATATATAGTGCTCTAATAAGTATCAAGCACCCTTAATAAAGTAAATTACTACAGTGGACTGCCAACACATTAGTTTGTACTATTTCTAAGATATATATATATATATATATATATATATATAACCATCCGCAGACAGGTCTGTTTCGAGGTATCATAGCTCATCAGTACAGTTAGATATCCGATTACCCAGAATTGAAACCCGACCGAGTCGGCGATTCTACCTCTGGGCTATGTGCGCTCGGTAGAAGGAGGCATACTTTTAGCGTGTGATGTACCATACGCCAGTAGTTAGTGTGATCTAATTTATTACTGAATGAGCGATGCGTAGATGCTAGAGTAGCTATTGTTTTTTCAAAGTCTACCATTCTTCCAAAGTGCTCAATCAGGGTTTGATCGCGTAAATATTCATCCACAGACAAATATGTTTTGCTGTATATATATATATATATATATATATATATATATATATATAAAGAGAGATAGAGAGAAAGGGAGATTTTATTTCAGCGGCAATTTTTCTTTAAGCAGGTTTAATTAAAAATGACAGACAAGGTGTGATGTTTAAGTTTTTACGGAATATTAAATGTGATCTTATATTTTTTTCTTTTCTGGATTTAAAATATATAAGAATTGTTCACATGTATATTCGAGCGCTTTCGGCTATTCTTTTAGGAATTCTCGAGGAGGAATGTTATTTCACATGTAACAGAATGTATGTGGTGTTATGTATCATGTAGTGTAGTGTGAAAGTGTCATGTACCGAACACGGTAAGCCCGTTGTCTTTCAACGACATCACCATCAAGTATATCAGACGGTATGAACGGGTCCTACACAAAATTAATAGACAAAACTTGTCTATATTATTCAATGAAACCTGCATATATATATATATATATATATATATATATATATATATATATATATACACAAAAATCTATAGTCAGCCAAAACCTACCGCGGTTTCACACTACGGATCGTCAGGGCAAAGGCTGAAACACTAAAGATAAAATCAAATAAATAGACATACACTAAGATAGGGGGGAACCATACCAACCCAAAAAGGGGGGGGGGGTTAGAACAAAAAAAGCAAAACACACTAAATTAGGAAAAACTTTTATTAAACATATTAGCAAAAAAAAAAAAGGAAAAAATTTAACACTACGCTCTCACACTAAGCAATGAATTTATATTTATGAAACTTACATTAGTTTAAAATTTCAGTCTTAGCATTAAGCAGATTATGGGCGGGTTCGAATAAGGCTATAGCTAGTTTTTCCTCGCCACATAAATTACAGAATTTACTGTAATTTATGTGGCGAGGAAAAAGTACGGATTGTAACGGATTTAGGTTCTGTTTGTTAATGGTTTTTTTGGAGGTTTATTTTAGTATAAATTTACGGCCTACATACTTACACAGTCTATTTAGTTATTATATATGTATATATATATATATATATATATATATATATATATATATATATATATATATATATATCCCCGGGATCGAAATTATTCCGCTCTGCACAAATTGAACTGTTCTATACAAAAAACAACTGAGATTTTATTGGTTAATAAATAAACTTCCCAATATTTTTAGTATCAATTTTTAGGAGGGAAAATTTTTTAATCATATTCTTTCAAATCTTCACTTTTTTTAGAAACAAAACAAGAAATAGTTGTCTGCCATTCAATGACTGAACTGCGTTTGAGATAACATCACTGACTGATTGATAAAAGCTAACGCGGAAATTTGAATTAGACGTTCGAGTGACCCTATTATTGCCCAGAATTGAGGTGATGTCTGTGTGATTCTACATTCAAGTTGGCATCTATTTCTAGCAGTATCTAATACAAGTTTTAGAATATAGATATGGCTTTTATGAGTATGTTTTTTTTTCTTTTTTAATCATTTCACCCCGAGCAAGGCAGAAATGCCACTGATGATCGGAGGGCTACATAACTGTAAAAAGATTAATTAGAAAAGAGTGAGGAGTACAAACTAGTTAGAAACGAGCAATAGAAAGCTGAGAATGCAGGTGCGATGACAGATACATAGGTGGAGAGAAAGGGAAGGATATACGGGGGTGGGGAGAGAGCTAGAGTCGAGTGGTTAATAGAAGAGTATTGACATTGCATTTAAATTTCTGGAGGTTGTAGCCATCAGGAAAGCAAGAATATGGGAGCGAGTTTATTTATTTATCAATGTATGACCAGAAATACATTATCCTGATTTACAAAACAAAGCTCAAATTGCATAAAGTCACAAGTTGGAAGCACAGAGTAATGATCAGACTAAATTGCAATGGATCAAGCGATAACAAATGCATTATTCTATTGCTCGTGTTTTCTCCCAGTTAAAATGAAATAGCAATAAACAAACAGATATAACAGTGAGTTAAGTGCCATATGTGATACACCCTTTGGACGATCATGTCTCGAAAGTGACATGACTGACTGGGTAGATGATTATCCCGCATTATTTTGCCATTGCTTTCTGCGGTAGACTGGTTGACAACCAAGGCTATAGAACCCAATCTGCCTTATTATTTAACTGGAGAGAAGAGACGGATTAATACCTTTCCCAAGGGTAATTGTGCGTAAGTGGATGCAAGGAATTTAACTAGAATTCGAACTCGGCTCCCCAATTTGTCGTTTCGAGTCGATATCCACTGCAGCACGAAGCACATCCGATATAACTGTACCTGTGTTTTATAGACTACAGTAAGATGTTCGACAAATTTTGCCACGAATATTTTTTAGAATATTTGTTAGAGCTACAGCTACTCAGCAACTGCGAGATATTCGGGAAAGATATTAGAATAATCAAGAACCTATATTGACAGCAAACCCTCTGTATAGAGAAAAGATTTGAGTTCAGCAGATATACACAATATGGAGTGGATTCTCTGGATTCTAAACCTGTTAATTCTCTTCATACATACATACATATATATATATATATATATATATATATATATATATTTGAATTTAACAAAGATTTTAATATTCTAAATTTTAAAATGCTTGGAGATATATATTTATATATATATATATATATATATATATACTCTCACGATTCTGAACCTGTATATACAGGATGCGCTAACATTTCCTCTTCTTTCATTCCATGCGCCGATAGTTTAGGGTGTAGGCTCTCCGATTGACACAAAATCTGTCAAGTTTTGATGCCAGGTTGAAGCAAGTGGATGTCTAGCCGCACTGATGAGCTGTGATACAGCGAATAAGGTTTGTATACTGATTACTAACACTTTTTTCTGGATATATATATATATATATTGTTCATTCAGCAATGAATTAGAACACTGTCAGCTATTGGACGTGTATAATGATAATATACACGCTTAAAAAATCTAACTCTTTCTACCGAGCGCCCGTATTTCACATGTAGACTGACGCCAATTCGGTCGGGTAAAAAGCAATCGGCTGTCTAACCGTACAGATGAGCTGTGATACAGCGAAACAGATCTGTCTGCGGATGACAATATATATATATATACGAAAAAATCTGTAAGTGAGCCACAACCTACCGCGGTTTCACCCTACGGATTATTATATATATATATATAAAATGCTGATTTCTCGATATAATATGGATTGTAATTCGAAAGAATGATATGATAAGAAACAAAACTTATGCAATTTTTTCTCATCCTATCTTATACATATATATACGTGTGTATGTGCGTATGTTTGATGGAAATAATATTTATTTATTTCATTAAAATATCATTCTTTTATTTTATTTTCTTCTACAACATTTTTTCATTTGCTTGATCTGTTCATTCTTTTTTTCCCTCAGAATTTTTTTCCTTCGTCTGTCAGTCGTCATCCTTGTAAACCGTGTCTTCTACCAAGAACCTTTCGCCATCACTGACAGTTCAAACTATAGCAATGTCCAGACACCCATTGACTCCTAACAAACCATCCACTCTCATAGTCCACCAGCCTATACCATCCTTTCTATTACACTTTCAACTGAACTTTTCTAACCCCATACAATGCTCACGGCGAGACGCCTCTATTGGTCATTGTTCAATCAGTATGATAGCGAATAATGAACAAGTCCACTCGAAGCTGGAAAGATTTCTTTGTTGTTCGATTTCTTCTTTCGCTCCTTAATCTAACTGCGTTAGAAGTGATTATCATATTGCCGTTTCGATCTCAGTAACAACGAGGTGTATTTTATTTGTAAAAGCCTGCTGTGTAGCGTTTGCATGCATTTTCAATCATTTAGGTTATAATTACCCAGAGAGCGTATTAAAATATTTCTATCGAAATAAATAGACGATAATATATTGGTCCCTATGTCTGAAACCTCTCTACGGCAGGCCTCATTTGCTCTACATAGACATATTTCGCATTTTTGGAGTCAAAATGGTTCAAGGATTGAAAATCTACCAATTATCCGGTATTGAACAACTACTGATATGTGTCCAAATTTTAGAATAAATTAAAAATTAAGATTTTAAAAGATTTGAATTTATTTTGTGTAACACAAAATCTTCACTTTCTAATCAGCGGGGCGTGGCTTCCCTCTGTCTCTTCTATAAATATTTTCATGGCTGCTGCTCTGACGAACGTAGGTCACAAGATTTTACTCCGGCAACCACATTGTTAACAAGGCTTCACCCTTTTACAGTTAAATCAACTAAATGCAGGCGAAAATTCTATTCCATCGTCTTCTTTTCTCGCGCTTCCCGCCTGTGGAAATCACTTCAATATACTTGCTTTCCTGAGGGCTACAACCTCCGGGAAATTAAATGCAAAGTCAATTCCTATCTCTTATCTACTTAACTCTTTCCACATCACCCTGTGTATCTTGTTCTTTTCCTTTCTATCTACCTTTGCAACTGTCTCCACACCTGTGTGCACATCCATCCCTTGCCTTTACTCTTTCACCCCCTGTAGCTGGTTTGTTTTTGTCCTTCATTCTTCTCCAGCCCTAAATGTTTAACTCTCTTACGTAGCACCCTGCGGATCAGTGACAGTACGTCCTTACTTGGTGTGAAAGGATTAAAAAATCATTTT
The DNA here is from genome assembly GCA_037127315.1 of Ascarosepion bandense. Lineage (NCBI taxonomy): Eukaryota > Metazoa > Mollusca > Cephalopoda > Sepiida > Sepiidae > Ascarosepion > Ascarosepion bandense. Next base: position 1,566,841 of record JBBBDQ010001232.1, on the reverse strand, counting down.
TCAATTCAGTTTTTCCTCAGATCTTCGTGAATTAAGGAATTAAAGTGAAATCTTGCAATCTGAAGAACTCAATTTTAGGCTTCAATTGAAATTCTCGTTTATGACTGGAATTCAACTCATAGCCGGAATCAAATTCAAAGTGAAGTTTTGACATCCTATATAGTGAATTGATATATATGTATTATATTAGTAACATTATATATATATATATATATATATATATAATGTTAGTAATATACTAGGACGTCAAAATTTATCACTTTTCAATCATGAATTGAGTTCTCTCAGCTTCTGGCGTGTGTGTACAACGGGTATATATTACGCGTTAAATTTCTTTTCACATCTCAGCCGTCTACCGATAGCTTAGATATAGACTCTCCGATGGATAACAAATTTGTCGACTTATATATAGATAAATTGTTATGATGAGTGGCTTAAAAACTCTGTTACTGATTCAGCAGGCATCCACGCCATGGACTTTGCTATTTCCCAATCCATTACGCAAGTAGTGGACTTCCCCACAGTATTTCCAAGCACTCCCTCTGGACACGCCTCTCTACTAGATATATGCTTTACTTCTGCACCTGACTCCTGCCAGGTCAGGCAGATTTGCCTTCTCGGCAACTCCGACCATGCTGTTGTCTCTCTTAATATTTCTCTCCACTCTCACTCCCCAGGAGCCTCCTACTTATAGGACCACCTACTGCTACCAAAGAGCTGACTGGGACGCCTTCCGCGACTTCCTTTGTGATGTCCATTGGGGAAAAGTGTTCTATCTCCCAGTTGATGACTGTGCCTCTGAGATTTCGTTCTGGGTGAAAGCTAGCATTGATGCCTTCATACCTACCTGGTACTTTCGTCTCAAACCTCATTCTTCCCCTTAGTTCTCTCCTGCCTGTTCGACCGCCATTGCCCACAGGAAACACTACTTCCGACTATTCCGGAGACAGTCATCTGGTCACAATAGGCGCCTATTCACGTCTGCTTGTAATGAGTGCAAGCGAATTGTTTGCTGAGAGAATGAGACAGTGTATAGCTGACCTCAAGTTCGGCTCCAAAGACTATTGGCAGTTATGCAAACGAGTGCTGAACAAGAGCAAATCCTAAATCCCTCCATTAATCAATGAACTTGAGGTTCTCACATCATTAGCGAAAAAGGCTGAGTGCTTTGCTCGCAGATTCTCATCCAACTCTACATTTGACTCAGCTAGAGTACCCTCACCCGACTTCCCTATTAGAACTGAGGCTAACCTGTTCGATATATACATTACTCCAACAGTAGTATGCCGTGTAATATCAAAACTTGACCCCCATAGGGCGTGCGGTGGCGATGGAATCCAGGTGACTGTCCTTAAGAAATGTGACCCTGAACTCTCCTTTGTCCTCTCTAAAGTCTATAACTACTGCCTCTCTGCTTCCTGTTTCTCTGCATGTTGGAATCCTCTTCTGTCGTTCCTGAATTTACGAACTCTGGTGAACCCTCGGACCCATCCAACTATCGCCCTATCAGCCTTCTACAAATTTTCGGGAAGGTGTTCGAGGCCATTATTAATGCTGATATAGTTCAGCATTTTACTGACCATAAACTCTTCTCCGACAGGCAGTATGGCTTCCGCTTTGCCAGGTCCAAGGCGGACATGCTAACGACCATTACGGAGTACATGTTCGAGGCACTTGAGCAGTCCGGCGAGGCTCGGGCTGTTGCTCTGGACATCTCCAAGGCTTTTGACAGGGTATGGCACGCTGGCCCTCTGTGCAAGCTACAAGGTTACGGTATTACCGGACGATTGCATGATCTGATCCAATCTTTTCTACATAACCCCATAATGAAGGTCGTCCTGAATGGGCATGCCTCCACACCCTACTGTACAAACGCTGGTGCCTCTCAATGCTCTATCCTTAGCCCGACACTCTTCATTATTTTCATAAATGACCTCCCAGACGAGATCAAGAGCCAAGTAGGCATCTACGCAGATGACCACAATTTACTCCCGGATCAATAAGAAACCCGGCGTGACGGACAAACATAATCTCGCTGCTGATCTTGAGAGGGATCTACATTCTGTAGTGATGTGGGGTAAGAAGTGGCTTGTAAATTTTAATGCGTCTAAGAACAAGCTGCTGTCTGTCAATCATCACAGGCAACCGCTCCTGCCTTCCATAAGCATGGACGAAACGATTCTCCCCAAGAGCAATACACTGCGCCTCTCTACTTATCTCAAGTGGAACCAATACATTTAGTCAATAGCTAAATCCACTGCTAGGAAGGTTAGGTCACTGTGTTGGACCTGGATGTTTTTCCTGCCTCAAACCATTCTGCATATATACAAATCAACCATTCGTCCGTGCATGGACTAGTGCTGCCATATATGGTCAGGTTCCCCTGCTATTCATCTTCATGTTCTTGACAGGCTCCAAAAAAGAATTAGTAATGTGATAGGTACCGACTTGGTGGCTCAACTACAGCCACTTTCCTACCGACAGGATGTAGCTTTCTTTTGTCTGTTGTATAAATGCTTCCATGGCTTCTGGTGTAACGAACTTAAGTCACTGGTGCCTCTGCAACCGGTGTTTACTCGTGCAACCTGACTGGCAACTGAGTTTCACCCATCCCATTCACAGTTAAATTAACCAAATGCAGCCAACAATTCTACTCCTTCAGCTTCTTTTCTCGCACTTTCTGCCTGTGGAACTCGCTTCCTTATTCTTGTTTTCCTGACGGCTACAACCTCCAGGAGTTTAAATGCAATGTCAATAATCAGCTCTAAATCATTTGAGCCTAGTTCTTTCTTCACCAACCTGTATATCTTTCCGGTCTCTCCACCTCTGCAACTCTCATCACACCTGTGTTCCCTTCCTTCTCTTGCTCCTTTCTAACTGGTTCGTCCTTCTCTTCACTCTCCTCTAATCTTTTTACTTTTATGTAGCCCCCTGCACATCAATGGCTTTACCACCTTGCTCGGGGTGATATGTATAAAAAAAATGTTATAGGAGATGTCAAGAGGAGGGTGACAAACGGATGAGAATACCGGTGTAATGGGGGTGGAGTGGATAAAGAAAAGAGCTTGTGAGAAAGGATGCAATTTTGTGCGACAGTAGATGATTATTGCTCTTACATTTAAATTCCTGGAGATTGTAGCTGTCCGGAATCAAGTATACGGAAGGGAAATCCACGGACGGGAAGTACAAGAAAAGAAGCTGTTAGAGTATAAATTGCGGTTACATTTTATCGGTATAACTATAAAAGCGTGGAACCTAGTTGCTAGTGTAGTATCTCGTGTAAATTCATACATAAGGAGCACCTATGAGCTAAGTTCATTGGAGCAGAAGCCGTGAAAGTATTTGTAGAAGAGGCACGGGAAGTCACATTACGCCAGTGAGAGAACGATTGCAGCAGAGTTGCCAAGTCTGTATCGATCACATTACAGATTTTCCGTTGGAATTTGTCAAGAACCTCGAGGTAAATAGCAGGGGCACCCGACCAAATGTGGCAGTCATACAGGGGCGGATGGTAATTTAGAAATGTGCAGAATAGATTCAGACGGGAAAAACTTTCTGGCCCTGCACGTTGAACCGGCCTTCTTAGCAGCGGATTTAGCTATTGATTCGATATAGTCACTCCACTTGAGGTCTGCTGAGAATGTTAGGCCAAGGAGTCGTAGTGTTTTAAGTTCTTTGATGTTTTTACTGCAAGTGTTGAAAGAGGCAGGTGGTAATGGCTCTTTACATATTCGACTTTTTTTCTAAGCAGGGCTAACCATTTCCACCTCTCTTTGACCATGTTCTATTATCAAATAACACAGACTCAAGGAGCTTGCTCGCTATTCCTCTTTGCTTATGAAGTTTTCAATATGTCTAGTGAATTAAAACTCTTTATGTGCCGCGTCCTTCAAGACATAAGCGACCATCGTTCTCCAAAATATGATGTTTGATATGACAGCAGTTTTTTTTTTCTAATTTTGTTATGTCCCATGCCCCGGGGCCTGGGGTTTCGATTCTAGAACAAAAAACAGCAGAAAAAATGTTTTCCTAATCATGTTTTCCGAGAACTATCCCTTGCTAATTAAAATATATATATATATATATTATATTATATATATATATATATATATATATATATATATATAGAGAGAGAGAGAGAGAGAGAGAGAGAGAGAGAGTTTTCCTTATTGTTCCAATTTCCTTTGAGACTTCTGTGTGACTCAGATGTTTGTTGACCTTGTTCTAACAATTTGTCAGCTGCATCGTATCACTGTCGAATTAACTCTTCTTTATTTTGGAGGAAATTAAGCAACATCCATTGCCTAAAAGTTTCCATCTTACACAGAAAATACGCCTTTCCAGTGTCACCCAGTTTCCTGCTAATGCACTTCATTCATTAACTCAACAGAAAAACTGATTTCTCTCTAAAACAAAATTATGTAATAACTTCTGAGTAGAAACTTTTATATTCCATTTTTTACACATGTATGTGCGTTGAGGTACAGTGGATATCGGCTCGGAACGAGAAACCGGGAAGCCGAGTTCAAAATTCCAGTTGAATCCATTGTATTCACTTACGCGCAAGTACCATTGGGAAAGGTATTAATCCGTCTCTTCCTTCCAGTTATGGGTTAAATAGCAGGACAGATTGGGTTCTATAGCCTTGGTCGGCAACCAGTCTACCGCAGGAAGCAATGGCAACCTACTGCGGGATAATCTTCTGCCCAGTCAGTCATGTCTCTTTCGAGATATGATCGCCCAAGCGTGTATCACGTATGGCACTTGACTGACTGATGTAATAATACGTTCAGTCAAGATGGTGTAAATGTGTATGTGAGCTTAATAAATTCAGTTTCCAAGAAATACTCTAGTCTTGAAACTGTAACAGCTGTGACGACAATATCAAACTTTATATAAGAAGGCGCCAAATCTTAAGAGCTTGCCGAATAAGGCTGTCGACCGTAACCAGGCACGGAGATATTACTGCATGATTAATATACTGGAGAAATGTAGAGAATATTAATATTAATTTTAGAGGAAAAATTATGATATGATATAACTTTGAAGAGATAGATCCTATTTAGTTCAGCGCAATTCTCATGCCTCTTAACTGAACGTCTAGAATTAAAACAATAACACCTGTAACAACAATATTATATTTTATATAAGAACTAAATATATCTTAAACTGGTTTGTTTACTTATGATTTGTAGATTTATCTGTAAGATACCGTAGGCTCGATCAAAATCTTGCGATCGTATTTAACACCTTTAAAGGTACAAAAATATCATTTTCACTAAAATACTCCCAAAATTATCATTCCAAATTTAATTTTGGGGGACGTAATTTTGATTTAGTCAAGAATTTCCCGATTTATCTAATTATCTTTCTTGAAACATTTTGAAAAGAAACTTTTTCAATATAATAATTTCAAATATGAAAGTACGCTGTTAGCTTACAGGTTATTATGTCGGATATTAGAATAGAGAAAATAAAACATATTCTGAAAATGGTATTTTGTTTTCACGTCGCATTAATTCCCATTGGGAAAAGAAAAAAACCAATTCTGACTCTCGGTCAGCTCAGCTCAGCTCAGCTCGTCATACTATGTTCGGCGTCATAATTATTTTCCTATTATCTGGAGAGAATATTAACCAAAACCAAATAAACATATTTTATAGAAAAATGAACTAAAGGCACTGGCATTCTACACAAGCGTCTCAAAATTAAGGAATTCGAAATTGAAACCTATTTTTCTTCATCAATATTAAATTATTTTTGTATTCTTCGGTTGATATTTTCACACGGTTCGTTGCGCGGTCACATACTGATATATTAAACAACACCTGCAGGGTAATTTGTGCGAAGGATTCTGATGATGGATAAACCCGAAACTCCTAAGAATTCCAGAGCCACATCACTGATGAAAAAGCCACAGGCATCCTGCAGATTTTTTCGAAATAACAGTATATTACGTTTTCCCTAGAGCTTGTCAAAATATTAGATTATTATTAAGCTTACTTAATTACTCAAATTGTCACATATTATATTCGAGCAACTTACAAAGCCTAGTAATTTTAAAGTACACTACCGGCCATAATTATTAGGCAACTCCGGTTATAAAAAAATGATTTATTTCATAATATTTTTAATATTTATTGCCAAGTCAATAATTCTAAATGAAAATAGAATGGTTCTCTTGTTATTTTTATTTTGCAAAATTTTACAAGACATCCAGGAAGCCTTTGCCTTGCCTAGCTAATAAGAAGCAGAGACTAGCATGGGGAAGAGTACACAAAAACTGGACATCAGAACAGTTCATTTGATACACATGTTATTGTGCAGTATTAACCATTCTATTTTCATTTAGAATTATCCACTTGGCAATAAATACTAAAAATAGTAGGAAATGCATCATTTCTTTTTAAAAAATTGGGATGGTCTTATAATTATGGCTGGTAATGTAAATTAAAGCAATAGTAGGAATTATAATAGTCATTGCAGCTACTGCTAGAAAATTACAAGCATTCATAAAACGACGTAAACACGTTGCACTCTATTAGGTTTATCATACATCTGCAATGTATTCACTGTGTTGTAAATAATAAAAACAAAAATAATTTAGTGGAACTTTATTATTTGGAGCAAAAGGCTTGAAAACACGGCCAGTATGCACAAAAAATCTTTTGGATATAACCTCAATAGCGCTTATATGAATTAAATTGAATAAACTAGGGAAAATAAACCTTTCATTTAACTGATATATATATATATATATATATATATATATATATATATATATATATATATATATGTCTTTATAAAAAGACAAGTTTTTCAAGCTTTTATACAATCATGATTATGATTTTACAACACAAAATATTCAATAGTGGATAATTTTTAAGCGTTTTCATTTAAATAAAAATAATTACAGCAATATATCAACACAATTTTATGGTATTTTTACTATTACTGTAGCTCTGAAAATGATCTCAGAAAGAATTATTAATATAACCTAAAACTAATATCAGAAAGTATATAATTGAATTGTATTTTTATATAACTTCTTCCCTTTAAGACCAAAACCTTCCACCCCTGATGCCATGACCCCTGTCTCGAGCCTTTTGCCTGTTAAAATTTTTAATTCCGATACGAACTCAGTTCAAACCGGGGTTGACAAGAGTGAATTTTCGTCTGCCGAAATTGACTATTCCCCAGATGATGTGATCCGAAATGTATTTTTAATAAATATGTGTGGTAGTTAAATACATTGAGCTCATTTTGTGGATCATTTTTCATATTTATTTTTCTGTAATATTATTCTAGTAGGGTCCATTTAGATTGTTTTATATTTTACCATCACTATATATATATATATATATATATATATATATATATATATTTCATCCTTCTGAGATTTTGTTCCTTTCTCTGTTCAATACATAACAAATGTGTACATATATATATATATATATATATATATATATATATATATATATGACTAATATACATGTATATATAAAAACAATAAAATAAATTTTCAATATCAGGAACAGAAAGTCAGAGGAATTGACAGGCTGAAATAGATAGATAGATAGATAGATAGATAGATAGATAGATAGATAGATAGATAGATAGATAGATAGGAACACGAGTACAAATTTGGTCGTTGCCTCTATCATATTCTTCCTTTTTTCTGTCTCGCCTGTTTCGATTTGCAAAATTATCTTAAATGTCAAATTCACTGACAAAACTACATAATAGACTTCAGAAAAACAGCTTTAAAAACGCCTTTTGATCTCACCTGTCCGTCCAATTCTTTTTTGCTTCCTTTTCTTATTTTCTGTTTGCATCAACCTTCAAGACGCATCTGAGGAAAACGTTTGCAGAAGTCAACTATGCTTATCTTATCCTTCTCTCATCGGTTGAAGCCTAGAACTCCGCTCTTAACCTTCGTTCATTGTCACTGTCACTGATTTAAATGATGCAACTTCTGCGTCATTTCCAATCTCGAAACAAATCTGCATTATTATCACAGTGTGCTTCCACCTAGTTGCCTGTGAGATGAACTTAGTGTGCAATAATTTTATGATTTGACCATTAAACTCAATTCAACGTCCCTTGCGATTCACTATTTTGACAGAACAGCCGTCCTCGTGCTGATATGTTCTCTGAAAGTGTTAGCAGCAAGTAACCGTGTTCTGGGCTAAATTCTATCGAACTGCCTTTGCCAGAATTGCAAATGCAATGACAAGCATAATCTCAGTATTATAATTACTCTCTTTACTTGTCGGCTTGCTAAGTTTGGTGCAGTACGGTAGACGTCTGTGCTAACTTGCATTACCTGAATACAAGGGATCGTAAGGAATTTGCAAGCCGGGTTTCAAAGCAGATCTTTTCATTTTTTTCCAAAACATTGGAGCAACAATTTCACAAATCTAAATATTTTTCAATTGTCTTCATGCTAATTTCTGTGCCATGTTCTATTTTGAAGCCGTCGGTAACAATTGTTTTCTTTATTATCTGAAAATTTACCGTACTTTCCTGGCAAAGATAATGGCGTGATTCATCGTTATGGCCTTCGGGGTTTGGAAATTATAGTTGGCCTTCATAAATTGCTGTCTTTTAAAGCTAGAAAAATCACTCTATCTTCTTATTAAATCCATAGCTAGGGGATATGATATATAGGAATGTTATTTGTAGGTTTTTTCGAGGAATATCCACTTTCGAATCATTTAGAGTTGTGCTGCAGAATCAAATAACAGAAACCACATCACCGGAGAACTTTCAACAACAGCAACAACTAAAGTGGATAGCAATGGTAACGTGAAATGAAACTAAAGAAGCAATCAAGATGTTGACTTTCCAAACTCTATCAAACAAAACCCTTATCGATAAAAAAACAAACAAAAACCTTATCGATAAGAAAAAGAGCATTAATAGTAGACTTGTGAAATCTATTTCTCTGAAAAATTGAGTTTATTAAAAATAATAAAACACTACATAAATTCTAGTCGGAAGAATCAGTGGCTCTTCTATCAAAGAATGTCAAATATTTTCTCAAAAGAAACAATCTAATATTACTATTACAAGGATAACAGCTTGAAATTGAATGCAAGACAATAGAATGTGTACTCGTTTAGCCGATTACACTTTACGCGGCGATGATCAACACGCTACCTGTAAACTGTAGCCATCTTGCGATATTTTTTTTTAATCATTTCACCCCGAGTAAGGCGGAAACGCCACTGATGTGCAGGAGGCTACATAAATGTAAAAAGATTAATTAGAAAAGAGTGAGGAGTACAACCTAGTTAGAAAGGAACAATAGAAAGCTGAGAAAGCAGGTGCGATGGCAGATACATAGGTGGAAAGAAAGGGAAGGTTATACAGGGGAGGGGAGAGAGCTAGAGTCCAGTGGTTAGTCGATGAGTATTGAAATTGCATTTAAATTTCTGGAGGTTGTAGCCGTCAGGAAAGCAAGAATACGGGAGCGAGTTCCACAGGCAAGAAGTGCGAGAAAAGAAGCTGCAGGCGTAGAATTGTCGTCTGCATTTGGTTGATCTAACTGTGAATGGGTGAAACCAAGTTGCCAGTCTGGTTGCACGAGTAAACACCTATTGAGGAGGCATCAGTGACTTAAGTTCGTCTGAGCAGAAACCATGAAAGTATTTATAGAACAGACGAAGGGAGGCCACATTTCGACGATGGGGAAGTGGCTGCAGTCGAGTCGTCAGATCAGTACCTATCACATTACAGACTCTCCTTTGGAGCCTGTCAAGAACACTGAGGAGAACGGCAGGGGCACCTGACCATAAATGGCAGCAGTACTCCGTGCACGGACGGTGCAAAATGAAAAGGGTTTACGATTACTTACGTCTTAAGATGGTTAAATATTTTCTTTGACTGCATAAGCTATTAAAATGAGATGTCGATCAGTTAAGTTCCATCCGTTGTATACCCTTGAGCAATCATGTCTATTTTGAGACATGACTGGCGGAGAAGGTTGTCCTTGCATTCTGCGGTAGACTGGTTGCCAGCCAAGGCTATAGAACCCAATTTGTCCAATTATTTAACCCATAATTGGAGGGAAGAGACGAATTAATACCTTTCTCAAGGGTATTTGTGCGTAAGTGAATGCAAGGATCTCAGTTACATTTTGAACTCGGCTTCCCTATTTGTCGTTTCGAGTCGATGTCCACTACACCACAACGCACATGGAATGTACTTGTTTCAAATTAAGCTAAATATGGTTTATATATTTCTTTTCATTGGTAAAGTACGGCTAACAAAACGTTTCGAAGATAATTTCTTCTGAAGAAAGTTTATTCTTTCCTGAGTAAGCCAACTTTTCACCTGGGACCAAATAAATGGAAATTATTGGATACTAATTCTGTTGCTGTACGGATAGCATAACGTATAATTGCAGAGCTAAGTTCAAATTCGTAAATTGTTTGCGTTAACTTTGTAAATAACGCTTTTTCAAAAAGCATGCATCTATGACTTGTCCTTCTACCTTAGTGGTTAAATGACAGATCACTAGAAACATAAATACGATCAAATAAGCAATGATCTTCAAAATTTCATTTGGATAGTTCGTGCGTATTATCTTCGGCTCTCTGCAACGCTGATAATGAATATCTTTGCTAAAGACGTGAATCTATCGTTCCCTAATCCAGATATGTGGTAGAGAGCAGGGAACACTTGATCACCATCCTTCAGTTAGAGAAGGAACATTCTGGATTCAATACAGTGTAGTTCGCAGTAATCACTCCACTATCTTTTGCAAATATCCAGTGTTTTCGCCGTTAAAAACGAAATGTACAAATAGTCATGATTTTCTACGTCCCGAACAATTCCGAATGTATTTAATCTTCACCTTAAACAAGGCGACAATGTCACTAAGACACAGGGTCGAGTTCCAAATCGTAAATAGAGTGTAGTGAGAAGTAAGGAAAAGGACAATAAAGAGACAACCTTCAGGAAGAAAGAAGATGGTGATTGATCTTTGATATGTCTCGGAAAAGGATATATATATTATTCGAGGTAGTTAAGCGGTTTGGGCAAAGTTAACCGGGTAGGACAATCTATTATGTAGATGTAATGGACGGTACTCGTATACAGTATCCTGAGACGGAGACGTAGTCAATAGACGTAAACCAATAGTCGTAAGCCTATGGACGTAGACCTCTGGTAGAGATCCTGTAGACCTCTAGCGATAGACCTATGGACGTAGACCTCTAGTGGTAGATCTCTAGTCGTCTGTATCTTTGGCTGACAACATCCAATCACATTACTGGAAGTGGGAACCAAGGTGTATGCATATTCATTACATATTCATTACATCAATTTTGCATTTAGATTTTTAAACATTTCAGACGGCAGGAAAGCTATAAATCGTCATGGAATTTCCTCACATGCAATAAATGCACACAAAATAAACTATTAAATATAACTCATGGTTGCATCTAGCTACTTCAAAAGTAAAATGGTGAAACCCAGTTGCCAATCTAGCAGAAATCTTAAATTCATGCAATCGAGCCACTGTGCAGAACATCTCACTAGAATAATTGCCTTGTAGAAAAAAACAGAGAGAAGCCACATTACGTCGGTGGAAATCTAACTGAAGTTGAAATGGTAGGTTAGGATCAATTAAATCATAGATCCTTCTTTAAAATGGCAGGATATTAGCGTATAGTATTGCATCATGAAACAGCAGAGTTTTCTGAAATAGAAATATTATTCTACTGGCTCTATTTTGATGTCACCATTTTGGTGACAGACACAAAAAGTTGGAAGTAGTAAAGGAAAGCGTAATAAAACCACCGTCAAATATAAGCAGGCAGAAGGTACAATACATAACAGGAGAAATTCCCAAGATGCAAGATACAAATTAGAGATATCAACATCAACAAAAAACAAATTATATTATATGAAATGTTTTACAACGGTCAATAAAAACGCATATAATCTTTTTAATCGTTTCACTGCATACGATAGTAAAAGTTTAGGCAGATGGGGAGTGAAGAGTAAAGAGAAAAACGAACCAGTTACAGGGGGTGTCAGAGACGGCAAGAAAAAGATGAGAATACAGATATGATGACAGTTGCGAAGTTACAATGATAAAAGAAAAGAACAGGGTACACGGGGTGATGTAAAAAAAAACTAGAGTCAAGTGAATAAGAGTTGAGAATTTACATTGCATTTAAATTGTTGGATGTTGTAGCCGTCAGGAAAATAAGTACACAGAATGGAGTTCTACAGGCGGGACGCGCGATAAAAGAAGCTACTTGTGTAGAATTCTGACCGCATTTTGTTTATCTAACTGTAAATTGGTGAGACTTTGTTGAGAGCCTAGTTGCACGAGTAAATACTTGTGGTGGGGGCACCAGTGACAGGGTCTTCTGAGTAGAACCCATAAAAATATTTGTAGAAAATACAGAGGGTAGTCACATTCCACCGGTGAGAATATGGCTTGAGTCGAGCTGCCAGATCGGGACCTGTCACATTACAGGTTCTCCTTTGGAGCCTGTCGAGAACATTGAGATGAACAGCAGGGGCAGCTGAGCAGATATGACAACAGTATTTTTTGCATGGACGAATGGTTGATTTGTATATGTGCAAGATGGTTTCAGGCGTAAAAAACTTCCTGGCCCGACAGTGATACAACTTTCCTAGGAGTGGATTTAGTTATTGACTCAATGTAATAGTTCCATTTGAGGTCGAAAGATAGGGTAAGGCCGAGGTGGCGCGGTATATTGCTTTCAGGGATACTTGTTGGTCCATGCTTATGGTGGTGCAGGAACGTTTGCCTGTAATGGTTGAGAGATAACAGTTTCCTTTTAGTAACAATGAAATTTACTAGCCACTTTGTAAACCACAGTTCACTACTTGCTTCTCAAAATCAGCAGCGAGGTTAAAGAATCAATTTCAATAACTAAACAAAGAGACAGGGAAAACTTTTCTGAGAAAGAGTATGCACTAGCTATATAATATCGCCCCTTCTATTTGGCACTTATTGTTGTCTAATTTACCCACACATGGAGGAGAGTCTTGAGGCAATAAGGAATTACTTCCGCTTAAGAATACCGGGAATCAGCTAAGCAGATAAGACATTTTCAGAAGAATGCAAACAAACATCCTTCTTTTTCTATGTGCCTTGTCCTTTCAGGACGGAAAGGATCATGGCCTTCCACGTCTTCCTATCCCTGGTGGCTCTTAACACGCTTTCTCCTGTTACTCCACGCAACCCCAGTTCCATCATCCACCTGATTAGGCCCTTCAGATATGTTATCCGCTGCGTTCCTCTGTCTCTTTTTCTTTCTATCCGGAAACCATTCTCAGGTTCTCCAAGCCCGCCTTCCTCTTTGCATGTCCCAGGAATTTCAGTTGTTTTTTTCTGATACTCACTATTAGTTTTCTTTTCAATGCGATTCTTTCCAAAACCACATCGTTGCTCACATGCTCAGACCACGATATCCGCAGCATCCTTCTGTAATACCACATTTCCGCTGCTTCAAGTTTTTTCTTCATCTTCGATGATATTGCCCAGCATTCACTGCCGTATTGAAGAACTGACATCACATAGCTATCTAGCACTCTTTTCTTCGTTTCTAGTGAAATTTTCCTGTGTCCTAGTACTTTACTCAGCTTCTCGAACGCGTCTTTCAAAATACCGATTCGGCTTCGAATCTCTGTGTCGCACTTGCCATCTCTTGTTAGAACACTTCCTAGGTATTTAAATTTTTGTACTTGATTGATTCTAATCTCCCCCACCTCTATTTGGCATTTTGGGTCGTTCTTTTTGCTGATAACGTGCATTCTGTTTTCTTACTGTTTATTTGTAGTCCTTCTTTGCCACTCTCCTCAGCTACCTTCTGTATTCACTTGTACTTAAAATCAGAAAGAAAGAAATTCTGGGTCACACAACGAGGAAAGATTGCATCGAGGGTCTGACACAGACGGCTTATTAGATAAAAAGCGAGAGAGGAAAATAGCTATTAACTTACCAAACGGACTTGTGTAAATGCATGATAAACATGGGCTGGAAGAGATTTTAATGTGAAAATACATGGCTACTAAATGCTAAGTATAGTAAGTTATGTGCAGCCATGATTGCCCACATCCTGAAGGGTGACGTGGCTAAAATGAAACAGAATATGAACCTCTTGTATAGCACCATTGCTATGTGTGTGTGCGTTTTTTTTATTTTCTTTTTTCATTTTTTACTAAACTAAGCTAATTTGGGGCGTGGTTCTACAAAAGGATGCTGAGAATGTCATAGACCTAACATATGAGCAACGACGTAGATTTGAGAGAAAATGGTAACAAAAAGCCGACTTATAAATAACATAAAAAAGTGGCTTGTAAATTTTAATGCGTCTAAGACCAAGCTGTTTTCTGTCATTCATCACAGGCACCCTCTCCTGCCTCCCATAAGCATGGACCAAGCGAGTCTCCCTGAGAGCAATACACTGCGCCTCCTCAGCCTTACCCTCTCTTCTGATCTCAAGTGGAACCACTACATTGAGTCAATAGCTAAATCCACTGCTAGGAATGTTGGGTCACTGTGTCGGGCCAGGATGTTTTCCCGTCTGAATCCATCCTGCATATATACAAAAATAAACCACCCGTCCGTGCATAGAGTACTGCTGCCATATATGGTCAGACGTCCCTGCTGTTCATATCAGTGTTCTTGACAGACACCAAAGGAGAATAAGTAATGTTATAGGTACCGACTTGGCGGCTCGACTACAGCCACTGTCCCACCAACGGGATATGGCTTCCCTTTGTCTGTTCTATAAATACTTTCATGGCTTCTGCTCCAGCGAACTTAAGTCACTGGTGCCTCTGCAACAGGTGTTTACTCGTGCAACCAGACTGGCAACTTGGTTTCACCCATTCACAGTTAGATCAACCAAATGCAGCCGACAATTCTATGCCTGCAGCTTCTTTTCTCGCACTTCTTGCCTGTGGAACTCGCTTCCTTACTCTTGCTTTCCTGACGGCTACAACCTCCAGGAATTTAAATGCAATTTCAATACTCATCTCTTAACCACTTCACTCCAGGTCTTTCTTTACCACACTTTATATCCTTTCCTTTCTCTCCACCTTTACAACTGTCATCACACATGTATTCCCATCCTTCTCTTGCTTCTTTCTAACTGGTTCGTCTTTCCCTTCACTCTCTTCTACTTAATCTTGTTACTCTTATGTAGCTCCCTGCACATCAGTAGCGTTACCGCCTTGCTCCGGGTGATATGATAAAAAAAATGAACAAAAAACAGCAGGAAAAGTTGGTTGAAATTTCTAGTGTAACACCCCAACTGACCCGACCGAACAATTTCTCCGGCGGCCGTTCTCCACGCTGCGATGTTTGCCAGGAGTTTGTTGAAAATGTCGGAGCCTCAAGCTGGGGGTACAAGATTGAACTATAAGGAACGAACTTCCACAACTTGGATGAGTTGAAAGGATGCTTTATTCGTTTAGAGTTAGCCTTTTCGGTTGGGGCAGGCGAATGTGACACACAGCTCTAACTCTAATTAATGGAGATCAACAGATCCGAACTGACCGAAACAAGACAGAGGTTCCTACTTCAAGCACACGCCCGGCGGAACTAACTGGAAACTCACTTAACCCAACTGATTCACTTCTATTTATTTAAAATGAATCCGGAAATCCAAAAATGCTTTAAACCACCGGTTGATAAGCAATTGGCGACTGCAAGTCCGAAATTTCAGGGCACTTAAATTTTCCTTCTTTTGATGTCTAAATATCCCGCAGACATCCAGTCTGTACTTAGCCTTTAGTATTTTTTTCTTCCAGTCATTTTTTTTTAATCTTTTTTTATCTTAATAAAGCTTCCGCCGGAAAATTCTTAATGTGTGGTTAAGATACAGTAAAAGACAGCCTTTGACCTGGTCATTCAAAAAAAAGACCTATTTTCTGAACTTCTAATTTATCACATTAAATTACCGAGTTGAGAGTCAAATATTTACCGGAAGAGTGGTAGGATTTAAAACAGTAATCGGATACCCTTGTCTCTTCCACAATTTTCCTCATGAAAGAAAAAGCGTTTATTTATTTATTTTTTCTCTTTTAAAACAAAACATGTTTTTAATCTATTTTCTATTCTTAACCATTTTCTATTTTAATCTATTATAATAAAATACATATTTTACAAAGCACCTTAATATACGCCTAGTTATCGTGTCACCTAATCTATTTTCTATTCTTAACCATTTTCTATTTTAATCTATTATAATAAAATACATATTTTACAAAGCACCTTAATATACGCCTAGTTATCGTGTCACCTAATCTATTTTCTATTCTTAACCATTTTCTTATTTTAATCTATTATAATAAAATACATATTTTACAAAGCACCTTAATATACGCCTAGTTATCGTGTCACACTAGGTTGCCATAAGTATTCGTTACTTACAAAAAAAATCTGATACTCAGTAGAGTGATTTTAGACCAGAAGGTCAAATTAAAAAAAAACGTAACCTAGTTAGCAGGCTTTAGTAAATGGATGACAGTAAAATTTATAATAAAATAAGAATACAAAGTTTTAAAGAGATACAAAGGACAAGAAATTTTGGAGTTCTACGATCGCGAACGCCGTGAACGAACATTCCACATAGAAACTAATTTGGTAAAAACTAAAGTTGAGTAAACTTGATGGGTTTCTCACTGTGGTGTATTAGTTTCCAAGACATTCTCAAAACCTTTTACTCGTTTCTTTCTTTTGTTTTACGGTTATTAGATTTCATGTTATAAGCGCATCTTAATCTTATGAAAACGTTCTAGTAATTTTCTTATCAAAATGGAAATTGTCTGAAAATCCTAACTTGCTCTTCCGTAAATACCAATTTCCTGATTACTTTGATCAGGCGGCGTAGAAATGATGCGATCATTTCGTCTATGTCTGTTATGACAAACCAAGGTTTCCCGAGTTTATACGAGAAAACATCTTTAGCATTTTGGTTATTTAGAAAATTTAGATAAGACGTTTTAAGAAGAATGCACACAAACCTTCTTCTTCTTCTATGTTCCCTATCCTTTCAGGACGTAGACGATCATGTCTTTCCACGTTTCCCTATCCCTGATGGCTATTAATATGGTTTCTTCTGTTACTCCCCGCAACCCCAGTTCCATCATCCACCTGATTAGGCCCTTCAAATATGTTATCCGCTGCGTTCCTTTCTATCTGGAAACCATTCTCAGGTTCTCCAAGCCCTCCTTCCTCATGTCCCAGGAACTTCAGTTGTCTTTTTCTGATACTCACTATTAGTTTTCTTTTCAACGTGATTCTTTCCAAAACCACATCGTTGCTCACATGCTCAGACCACGATATCCGATATATATTGTACTCAGTTATTACTCATTTTTTTAATCAATTCACCTCCCCAAGCAAGGCGGTGTCTCAGAGGGCTACATAAGAGAGTTAAAGTTTCAGGCAGTAGGAGAGTGAGGACAAAGACGAATCAGCTACAGCGGTGACAGAGAAAAGGGCAAGAGAGGGATGTGAATACAGAAGTAATGCAAAGGTAGAGAGAAAGGAAAAGTACAAGATACATGGGTAATCAAGAAAAAAACTGGAGTCAAGTGAATAAGAGATGGGAATTGACATTGCATTTACATTCCTGGATATTGTAGCCGTCAGGAAAGTAAGAATATGAAAGGGGGAAGTGCGAGAAAAGAAGCTGATGAAGTAGAATTGTCGTCTGCATTTAGTTGATCTGACTGTAAAAGGGTGGGACATTGTTGCCAGTCTCGTTACACGAGTAAATTCTTGTGGAGGGGGCAACAGTGACCTAAGTTCGTCAGAGCAGAAGTCATGAAAATATTTATAGAAAAGACAGAGGGAAGCCACATCATGTTGGTGAGAAAATGACTGGTGTCGAGCTGCCAGGTCGTGACCAATCACATAACATGTTCTTCTTTCGAGCCTGTCAAGAACACTGAGATGAACAGCAGGGGCGTCTCACCAGATATGACAACAGTTCTTCATTTGCAAAGGGTTTTTCTCAATCTAGGCCATGTAAGAAATCAGAATAAAGGCGCAAGCTAATTAATTGCATTTCTCATAGATTCGTTATGCAGGTGGAATTTCGTTAACGAATGTGTTAAATGTTAGTCTCTTTAGGTCCGAGTTTGGCAAATCTTTCAGTGCAAGGGCATCATTTACAAATTCACTATTTTATATGTCCGCATAGTATATTAGTCAAATCAATTAATATTTGAAAAAGACAGAATAAAATGATTTTAAAGAAAAAAATGCAATTAATTTTTATTAATTAATATTCTAAAGAATTATAGAAGATTCATGTAAAACGCATTTATTTGAAAGACAAAGTAATTCATTTCAAAGTTAAAAGAAGAACAATTTGAATAATTAAATATTTTAAGTAGGAACTACACGTGAAACACATTTGAAAGACAAAATAAACTTGTTTTTAAGAAAAAAGCAATTATTTTTACTAAGTAATAATGTAAAGTAGAAACACATAATTATTTGAAAAACAAAGTAACTATGTTTAAGAAATAAAAAAATAATTAATACTATAAAGAGAAAACTTCAAATAAACGCTTTTCAAGTAACTCAAAGAAAACAATAATCTATATATGCACAAGGCAATCTGTGAGTCTGTGTGTGACTGTTCCCTATGCACACCAATATTTTTTAAACTACGCCATTCAAACTTTCTACGGACACATTTCTACAGGGAAGCCACATCAACCCATACTTTTTGAGTACTTTCCACATCAACCCATACTTTTTGAGTTCAGCAATTTTCCCTTTCGCACTTTTTGGCCAATGGAGCCGATTGTTTACTCCGTAAAACATCTAAGATCTGAGATGGTTGTAAAATAACGTCGCAGAAATCAAATCACACGTGTCAAAAGTTACTAAAAAGAAATATGCCTTTATATTCATCAGCAAAAAATGTGAATATTTTTCTGCGTAATTTTGAAACAAAGGAAATATTTTTAAAAAAGTGTTTTTTCAAACAAAAACAAAATATGTTAACAAAAATAGTCAATGGTTGATTTAATTATTTAAGTCTTTTTGTTTTCAAATTTAATATTTTATATTTCAGAAAATAAAATTTTTAAAAAATTAAAGCTTTTTTTGCTAAATATTTCACGCAGGAAATCAACTGTCGGTAATTTGTGTGGCATTAATGTAACTTGTATTTCTAAAATTAAATGTCTACATTTTAAATATTCTTCGAAAATTTCTGAACTGAAAGCGTAATTATTTCTAATTTTAGTAAAACAAAATAATTTATTTATATTTTTATGTTAAATTCATTTAATAAACAAAAAAAATGTAAATATTTTCCCCCGTAATTTTGAAACAAAAGCAAGCGCAATGTTGTTTACAATGTCACACAAAACATAAAATCACGTTTACGCAAAATGAAAGAAAGATTTTTTAATGTAATTTTTGAACAATTTTTAAACAACAATTTTTCTATAATTATGGTTTATATAACTGAGTTTTAAAGGAATTTATCCAGTTAATATTATAAACATTATTGCATTACCAATGCATTTTTTTACATGCCTCCTAAAAACAGAGCTCGGTTACGGCGTAGGACCGCTAAAGCTGCGGCAGTCAGGGTAACAAGGGCAATAGCTGCATTCAGTACCAATATTGAGGCAGCGAATATAAGCGCTCAGAAATCGCAACGTGCTGCATTAATCATCTAATTAAAAAATGTTCTGAGTTGCCGGGCTAGGATGTTAGTTTATATTTTAAAGTTCTCAGGAAACACATTTGTTTTAAAATGAAATAATTAAATTTAAAGAATCAAAAATAATTCCTCTTTTAAATTTACTAACATTTGGCGGACCGCATGAAATCCGTTGGCGGACTCCATGCGGCCCGCAGGCCGTAGATTGCTCACACCTGATTTGGGCTGTCGTTAGTATGTTATCATTAGTTCAAAGCCTGATCGATCCGATAATGTCAAATTGTTGGCTGATATAAAAAACGACTTCCAGTCTGTTTATAACCGGACCAAAAATGCTGTGTTAAGTTAGATGTTCTCTGTTAAGCATTTCAGAAATCATTCTGCCTTTCATCAACAGAGCTTATACAAAACCTAAGGATAGTGACTCGGGCTAACGTTCTCGGGCTAACACTCTCAGCTGACCTAAGGTGAAAAATCTATATCAAATCCACTGTTAGATAGCTACTAATATATTTGGCTCACTATGACGTGCTACACAGTTTTTCCCTCCTGAAACTATCGCCCGTTTCACACTCCACCCACGTCAATTGACCAGGTGAAGAGGCTCATCCCTTGTTCCTTGTTTAGGATGTGGTTTCCGGCTTTCTCTTTTCCAATCTTTTCACTATTTTCTTTTTTTTTTTAATTGGAGTAGATAGACTAACCTATCACCCGGTTCACACTCCACCATCGTCTATTGAACAGGTGAAGAGGCCCATCCCTTGTTCCTTGTTTAGGATGTGGTCTCCGGCTTTCTCTTTTCTAGTTTTTTCACTCCTACGTAGCCCCCTGCGCTTCAGTGGCGTTACCGCCTTGCTTGGGGAGATATGATTAAAAAAGAAATCTTACATATCTGTACGTCTAACATCCGTTCATACTTAGAATATTACTGTCATATATGGTCTAGTGCTCCCGTCATATATCCAGTGAACCTTGATAAAATACAAAGAAGAATCTACAATATTTCTGGTCCAGATCTTGAGCCTCGACTTCATTTACATATTTACCAGCGTAAAGTGTCTTCCCTGTGCCTTTTCTTTAAATAATTCCATGGCAGTTGTTCAGATGATCTCTTCGCCATAATACTTAGACATTATGAATTTAAGCGCAATTCAATATTGATGACGAGGGCCCATCAATATAGTGTTGAGTTGGCTATGCATAACTGTAAATTATATGCTAGAAAGTTTCTTTTCTCGCACTTGTGGACATCTATTCCGGCTGCATGCTTTTCATCCAACATTAACCTTCAAAATGTAAATGCAATGTCAATCGCTTTCTACTTTTCTGAATACACATTTTTGTTCTTGCTCCTTGGCAAAGATACTGTTTTCTAACTCTTCCACACCCCGTAACCCCTAATGGTTTTACTGCATTTCTTGGGGTAAAATCGATTAAAAACAGTAGCTATTCTAGCATCTGCGCATTGAAACAACAGTAGCTACTCTAGCATCCACGTATATTTCATTAAGTAATAAATTATAACACTCTTAGCCACTGGCGTATGTTTACATAGTATATCACACACTAAAAGTATGCCTTCTTCTACCATAGCTAAAAAGAATTGCCGACTGATGACAATTCAGTTGGGTTTCAATCCTGGCTAAAAGCAATCGGATGTTTAACCGTACTGATGAGCTGTGATACTGCGAAACAGATCTGTCTGCGGATGACTATTTACGCTCTCACACACTGACTGAGCACTCTGGAAGAATGGTAGATTTTGAAAAAAACAGTAGCTACTCTAGCATCTACGCATTCAGCAATGATTTAGAACACTCTTAGCCACTGGCGTACGTTTACATGGTATATCACACGCTAAAACTCTGCCTTCTTTTACCGAACGCCCATAGCTCAGAGGTAGAATCGTCAACTGATAACAATTCGGTTTCAATGCTGGTTAAGCGTAATCGGATGTCTAACCGTACTGATGAGCTGTGAAAAAGATCTGTCTCTCTCTCTCTCTCTCTCTCTCTCTCTCTCTCTCTCTGTCATATATATATATATATATATATATATATCGTGCGATATTGTCTACAATCTATCTCAACAGTAGTAAACAATCTTGGCTATTAAAAAACAAGATATAAGCTGTAAATATGTAAAGTGATTCTTGATCAAGCAGAATTTATTGTTGCTATACATAAGATTATCTTTATATGGCGAAAATATCCTGATGGTGAGAGGTTCAGAGAAGAGAAAACTAAAAAACTAAAAAAAAAAACAGTTTACATTTTAATTCCTCCTACTTGCATTCCTCGACTTTATTAATCAGGATAAGTAAGAAGACAAGAACAGCAATCTTCGAGAAAAAAGCCGATTGTTGAGTAAAAATACACAACTCAAAGTGATGGTGGTCAACATATCAACTTAAAGCAGAGCAGAATTTGTATTATTTGGGTAGTGTAGCAGCAAAAGTTAGAAAGTGCAAAGAATATTTTGACAAGGTATCACAGGATTAGTATCAGGGTAAAATATTTAATACGAATAAAAACTAGGTAATGTACTAAGGAAGAACAGAAACCGAGTGAATTACTATGTGGGAATGAAACCTCACTATAGTGCTAAATAGAGGTAGAAACTTAACAAAGTACTAAATAGAGGCAAAAACAGGGCAAAGTACTAAATAGGGGTAGAAAATAGATAGGGTAATAAATAAGAGTAGAAACTGAGAAAAGTACAAAACAGAAGTTAAATGAACGAGGTAATAATTAAGAACTAAAATAGGGTAAAGTACGAAATAGGGGTAGAAAATAGATAGGGTATTAAATAAGAGTAGCAACTGCGAAAAGTACAAAGCAGAGGTTAAATTAGCGAAGTACGAATTAAGAACTAAAATAGGGTAAAGTACGAAATAGGGGTAGAAAATAGATAGGGTAATAAATAAGAGTAGAAACAGAGAAAAGTACCAAGCGGTGGTTAAATGAGCGAATTAAGAACTAAAATTGGGTAAAGTACTACATAGGGGCAGAAAATAGATAGGGTAATAAATAATATTAGAAACTAAGACAAGTACAAAGCAGAGGTTAAATGAGCGACGTAAGAACTAAAATTGGATAAAGTACTATATAGGGGTAGAAAAATGTAGAGTCATAAATAAGAGTAGAAACTGAGAAAAGTACAAAGCAGACGTTAAATGAGCGAAGTAATAATTAAGAACTAAAATTGGGTAAAGTACGAAATAGGGGTAGAAAATAGATAGGGTATTAAATAAGAGTAGAAACTGAGAAAAGTACAAAGCAGAGGTTTAATGAGCGAAGTACGAATTAAGAACTAAAAGAGGGTAACGTACTAAATAGGGGTAGAAAATAGATAGGGTAATAAATAAGAGTAGAAACTGATAAAAGTATAAAGCAGAGGTTAAAGGAGCGAAGTACGAATTAAGAACTAAAATAGGGTAAAGTACGAAATAGGGGTAGAAAATAGATAGGGTATTAAATAAGAGTAGGAACTGAGAAAAGTACAAAGCAGATGTTAAATGAGCGAAGTACGAATTAAGAACTAAAATAGGGTAAAGTACGAAATAGGGGTAGAAAATAGATAGGGTATTAAATAAGAGTAGGAACTGAGAAAAGTACAAAGCAGATGTTAAATGAGCGAAGTACGAATTAAGAACTAAAATAGGGTAAAGTACGAAATAGGGATAGAAAATAGATAGAGTAATAAATAAGAGTAGAAACTGAGAAAAGTACAAAGCAGAGGTTAAATGAGCGAAGTAATAATTAAGAACTAAAATTGTGTAAAGTACGAAATAGAGGCAGAAAATAGATAGGGCAATAAATAAGAGTAAAACTCAGAAAAGTACAAAGCAGAGGTTAAATGAGCGAAGTAAGAACTAAAATTTGGTAAAGTACTAAATAGGGATAGAAAATAGATAGGGTAATAAATAATAGTAGAAACTGAGAAAAGTACAAAGCAGAAGTTAAATGAGCGAAGTAAGAACTAAAATTTGGTAAAGTACTAAATAGGGATAGAAAATAGATAGGGTAATAAATAATAGTAGAAACTGAGAAAAGTACAAAGCAGAAGTTAAATGAGCGAAGTAAGAACTAAAATTTGGTAAAGTACTAAATAGGGATAGAAAATAGATAGGGTAATAAATAAGAGTAGAAACTGAGAAAAGTACAAAGCAGAGGTTAAATGAGCGAAGTAATAATTAAGAACTAATATAGGGTAAAGTACGAAATAGGGGTAGAAAAATGATAGGGTAATAAATAAGAATAGAAACTGAGAAAAGTACAAAGCAGAGGTTAAATTATCGAAGTACGAATTAAGAACTTAAATAGGGTAAAGTGCGAAATGGGGGTAGAAAATAGATAGGTAATAAATAAGAGTAGAAACTGAGAAAAGTACAAAGCAGATTAAATGAGCGACGTAAGAACTAAAATTGGGTAAAGTACTAAATAGGGGTAGAAAATAGATAGGGTAATAAATAAGAGTAGAAACTGAGAAAAGTACAAAGCAGACGTTAAATGAGCGAAGTACGATTTAAGAACTAAAATTGGGTAAAGTACGAAATAGGGGTAGAAAATAGATAGGGTAATAAATAAGAGTAGAAACTGAGAAAAGTACAAAGCAGAGGTTAAATGAGCGAAGTAATAATTAAGTAGTAAAATTGGGTAAAGCACTAAATATGAGTAGAAATTGTGCAAAGTACTAAAGATACATAGAAAGTGGGTAATGAAATCTAAGCAAAGTTCCAAATAGAAGAAGAGTAATATATTGAGAGCGAATAAAAATGAAGAAAAATTACAAAATACGAATAGAAACTGCTTAAAAAATCAATTTTGCGAAATTAGACAATGGTAAATTAGAAAAGTATACGCAATTTTGACATAACATATGTTTAAGATTGTTACACTGCCTTCTGCTCATTTTCATTTATAGCTGTTACTATTCTGGTTACGTGATCGTAGTTTGAGCTTAATCGCGACTGTTTTCTTTTCTGCTGTTACAGTGTAAACATGGCCTCAACGTAGCAGTGTGCACAAAAATGAACAGTAATCCGATTTCTGTAATTCGTGAAACTATAAATAATAAAGAATAAATACTTTCTAAATAGGAAGTGAATTGGTTAAAATACGAAAGAGTAGTACAACCGAAATAATTAAAAAAAAAACAAACACATCGGCGCACTAGTTACCAGGTCGGAGGGCCTCCCTTTGTCTGTTCTATAAATACTTTCATGGTTTCTGCTCAGACGAACTTAAGTCACTGATGCCTCCTCAACAGGTGTTTACTCGTGCAACCAGACTGGCAACTGGGTCCCACCTATTCGCAGTCAGGTTAGCCAAATGCAGACGACAATTCTACTCCTGCAGCTTCTTCTCTCGCACTTCCCGCCTGTGGAACTTGCTCCCATATTCTTGCTTTCCTGACGGCTACAACCTCCAGAAATTTAAATGCAATGTGACTACTCTTCTATTAACCACTCGACTCTAGCTCTCTCCCCACCCCCGTATATACTTCCCTTTCTCTCCACCTATGTATCTGTCATCGCACCTGCATTCTCAGCTTTCTATTGCTCCTTTCTAACTAGTTTGTACTCCTCACTCTTTTCTAATTAATCTTTTTACAGTTATGTAGCCCTCCGATCATCAGTGGCATTTCTGCCTTGCTCGGGGTGAAATGATTAAAAAATAAATAAATAAATAAATGCTTGAATGAAAACTGAGCAAGGTAGTAAATAGAAATGTAATACTAAGTACTAAATAATAAACCAAGCTGAGAAAAGTACTAAAAAGAATTATTGGAGAATTTAACAATCACAAAACTATTAATCAGTTCTCTGTGTAGGATCAGGAAGTGTTTTTTTCCGCCTGAAACAATCCTGCACATATATAAATCTACCATCCGTCCGTGCATTGAATACTGCTGACATATCTGGTCGGGTACTCCTGCTATCCACCTAGGGGTCCTTGACAAAATGCAACGGAGAATAATGTGATAGATCCCGACTTGGCAGCTCAGATACAGTCACTTTTCCATCGGCGCAATGTGGCTTCCCTGTTTCTCTTCTACAGATATTTTCACGGCTTCTTCCCCGATAAACTCTGCTCACTTATGCCCCCTATATATAAATTTGCTAGGTCCAACTCTTTTACTGTGAAACCAATAAATTTTAACGCAAATTCTACTCCAGCAGCTTCTTTCCTTGCACTTTCCGTCTGTGGAAATCTCTTGCATTTATTTGGTTCCCGACAGCTAAGATTTTCAGGAATTTAAATGTAAATTTAATAGTAATCTCCTATCCCACTAACCTGCATCTTCTCTCTTATGCTCCTTTCTACGTCCACACCACTCTCATCAGCATTTTCATCCTTCTCCTACCCACTTCCTGGCACCCTCCTATAACATGTCACTCTTTCTCATAACTTTCCTCCTGTGTAACCGCTGAGAGAGACATGGTAGAGAAGCTTTTATTGTAATTAACAAGCAAAAGCAAATGGATGAAATGTCACAAGTCAGAGATTTCATAAATAAGCAACTGTTGGTGAAAATAATAGAAAAAAGGGTAATGTGATTGCAAGGCTCTTGAGATTGACACTACATGCTTCTTGCTATTTAACCCATAACTGGAGGGAAGGGACGGATTAATACATTTCCCAAGGGTACCAGTGCTTAAGTGAATGTAGGTTATTCAAACTCGACTCACCGATTTCTCTTTCCGAGTCGATATCCACTGCACCACAACGCACATCCGTCACTAAACACTTACAGCATCTGGTATTCCCAAGCAGTCACCCATCTATGTACTGACCAGGCTCAACGTTGCTTAACTTCGGGGATCGAGCGAGAACCGGTGTATTCAACGCGATAAGTAAGTATGCTAAGTATTTCATGTGTATAAAGTTTGTTCTCATGGTATGACAATGTTCAGATCTAACTAGCAACTTTGCATTGGTTTGGTGCAAGTCGAATTTATACTTCGTCGTGTAATCATCTTCAGTAGTAACATTTAACTCCAATATCGTTAAAATAGTTTCTTCTTCCTTTCAAGGTTAATTTAATAATGATAAGATGTATAATTTGTTGTTCCTGTCTGCATCCAGTTACTCATAACATCTTGCGATCTGTTTTAATCATATAATGAAATTAGTACGCCATAAAGTTGATAGTCTCACGTGTTTAATAAGTGAAAATTGTCGAAATATGATAAAAAATATAGTTTAGTGTATGTTATATTTCTATGTATGAGATATGAGTTGCCGTGCAGTAGGTCTCGCTTCGGAACGAGAAGTCGGAGAGCCGAGTTCAAATTCCACTTGAATTCGTAACATTCACTTATGCGCACTCTTGGAAAAAATCACTTCTTTCTCAAGCTTTGGGTTAATTGTGACGTATAGCTTTCGTTGATAACCAGCCTACCACAGGAAGTAATGTACTGACAACCAACTCCGGGAAAATTATCTCGATTATTCTAGACATGATCGCCTAAACGTGTATCGTTGTTACCTGGCTGATATCTGTTTAATAGTGTGCAATATCAGATATGATCGTGTGTAAATGTGAGTGAGCACTGAGGCCGAGTGTGCCTTCAGACTATTTTAAGTGTCTTTGTTAGCAACTCGACTAATTGTATGAGCTGCTTAATAAGACATTTAGCAAATTAATATATTTTTGTTTATTGTGTTATCTGCACTCGCTACGCAAAATGCACCATTGAACAGTAGGTTTGAAACAGGCTGTTACCTCTGCGTATTGATTTTATTTATTATTATATATATATACGCTCTTACACACTGATTGAGCACATTGGAAGGCTGGTGGACTTTGAAAAACAGTAGCTACCCTGGCATGTAGGACATCGCTCATTCACTAATGAATTAGAGCACTATGTCTATTGGGCGTGTACAGTAATAATATACATGCTAAAAAGTCTGCCTACTTCTACCTTGCGCCCATGGCCCAGAGGTAGAATCACCGACTGACACCACTTCGGTCGGGTTTCAATCCTGGGTTAGAAGCAATCGGAGTCTAACCGTCTAACTGTGATACAGCGAAACATATCCGTCTGTCGATTACTATATATATATATATATATATATATATAACGTAGCACAGTTGGTATACTATCCAGGTAAATTCCGATAGAGACGAACTCAAAAGAATTCAATGTTAAATTCATTTATTAAATTTAACACAGTAATATAATTTAGAAAAGTTTTTTGATTTATTACAATGGGTAATACATATTTCACCTCATATTGCCGCTCGTCAGACCCAAATTGTACAAGAGTTGATCCTCAAAATATCCCCCACAAAAATTATTTTACATAGACATTTACATTTTCCTCTCTTTTTTCTCTTCTTTCAATTAATCAATCGTCTACTTATTCTTTATCATTGCTTTTTTCTATTTTTGAGGTTCTTTTTAAATGAGCGAGAAATCTTTCGTAAATAACCGTTGCAAATGTCTATTCTAAATATGGACATGTGAGCGTCTACGTAAAATAATGTTTTGAGCGGGATATTTTGAAGACAAACTGTTGTACCATTTTGGTCTGACGAGCCGCACTATGCGGTGAAATATATATATATATATATATATATATATATATTCAGAAAATACAATATGGATATATATACAATATCACTACGATGTTACAATATCACTACAAAAGTAGGTATTTTGTTTCGACACTTCTTGTGTCTTGTCAATACCATACTTGGATATATATATATATATATATATATATATATATATATATATATATATGAGCTGTGATACAGCGGAACAGATCTATCTGCGGATGACTATATATATATATATATATATAGTCATCCGCAGATAGATCTGTTTCGCTGTATCACAGCTCATCAGTACGGTTAGACATCCGATTGCTTTTAAGGCAGGATTGAAACCCGACCGAATTGGCGTCAGTCGGCGATTCTACCTCTGGTCTATGGGCGCTCGGTAGAAGAAGGCAGATCTTTTAGCGTATACATTATCATTATACACGCCCAATAGCCATAGTGCTCTAATTTATTTTAGAATGAGCGATGCCTACCTGCCAGAGTAGCTACTGTTTTTCAAAGTCTACCATACTTCCAGAGTGCTCAATCAGGCTGTGAGAGCGTAAATAGCCATCCGCAGACAGATCTGTTTCGCTGTATCACAGCTCATCAATACGATTATATATATATATATATATATATATATATATATATATATATATATATAGTGTATTTGGACTCCAATCTATTTTTTATACAGTTTTCATCGAAAGTGAAAGACAAGGTCTTATCATTAAGATTTTATATAATTTTTTATGTGTTCGCAAAGCTTTTGTACTTCGAATGCTTTTGGCTATAATTTTAGCCATTATCAAGAATTAATTTTGTTTTTCTTATAAATAAACATGTGGGAAGTTTATGCATATAGAGTCTTGTGCATGTTAATTTCCGAACACAGTAAGTACATTGTTACCATGTTAATAATTGATGTTAAGTGCAGGTTTTTTTTCTTTCTTACTAATAATGCCTTCATTATTTTCAATTTTCATTTGTGATATCCTCGTTGATAATACATACATGATAACATCATCTACGTGCAAATTTCGCCACAACAATCTTGCCTCTCATTTTCAATGAAACATACATATATATATATATATATATATATATATATATATATATATATATATATGCATAGTTCATTTAGTAATGAATTAAAACACTCTTAGCTACTGGCGTATGTTTACATGCTATATCACACGCTAAATGTCAGCCTTCTTTTACCGAGCGCCCGTAGCCCAGAGGTAGAATCGTCGACTGATGTCAGTTCCACTAAAAGAAATCGGATGTCTAACCGTACTGATGAGCTATGATACAGCGAAACAGACCTGCCTGCGATTGACTATATATATATATGTGTGTGTGTGTGTATGTGTGTGTGTGTGTGTCTATATATATATATATATATATATATATATATATATATGCTGTTAAATATAAGAGACAATGAATGTCTGTTATGTTTAATCATGAGCCGTTCTAAACGTCGTATTTTGGCTTTAATTTCAGTTCAAAATAAAGATTAATATTCTCCAAAATTTGGATAATTTTTTATTGATTTGCTTCTAAGCTTTTGGCTCACATGAGCCATCTTCAGAGAGGTTATTTAGACTGTAATACAATAACAACCGCCATCACCGACGAGTTTATTTTGTGTTGACAAAAAACTCCGCTTGGCAACGGCAATAGTTACCAAAAATAATAAACGCAATAAATAACACAGAGATCCAAAAGCGAAACGTCATGTCAAAGGACGCGTTTCAGAAGCTGAGTAAAATATTAAGACACAGGAAAAGCTGAGTAAAATATTAAGACACAGGAAAAGCTGAGTAAAATATTAAGACACAGGAAAAGCTGAGTAAAATATTAAGACACAGGAAAAGCTGAGTAAAATATTAAGACACTGGAAAAGCTGAGTAAAATATTAAGACACAGGAAAATTTCGCTAGAAACAAAGAAGAGAGTACTAGATTGCTATTTGATGTCCTTTCCTCAATATGGCAGTGAATGTTGGACAATATCAACAAAAATGAAGAGAAAACTTGAAGCAGCTGAAATGTGGTTCTACAGAAGGCTGCTGCGGATATTGTGGACCGAGCATGTAAGCAATGACGAGGTGTTGAAAAGAATGGAAACGAAAAGAAAATTAGTTTGAGCATCAGGAAGAGACAACAGAAGTTCCTGGAACATGCAATGAGGAAGGAGAGCTTGGTGAACCTCATACTAACAGGCCTGATAGAGGGGAAAAGAGACAGAGGAAAGCAGCGGATAAAATATTTACAGGGCCTGAGCAGTTGAATGACAGAACGGGAGCTGCAAAATGTTACAAGAGAAAGCGTGCTAAGAGTTACCAGTGATAGGGAGAGCTGGAAGTCTAAGATCCCCTGGGCCCTAAAAGGACAAAGCACATAGAAGCATAAGAACATCCCACAGTTTGGAAAACGCTAACCTATGGTAAAATTGAACACTTTGTCCGGAAATTGAACTCGGATTTTCAGTTCCATTTATCGGGACGAAACCACTACACTGACGCTACATCAATCTTCGAGGATTCATATTTGTAAAAATTATAAGAAAGATATTTACCTGCACATGTTGCTTTGTTAAATTATGTAAACACTAATATGGTGAGTTACCATCTTATTTTGATTTCTCTTCCTAATTCTCTCTAAACCTACTCATTTCACATCATCATGCATTGCGATCATTCATTCAAAAGATCATTCTTATTCCATACATGAAAGAAATATCTCCATTAAATACTTTCCTATTTTTTATAAAACTCCCAATATCTCGATAAACACTTTCATAATCTAAACCACTAACACGCATGCATTGAATCTCCAACGATTCTAATATTTTTCTAACATAAAACAATTTTTCAATGCTGACTATTTTTGCCGACAGCAAACAAACATATTTGAAACAAACATATTATCTAGAACATTCTTTTACCCCGCATTTCAGTCAATAAACTGTTATTGTTGTTCTTCAATAAATCGAGTAGAATTTTTGACTCGATTCACCTCTATATATTTTATGAAAACCAAATTTATGTTATCCTCGCTGACAGATTCGTAATAAAGAATTATTCTTGTTAAGAAAACTGAATGCGTGGCCATTAGTAAACAGAGGAACCCAAAATGTCAATTACGGTTTGGGGATGCCAAAATCAAGCAAGTACAAAAATTGTAGTACTTGAGAAGTGTTCTAACAGAAAACGGAAAATGCGACACTGAGATCCGAGGCGAATTGGAATGGCCAAGGAAGCAATCCTGAATCTAAGCAAAGTATTAAGATACAGGACAATTTCATTAGAAATAAAGAAGAGAGCACTAGATTGCTATGTGATGCCTGTCCTTCAATACGGCAGTGACTGCTGGACAATATCAGCAAAGATGATGGAGCAAATGAGATGTGGTTCTACAGAAGGATGCTCTGAATATCATGAATCGAGCATGTGAGCAATTTTGTGGTTTTAGAAAGGGTGGAAACGAAAAAGAAATTAATATTGAGCATCAGGAAGAGACAACAAAAATTATTAGGACATGTAATGAGGAAGGAATGCTTGGAGAATCCGATACTCGCTGGTGAGATACATGGAAAGAGAGACAGGGGAAAGCAGCGGATAACATATTTAAATGGCCTTAGCTGATGGATGAGAGAGTGGAATTTGGGTGGGTAACAAGAGAAAGTTTGCTTAGGGCCACCAGGAATAGGGAAACGTGGAAAGCCATGATCGCCTACGTTCTAAAGGAAAATGGCCCATAGAAGAATAAGAATTCTGAAAATTAAGGTTCCATATAAAGTGTCTGTCTGCTATATTATTTTTAGGATCCAATAGAGAGGATGACGGTCAGCTTCATTCCTCAATGATATATATACATGCAGAAATTACACACACACACACACACACACACACACACACACACTCATATATATATATATATATATATATATATATATATATATATATAAGTAGAATCCTTGATATTTGGTAAGGTAATTTCCGACGGAGGCTAACTCCAAATAGAACTCAATGTTAAAATTTATTGTTACATTTAACAGTTTTAATTTGCACCTTATATACCATAAGTCAAGCTCTCTTTGGAAAAATTCCGTTTTCGGATATTATTATAAATCTAAAATTCTCTAAGTTAGTAAGGATAATTTTACTCCAGAATATTTCCTGCAGAACATTCCTTTCACTTGGATTTGTCTGGATGAATTTCAACCATTCATTGTTGTATAAATTTTGTCGATATTACCTATGGATTTGTAAAATATCCAACATTTGTTTCTTGAGTATATATATATATATATATATATATATATATATATGCATATATATATATACATATATATATATACATATATATGCATATATATATATATACATATATATGCATATATATATATATGTACATATATATGCATATATATGTATGTATATATGCATATATATATGTATATATGTGCATATATATGCATATATATACATATATATGCATATATATACATATATATGCATATATATGTGCATATATACATATATATGCATATATACATATTTATGCATATATATACATATATATGCATATATATACATATATATGCATATATATATACATATATATGCATATATATATATATATGCATATATATATACATATATATGCATATATATATACATATATATGCATATATATATACATATATATGCATATATATATATATACATATATATGCATATATATATATATACATATATATGCATATGCATATATATATATATATATATATATATATATATATATATATATAGGTTAGTTGGTTCCTCTTCTTTCCGTTGGAACATTAGACCCTTTCGATGCTGCGTCCGAATGAAAGGCGCCTAACTTAGCAGGAGTCCTATTCCTTTAGATCTTCAAATCTTAGAAGTTTAAGTGGTAATTTCGATTTTCTTAGCTGCATATGTACATACTGTTAAGATAGTGCGATGCGGTTGATCCACAGGTTCTTTCCCATAAACTAAGAGGCTAGACAATGACTGCATTTGAACCTGTGAAAGATATAGGGGAAGACAGTAAATTATCTTTTGAGTCCTAACCGCATATATATATACTATTTAGTAAAAATACAGAATATTTACTAAAACACAACTATATATTAAATTTGTTTTCAAAGAAATTTAATTAAATGTGTTATTAATCCATTTAATTCATCTCCGGAACTTTTATTACCATCGTCTGATTACACTTGGTTACATTACGATAGACTTTAAGAGCAGATATAAATATAGACGATAAATCGAACACGTGTTTGTAAGGATTAATACGACCTCGTCTACGATGGAACATTTAGGGGTCGAGTAGTTAAGACGTGTCAAATAAATTGATGGCGTTTTTATGTTCTTGGAGATCATTGGTTTAATCCTGCTGAATAACGCACATCTTCCTAAAAAGATTTCTCAAAAATATATAGGCCCGTAGATTTATATACATAAATATACTGTTTATTTAAAAACAGAATTTCTACTTAAATACAAGTATCTATTTTAAAAAAAAATTGTTTCCCTATTTCTTCCCGTTAAATAGTCTATTGGATGCTCTTTGAAGATGCAGAGACCATCACCAGGGCAGTATCATATTAGCTGAGGTCCATCAAACAATATCCTTCCAGCAAAAAAGGATGGAAATGTACATTAGTCTCGAGGTGGGGATACTTTGAAGTGGAAACCATTTTTATTTTTAATCGGTTCACCCTAAGCAAGGCGGTAACGCTACTGATGTGCAGGGGGCGACATGAAAGTAAAAGATTAGATAGGAGAAGCATAAAGAGAAAGACGGACCAGTTACAGGAGGTGTCAGAGAAAGAGATAGAGAAGGAAGGGAATACAGGTGTGATGACAGTTGCGAAGGTAGACAGAATGGAAAAGCTATGCAGGGTGAGATAGGTATTGGCACTGGATTTAAATTTCTGGAGGTTGTAGCCGTCAGGAAAAGAAGAATATGGAAGCGAGTTCCACAGGCGGGAAGTGCGAGAAAAGAATCTGATGGGGTAGAATTGTCGTTTGCATTTAGTTGTGGGACCCAGGTGCCAGTCCGGTTGCACGAATAAATTCCTGTTGCAGGGGCACCAGTGATTTAAATTCGTCGGAGCAGAAGCCATGAAAGTATTTATAGAACAGACAGTGGGAATTGATATTCCGTCAGTGAGAAAGCGGCTGGAGTCGAGCTGCCAAGTCGGTGTGTGTGTGTGTGTGTGTGTGTGTTTTATTCTACGTTTAAGCCACGGAGTTCCATGCCTTATGCTATCGTCAGCAGCATATAATAAACTATATATTAGGTATTAGCGTTCCTTGCTTTAACGTCGTTATATATAGTAAATCGGATGTACGAATATTATTAAATGTATAATGGATATGTTTATGCCGAAATCTAAAAATAGAATAGGATAATAAAACAGTTGTAGGAAAAAAGAAAAGAATAAACAGGACGAAATTTATAATTCAGTGTCTGGTATTATTAAACCCATGGTGTAAGGGACGCAACTAGTATATTTACATTTACATTTTTAAAAAAACGTAACAGTTAATATAATTAAAACTTGCGTAAAGAAAAGTGATAATGTACACTCAGAATTACGCACACGTATGCATGCATTCACAGACACACAAACGTTTTTTTTTCAATTCGATCAGATGTAGGTATTGCTACAGTATTTATAAAGAATAAATAGTGCATGCTACTAAATGAATTTAAGTAAAGTAATTTAATCCGAAACTAAAACTTTGCGGCCGAAAATAGAATGAAAGAAAAACAGAATAAGACTTTGAAGGTTGCGTTATATATACTTTCATGGCTTCTGCTCGGATGAGCTTAAGTCACTGATGCCTCCTCAACAGGTGTTTACCTGTGCAACAAGACTGGCAACTGGGTCCCACCCATTCACTGTCAGGTTAGCCAAATGCAGACGACAATTCTACTCCTGCAGCTTCCTCTCTCGCACTTCCCGCCTGTGGAACTCACTCCCGTATTCTTGCTTTCCTGACGGCTACAACCTCCAGAAATTTAAATGCAAAGTGAATACTCATCTACTAACCACTGGACTCTATCTCTCTCCCCTCCCCTGTATAACCTTCACTTTCTCTCCACCTATGTATCTGTGATCGCACCTGCTTTCTCAGCTTTCTATTGTCCCTTTCTAACTAGCTTGTACTCCTCCCTCTTTTCTAATTAATCTTTTTACATTTATGTAACCCCCTGCACATCAGTGGCGTTTCTGCCTTGCTCGGGGTGAAATGATTATATATATATATATATATATATATATATATATATATATATATATATAATATTGGCAGATAGATAGATAAATAGATAGACAGATAGATAGATAGATAGATATGGCGTGGGTATAGAGAGATAAATAAGAAAAACAAATGAAATGACTGAATTACATAAACGGCCACAAATAGTTTTTCTTCATTATTTGTGAATTACCAGTAAATTTTGTGAAAAATATTAGAGTGGTTTCCATTCCCTTCCTAACACTTTTGAATTCAGCATAGTCCTTCTTATAGACTGACTACCAACAGAAGCTACATAGCCCAGGCTACTTTGCTATTTAACACATTACCGTTGAGCAATAAGTGGAAAAAGAAAACACTGGAAACTAAGCAAGTATTTGAATACGGTTCACTGATTTCCATTTCCCACAGTCTTCTCTTCATAACTCCGGTCTAAAGACTCGTACCAGCTGAAAAGTTATAAGAGACTAGCAGTATAGCCAGGCGTTGCTCGGGAGCAACGAAAGCTTCAAGACTAATCCATGGTCCTAGAGCTCAGACTGATCCTGTTTAGGATGTGGTTTCCGGCTTTCTCTTTCCCAATCTTTTCACTCTTACATAGCCCCCTGCACATCAGTGGCGTTACCGCCTTGCTCGGGGTGATATGATTTTAAAAAAAGGATAAAGAATATTTGAGTGAAGTTTGGTGAGAATCGGATAAAAATTGTTGATTTGTATAAAAGACATACAGACAGATAAACAGGCACACACACAAACATTTTGACTTGTACATATATATATTATCAATTTTCTGCACTATTGTAAGAAATGTAACCTTGAAACTTCTGAATATCGTTTCTTATGTCTTTGTCTATGAGTGTATCAAATTAGATTAAAATCGAACCACTCCTTCTAGAACCCGATTTTCTCGATTATCGATTTTCGATATTTATCGGGGGTACCTCGACACAAAACTTAGCTAAGAACACTCGCAGACGCATATAGTACAACTGTGTAAATTTTCAAGAAAATCGGTTCAGCCGTTTCGGAGTCTATAGGTAACAGACACACACACACACACACACACACAGACAAAGTTCCATTTATAAGTTTAGATAAAAATTCATTTGAATGTGCTTTAATGAGTAAACGCTAGCTTTTTTCCACACAGCTAAAGAGAAAATAATGAAATGTAATCCTTCGCATAAATCATGAGTGTCAATTTGACTCTGAAGGATAAGATTACATTTATTATTGCTGTTACCTACGAACTACGAAATGAAATTCATGTATTCATATATTTTAATGTATTCTCTATTAAAATTAATTCGATTTCGTTTTTTTTTCTTCGATGTTTAACATTTTCATTAGTTAAAATGCTTTGTAATTTCAGCTGTAATATCACAATTGGCACGAAGAGACGAACACTTTGAAATAGTTATCTCCACGAGAAGGAGAAATGTTTACATCTGTTTATGTCCTGCCGTTTAAACAGTTACTTGCACGAGACATAGTATATTAGGAATGCCACGGTGTCTAAATTATAGCAATTTTCACAGGCATAAAACGCAACGCACGCAAACACATGAGCGCATCTGTTTCTCTTTCTCTTGCACTCACGGAGTAGATAGACTAAACTATCGCCCGGTTCACACTCCACCCACCTCTATTGAACGGGTGAAGAGGCTCATCCCTTGTTTCCTGTTTAGAATGTGGTTTCCGGCTTTCTCTTTTCCATTCTTTTACTCTTTTCTATTCTTTTACTCTTTTCCATTTTTTTACTTGTTTTTTTTTTTCAATTGGAGTAGATAGACTAAACTATCGCCCGGTTCACACTCCACCCTCATCTATTGAACAGGTGAAGAAGCTCATCCCTTGTTTCCTGTTTAGGATGTGGTTCCCGGCTTTATCTTTTCCAATCTTTTCACTCTTAGTAGCCCCCTGCACATCAGTGGCTTTACCGCCTTGCTCGGGGTGATATGGTTAAAATATATATATATATATATATAAACATGTTACGGAAATTAACGAATTTTAACGAAACTTGGTTATAAGCAACCGACAATTTGTAATGAATTATTTTGTAATTATTTGTAAACGAGTTATTACGCGACGTAGGTTTCTACCATGGGTGATGTCTTTAGTCGATTTTCAATAACTGATTTTACTGTTTCCCGTTTTTTTATAAGGACGCTCACGTAACGGTGTTTATTTGAATTATATATATGTATGTATGAGTGTGTGTGTGTGTATGCATTCAGGTTGCGATAAATATATTTTCCTCTGAATTACGCATAAATAGAAATAAGAATTACGCATAAATGGAAATCTTGAAATCTTCTGCATCTCTTGTGGATTGTATCCTTGTTTAAGTTGATAAATTCTTGCCATTTAGTTCATCTTTAGCGTAGTGGCAAGAAGTTTTGTTGGTCTCTCTCTCAATTGAGACCACAGACAAAATACTCAAGGATGTTGCAACCTGGGAAGTTAGTGGGTGAATTCTTGCCATTTAGTTCATCTTTGGCGTGGCAAGCAGTTTTGTTTGTCTCTCTCTCTCAATTGAGACCACAGACAAAATACTCAAGGATGTTGCAACCTGGGAAGTTAGTGGGTGAATTCTTGCCATTTAGTTCATCTTTGGCGTGGCAAGCAGTTTTGTTAGTCTCTCGCTCAATTGAACCCACAGACAAAATACTCAAGGATGTTGCAACCTTGGACGTTACGTGGTGAATACTTGACATCTCGATTATCTTTGGCGTGTCAAGCAGTTTTGTTGGAATCTCGCTCAATTGAGCCCACAGACAAAATACTCAAGTTTTGTGTCTAGTAACAAATTTTTTCTTTTCGAGTATCAAGATTCATTGGATTTGTTTTTAAGGGCAGTTTCCCCAAGTTCTACCATTGTTATTTAACCCATAACTGGAGGGAAGGGACGGATTAATGTCTTTCGCAAGGGTACCAGTGCTTAAACGAATGCAGGGTATTCAACTGGAATTCGCACTCGGTTCGCCGATTTCTCTTTTTCCGAGACAATATCCACTGCACCACAACGCACATCCGTCACTAAATGCTTACAGCACCTGGTTTTCCCAAACGGTTACTCATCTAAGTACTGACAAGGCTCAACGTTGCTTAACTTCGGTGATCGAGCGAAAACCGGTGTATTCAACGTGATAGACCGTAAGCCAAAAAAAAGAGTAGGAAGTCAATGATTATGTCCTTGATGGTGGGGTAATAATGTTTTAAATGATGGAAAAAAAAACTTTGCAAAAGTCGCGAAGCTTCTCACCCCGGCTGGGATTGGTTTCTAACTGCTTCTTTAGTTTTTGTAGCTGCTGATTTTTTTCTCAGCTAAGCTTACATTTCTTTTGAGTTTCCGCCGAAGTTGAATGTATACACTACCTAGACGTCACCCTTAAGCTGGTTAACATAGTTGGATTGTTGGAGATTATTGCCTAGTTGCATCAGTCATTTGAAGCCCCACAGTTTACGTCTTCACACTGCCCCTACCAACAACATGACATTCTCCTTTCTTTTTGTTTATTTGCACTTACGAAAGGCGTCAGACTTGAAAGAATGTAAGACGAGACTTAACCGGGGTTCGTGTAACCGGTCCGAGTAACTGGTAGCTATTTTTTTTTTCATCGCTGCTTTAGCCAGGTTTTGAACTCACAACTCTTTTGTCAAGTCACTGGACCTAACCAACGCTTTCAAGCACACATGGCCCACTGGATAAAAGCGTTTGATAGATCCAGTGACTTGACTTGTGAGTTCAGTACCTGGCTACCAATGACTGCGAAAGCTAAGTGAAAGAGAGAGAACTACATGACTTCCGGGAGTGCCACGGCACATGGAACATGAATGTTATACCGCAGTGTCGAAATAAAAGGCTCGAGTCAAAAGGGTTCGAATCGAAATAAAGCGTTCGGAACCAAATTGCAAGTACCTGAAAAAGGCCAGAGCGTACAATGAATGAAATGTTGTGAATATGGTAATAACGACGAGAACAACAAACCGAAAAATTAAAATATGTACATTATGCTTCATCGTTCAAGTAAAGGCAAAAGATGAATAAACGAATAAAGAAAATAAATTAGATAAACTAATAAATTAGAATTACATAAATGTATTTCAGACTGTTTTAACCAGAAATTAAAGTTCTTTTCATGCATTGTCCAAAATCGTTATACTTGAACATAAGCTTGAAAGAACTCCTTCTGGTCTGAAAACAGGCCAAATCTCATCAGGAACGAGATTTCAAATGTACAATAGCAATATGTTCATCCGAACGAGTAACATGAAATTACTTGTAGAAGAGAAACAGAGAAACAACCTTACGACGGTGGGAAAGTAACTGAATCCGAGACACAAGATCAGGACGAATAATATTACTGATTATTTTGTCTGGATTTTATCAAGAAGTTCAATTGCATCAATATTCGTGACATAAATGAATGGTAAATTTATAAATATATAAGATAGATTCTGGAGAAAATTAATGAAACAATTTTCAGAAAGTGTCGGCCATGAGAATGTCTGTTGATGGGAGGGAACAAGAAGAGGCATCAGATAAAGTGCGTAAGTGTACGTTGACAAGATTTGATTCGTTTGAAAATTCATTGTTTTACAAGAATATGAATATTCCATAGGGCCACATAAATGCAGTTTACCAATCAGTTTACTAATGAGTTTACTAATCAGACAAGTTGCTCTAATGTCTTGTTGTTGGCTTATCCATAGTTTTTTCATGGTATTGATGTAACTAACTTAGCAAAAATATTAGGAAAAATACTAGAATTTTAAAATTAATTTTAACTCAAAAAGAATTCTTTTTTTTAAAGAGGTTAGAGCAATTACATTAACAAAATGCAATTGTCAAAAATAAATATTACATTCAGAATTAACGTCAATCTGTACAATATTGTTAGGCTTGTTGACTAATTTCCATCATTAAGAAATCATAGATCCCCAGACAACTTCACAAAATCATTTAGATAGATAGATAGATAGATAGATAGATAGATAGATAGATAGATAGATAGATAGATAGATAGATGAAACAGAATAACATAAATAGATTTTAGGAAACGTAGTGTGGGAGTAGCTTATAAAAAAGAAAGAAAAAAGAAAGAAATCTTTTAAACTGTTAATGACAGCAAGAGTGAGATTAAATATTAAGATAGGAAGATCAATATGCCGACGCTCTGATAGATAGATAGATAGATAGATAGATAGATAGATAGATAGATAGATAGATAGATAGATAGATAGATAGTATCAATTTATTTCAAGAGACAAAGTCGGGTAGTGGATTATGAGAAAGAACAAAATATTTTTTTCAAACTAATAATAACATCAAGGGTGAGATGAAAATATTTAGAGAGGAAGATCAATATAATGAAACTCAGAGAGAGAGAGAGAGAGAGAGAGTGAGAAAGAGAGAGATATACAGAGGTGGGAGAAGGAATTAACGTGACATAATTCGACTTAAACAGACGACAAAAATAGAAAAAATATGAAAGAAAAATGCAACAAATTCCCTTCAAAAAGGCATGAACAGAATTAAATAGATGTGATAGTTTGACATGAACTATTCAAGATAGATAGATAGATAGATAGATAGATAGATAGCAAGAAAGAAAGAAAGAAAGAAAGAAAGAAAGAAAGAAAGAAAGAAAGAAAAAAGAACTTGAATATATACATATTTCATCAGAGAGTGATTGATGCACAGAATAGATGAGATACCTCAAAGTAAAAGCTTAATTTCCTTAAGCAATAATGGAAGTGATTTTTTCGTGGAAGAAGTCACATTATCAATGTTTCTCTTGCCAAATATAATCCACTGACAATAGGTAATATTTGTAATAATGTTAAACTCCAGGGTGATTTGATTAATTAACAGCGCCAATGTTATTGCCATTGTGTTTCATTTATTTTTTCTGAGTATATTTTCTCTGGTATCTTGGGAAGTTTTTTTTCACATTCGTCAAATACTTTTATTTCTCTAATGTATCTTTCAATAAACACATTCATTTGCAGTTCGCCTTGGGTGCACTTTAAATGCGTTGTTCTAATAATGTATAATATTTTAAAACGTTTCCATTAAAATAGGCGTTATGGGAGAAACAAAAGTATTGCAAATAAACATATGCATGAAGAGAAGAAAGCCTTAGTACAATATGCTTTTCTCCATCATACGCTAGATATTTGAAAGTTCTTATCGGACCCTGAAGCGCAAAAATCTATTTAGAAAATAAAAAGAAGAGGAAACTAAACAACTTATTAATATTTATTAGGCTGGGATTGCTGCCGTAAACAGCCACAAGTGATAAGCTTCCAACGTGGATAGAATACACGCACAACGTGAAAATATTTTTTCTGTTCATTGTAAGTCATTGAATTTAACATCTCAGAAGTTTCCAACCGTGAGATCTTAAACACTAGAGTATGATAGACAATTAACCGAATTCGCGAGGCATTTCAGAATAGTTTGTACAAATACTCTAACATAGATGTCATAAATTCACAACAGAAATGTACACGATGAGAACCAAATTAAATTGAATAATTAATATGCAAAGCATTACTTCACAACCACGCTGTCATCTTAATTCTAAAACATCACAAATCTTGAACAGTGATCAAGTTAAAAAATTCTTAATAAGTATTAATAGGCATATTTCTAGCATATTAAATGATTCAAAACAGTTACTTACCTAAGCATAGTTCATAATAATTAGGAAAGTGAGACCTAGAAAATCCTACAGTAATAAAATATTATATCGGTTGTACCAAAAATCATTTTAAAACCCACTACTATTTGCACATCTCATATTTTAATAATAAGATTGACTGCAATAGCACATCACTTTCTGCTTATTATTGGTAATTAAAATATACTGATAAAAAATCTATCTTAACAATTCAAAATATTAAAGAATCAGAACTTGTAAATTTTTACATGAGACATATCAAATTCCAAAAACAAAAGTTGCTGAATAAACGTAACGAAGTAAGTTCTATTTGTAATCATCGTCTAAAATATACCCTAACTATTTCTTTCTTAAAATAATATAACTAGACATATATAATCTATACAGCTAGCATAAATTGATTGATTCTCCCATCTTCTGATAAATAATGTTTCGGTTAACGGATAGATCACTAACAAAGTCAACTACATAAGTTTGATGTGCAATTATTTATTTTATTTTCAAAGAAAAACTTTCCAGTTTTTGTCATTTGTTCACTACTCTAAGTATAAAATAATTTAATGAAAATCCTCTAACCGTTTCACGAGGACACGCGATGACTTTTTAGATTTGCTAAAATCTACATATGTATCATACAAATTAATTTTATCACTGGCATAGAAAACGTCTGGGTTCAAGTAAGTTCAAGTCTATACCGACTTTTCACTTACAATTAAATTTCTCATGTCCAAAATGACCTGGCTTTCTATTGGATCATTGAGACAAACCATCTGACAATCCTCCCCACCTTAATTGTCTGGATATGGGAAAATTCTGTTGGTTTTAAGCTTCTATATATAATGATTCCTAACCAAAAAAGAATATTTGACTACTTGACGAGGTGCTAGTAAGATAGTACCGAAACACAATGGGTTCTTGTTTTTATTATAAACTCATAATAAAATATTACCATATATAACGTTCTATAAAGTATCAAGCACTCTTAATAAAATAAATCCCTATAAACAGTGGGCTGCCAATCCATTAGTTTGTACTATAGCGTTTTTGTACCACACACACACACACACACACACACACACACACATATATATATATATATATATATATATATATATATATATATATATATATATACGTACTGTAGCAAATATTTAAAAAGATGTGAAACAAAGAAATAAAAAACTCTTGTTGTGGTGCACTGGATATCGGCTCGAAACGACAAATCGGGGAGCCGAGTTCGAATTGTAGTTGAATTTGTTGCATTCACTTACGCGCAAATAAACTTGGGAAAGGTATTAATCCATATCATCTCTTCAGTTATGGGTTACCTAACAGGACAAACTTGATTCTATAGCCTTGGCTGGCAACCAGTCTACCGCACAAAGTAATGGCAACCTACTGCGGGATAATCTTCTACTCAATCAGCCATGTCTCTTTCGAGACATTATCTCCCATCGTGTGTATCACGTATGGCACATTTTTTTAATCGTTTCACCCCGAGCAAGACATTCCACTGCCACTATTGCTTATGGGGTTACATAGGGTCGGGGAAGTAATGGGAAAAGAATGATTAGATATAGGAAATGTCAGAAGAAGGGTAATAGACGGGTTAGGGTACCGAGAATGAGGGTTGATTAGATGGTGAGTGTGTTTGAGAGAATAGATGCAAGTTAGTGTGTTAGGAGGTGTCTATTGACCTTACATTTAAACTCCTGGAGATAGTAGCTGTCGCGGAAGCAGGCATGTGGAAGGGC
Source organism: Ascarosepion bandense (assembly GCA_037127315.1). Lineage (NCBI taxonomy): Eukaryota > Metazoa > Mollusca > Cephalopoda > Sepiida > Sepiidae > Ascarosepion > Ascarosepion bandense. The sequence continues at coordinate 1,522,836 of JBBBDQ010001232.1, read as the reverse complement.
GGAAAGCGCGAGAAAAGAAACTGTTGGAGTAGAAATTACGGTTAAATCTTATCTGTTTCACTGTAAAATGGTGGGGCCTAGTTGCCCATCTAGTATCTCGTGTTTAACTGAACTTATAAAAAAACCCAACATGCATTAAGTCAGTGATATTTCCGGTTCGTTTTCCAGCGAATAATAAATCAACAGTGGTTGTCTTTCTCGTAGGCTAGTCGGTATCGAATGCTAGATCTCCCATACTGCTCTGATATTTAATCTATAGTTTGGTAAAATTAAAATCATGCATTTTACTATTAAATTTGTGTGACACGAACACAAGGGTCGAGATCGTTTATTTGATCTTTATTCACCGTATACAGTCTTCGCGCTAATAATATCTATATTAACGGTGAATGTTACAAGTTGTCACCATTTATTACTCATTTTCAAGGTGGACAATAAGACTAATATGTTTTTGGTGTAATTGGTTTTCTTTGGTAGTCCGTTTACTAATATCGCTTGATAACCATCAACAGGCATTTTTTAAAAAATATTTTTCAAGTTCTCTATCTTTGAGACAATATTACTGCAGAATAGCATAAAAATTGCAATCATTAAAAAAGAATTCATCAGATCGAGACTTTCAGATGGATGTGATGGATGCGCAGAACCAGTTCGCAAATATCTAAACTGTTAGCAAAATACAGACGAGGCTAGTATTTCCAATACTGTTATCATAAGCAATAAAAACCTATCTTGTAATAATTCTTGTTTAAATGTACTATTTTATTAACTTAAATCATAAGTATCACTAACTATTAGCACAATGAATGTTTCTTTATAAGGAAAGGGTTAGTATTTCTAATACTCTTTTCATAAGCAATGAATAACCTATTTTGTAGTAAGTCTTGTTTAATTGTACTATTTTATAAACTTAAATTACAAGTATCACTAACTACCATCTCAATGAATCTTTATCTATAAGGAAACTTCTAGTACCGCCAATACTGTTATTATGAGCAATCTAAACTAGCACTTTATTTTAGGTATTGCTATTTTCTGCTATCAAATTTTTCATCCCTTGCATGTCCGGATATTATTCTATTCAGAGGAAATAGAAAAAAGCAAAACACAAATCACTTATTCGTCATGAAATTCAAAGTTATAATTTAAGGTTGATTCGAGTTCTTTTAAGAGAATCCGTGAAATCCTTACTTGTCATATTGCAGTTAAATGTAATAACAGCAGCAAAGGTCTCCTTCTACCCTATTATTCTTGCGTATTCGGATCAATCTATTCTCCTTACAATATCTATTTTTATACGACGGAATTGAACCCTGGCGCCAAATAGCTTTTGTTAAAATCGGTTACTTTTTATCAGATGCGATGTAAAAGAAAAATGAATAACTGTGACAGTGTCATTTTTTTAACGGAAAAAAAAAACTAAAACAAGATTTTTGAATGTTTATTGCGAATCGATTCATAGTATAGGAGAATTTCTAGTCCCTGCAGTTATGGCATGGTATAAGACGTAGGTATATCAATAAATCCCAGACGTGTGTGTATTGTAATAGATACAAGCGCGAAAGTGGACTCCGTGTAGCGAGTAGATATTTCAAAAGTTTGGCACCTCAACATGGTGCAATGGTTAGCAAACTTGTCTCGCTAGAATATATTACATTTGAGAAGTGATTTCGATCCTTACTGAGTTTCTCCTTCATTCATCAATGGGACAGTTAGTAAAGAAATATATTATTAAAAAAAAGTTGCATACAAAATATTTAAATTTTCTCCATTCAAAAATTCATACTGGTTTATATTCTGTTAAATTTCAACTAGCAGAAAATACTTAAAAGCATTCATTTTACACTAAATATATTTTTATTTCTGTTGTATTGTCAAGGTGAATGATACACAGAGAAGATTGAGTGCTTAAACGTTTATTCAGCACAGAATCCGGTGTTAACGGATATATACAAAAAAAAACATAAAATACAAACAATTAACAAGAAAAAACTTGCGAGCAAAATAGAGGAGTGTCTAAATGATGAATAGCCGACAAAGAAAATCAGTCCGAATATTAATCTGCTTTTCGAAACTTACTTTAAACGACCACTTTAACTACACACTCGTAGACTCTTTTAGGCTATGACCAATTCCATGAGTTAGAGTTCTGAAGGGGTGCTAGCTACTCTTCAACACTTTCCAACATAATCTCTTTTGTTTTCTTAATCCAAAGGTTCTTCTGAGATCACAGAGTGAACACTTATAAGTAAAACTTTCATATCAAAATTCTTTTACGATACACAGATTAATTTTAGGATACACATTAATTTTAATGTAATTTTAATTACTTCATAAAAGATAACCAACATATTCGTGTATTAAATGGTTGTCATTTGTTTCACCTAAGAAAATGCTTCTATTTTTATAGCTTATATATGAAAATATATATGACTTAGTAATTTAGCTATCTCATTAAACTTTGTAAATTAATCTCATAGATCAGGCGAACATTTGTTCCATATCATTGAATGTTACCGACCTATAATATTGTAATAAGTTTCACGCAGTAAAATACCTAAGAGTCACTCTTAGATGTTAGGGTTACAGGTTAAGCATAATAGTTTATCTAGTTATGTGCTTAAGATAGCAGTTAACGCTAGACTTGAACATGCTAGATTACAGTAATCTATAAAGCATCGTCTTAGGAGTCGGTTCCAAAAAGTAGCAGTTCGTGGAAATAAGTCGAATGAGAAGAACATCCATCTAACAGAGGTGATACGAAGTGTGACAGGTTATAGAGGTGTCAGTAAGTGAGTAAGAGAAGGATTAGAATACTAACGAGAGTGTAGTGGACGGGGAAAGGAGCATGAGAGAGAGGATGCAGGTTAATGAGATAGGAGATGATTATTGATTTTACATTTAAATTCTTGGGGATTATAGCTGTCGGGAAAGCAAGTAAATGGAAGGGAATTCCACAGGCGGAAAGTGCGATAAAAGAAGCTGATGGAGTAGAATTTTCGTTTACAATTTATTGGTTTCATATTAAAAGGGTGGGACCTAGTTGCTAATCTTGTGGCTCAAGTAAATTTCTATATAGAGGGCACGAGTGAGCTAAGTTCATCGGGACAGAAGCCGTGAAAGTATTTGTAGAAGAGACTAGGAAGCCACATTGCACCGCTGAGAAAGTGAGTGTATCCGATCTGCCAAGTCGGGATCTATCACATTACAGATTCTCCGTTGGATTTTGTCAAGGACACCTAGGTGGATAGTAGGAGCACTCGCCAAGTTATGGCAGGAATGGTCAATGCACAAACGGTGGTGGTTTTATATATGTGCAGGATTGTTTTAGATGAGAGAAACATCCTGGCCCTACAGAGAGAACCGACTTTCTTAGCAGCGGATTTAGCTATGGATTCTATATCAGGATAATTATTCATTAAGAATCAGATACAGATAGCGTAATGAGTATTGACACTGTATATGGAGTCGGTTGTGCAGAGTTTTAATTCTGGTCTTGTTTTCAAATTCTGGTCTTATCTTCACTCATGTGCAAATGCCTCTGTGAGTTCGTTACATTCTCTTACACGAATATAACAAACGTTTGAAGTCATCTCACCAGCTAGGGGTTAAAAACAGGATTGTCACATCCAAATCTACCAACGCCCAATGGTTTATTGCTGTAAGGTGATGGCACATTTCTTCCCGCGGTGCGACACCAAACATATAACATCGGTCATTCCTGTTGGGTCACCGATCTCAAATCAAGGCCGAACTTATTTGCATACATCGATGGTTCAGAGGAGTATATAAACAGCAAGAATGGCGAGATCTCGTAAAGGCATATATCGAGAAAGCTTTCTCACAGTTTGAAATGCATGAATACATGAGTATTCAAACTAAGGTTTTTATTTGAAAATATTGTATATTGGCGTATTACTGAAATGACAGGAATATTATATATAAAATACTTATAATTTAACGATAATATACACTTTGAAAGTTCATCTAACCTGTAAGGTTCTAGTAGTTTCATTTTATGTTGATATATACATGTTTTATATATATGTTTTATCTTTATGATGCATTTTCTGTTGCCAATTGACTTCTGAAATATATAGGACAGTCCAAAAGAAGAACCTTAACCTAGGTATGCATTTTACATGTCTAAAACAATTTTATTTTATTGCATTCATATTTATTTGTTACGATCATATTTACTCAAAACTGTGTTTTTTTTTTGCTTTTATTTAACATTTTCTTACATATTTTTAGCACAGTTTATTCTCTTAATAGATCTTTTATCATCGCAACATTCCTTAAACCTTTTTCCGAATTTTATGTCACACAGTACGATCCAAATCCTGATCTGCATCAAATTCAATAAACATTTTGAGATGTACTGTTTTAATTCGACCATTATGTAAAAGTTTCTTTAAATAAAACTTTTACTTTACCTACACCCTACCCCAAAAATTCCATTGGTCTTAGGTCAGGTAAACATAGTGGTCATTCAGTGCAGCCCCTTCTTCCGAACCATGCTGTGGGAAAGGTTCGCTGAAGGTATTCTGTTATTGCCAAAGCACAATAGGAAATTGCTTATCATGCGGAAAGAACAGTTTTGGGTAGTTAGATTTGGTTCTTAGCTGTGGCACTTCAACTTCAAACAGTGAAAGAACTGTTAGCCTACTATTGCTGCAACCTGTATAATGGGTATTTTTTCTTTTGTCAAAAGACCCTGGAGATAGAGATAAGCATGTAGTGAACTGAATATTAATTACTACATTGAACCACGTGGTTGTCGATAATTACTGAAATGGTCGAATTTACTAGAAAAAAAAACAAAGAGAAATTTGGAGAGTTTCTGAAAAATTTCAACCTTGATAAACAGCAAACATAAACATTTCATATTGTAAAAATTTCAGATTTAATTCAAATTTGGAAAAACACTGCAAAATAATATCGTCTGGAGCGCATTTTCTGCTGTCCATTTACAACATACTCATATTATGAGCTACATATTTCTGTAAAATGAAATACGAGTAAGCCGTGCCCTCAAAAATGACGGCAAAATAATTATACCTATATGCCGTCTACAATGACGTTATCATATATATTGGTGTACCTACTAATGCGTATCTTACATTAAGACATAAAATATAACAATCCACCCACCAGGGCGTGAGAGGAAGGATATACATACATACATATATATATACACACACACACACACACACACACACATATATATATATATATATATATAAATACACAGCAGTTTTTACTATAATAGACTTAGGAGTATAAATATACACACACACTCACACACACACACACACACACACATATATATATAT
>JBBBDQ010001232.1:1307500-1515000 GCA_037127315.1 Ascarosepion bandense | reverse complement strand
TATTTTAATTCAGATACTTCAATCCAAGGGAAAAAAGCAGGAAGGTAAATTCCAAAAAACCCGATCCTAATTAATATTAAAAATTTATTTTAATATTAAAAAATGATACAGGAAGAGAGCTCCATGTAATAAAATATTACAGAGCAAATATATATATTAAAAAAGGATTAATTCAAAGATGTTGAATAGCCATTTCGATATGAAGATCCCCACGGGGGACGACACATCACCTCAGCAACAGAAAAAACCTTTCAGAAACTGGAGAAAAATTAGTCTACTTTTCCTTTTTAAATAGATTGCAAAGAAATTAAAAAACAAACAATAAAATAAAATAAAATAAAATAAAAAAAATAAAAATAAAAATAAAGGGAAAGAAAAAGAAAAAGAAAACGAAAAAGAAAAAGAAAAAGATAGAATAAAATCAAATAAATAAGAAAAGAAAAAAAATTGACATCGTCTGGGTTCGCAAAAAAAGGAAGAATGTAACTAAAAATTAACAGACAGACGCGTTAAATCGACGTAGTTTAGGCAATACGGAAAAAAGGTGGTAAGAGAGATAAAAGAAGGAAGGGAGGGTAAAAGAAAGAAACTAAAGAAAAAATTTTTTTAAAATATTACAGACGCTGGACAAATTCAAAAACCTAATTTCCCCAAAACGTTGAAGTATTAGAAAAAGGCCTTTACTTAAAAAGGCATAATTATTAATAAAAGGGAATAAAAAGATATAGGATTTAAAATAAAATTATTTTTAAAAAAATTAGGTCATTTGAAATTAGACTAAATAAAGACAACACTAGGTAAAAAAAAAAAAAAAAAAAAAAAAATTACAATTATTATATACATACCTATAGAAGTACACACATACATACATATATATACACACACACAATAGACTAATTTTTCTCCAGTTTCTGAAAGGTTTTTTCTGTTGCTGAGGTGATGTGTCGTCCCCCGTGGGGATCTTCATATCGAAATGGCTATTCAACATCTTTGAATTAATCCTTTTTTAATATATATATATATATATATATATATATATATATATATGCATACACACACATAAGATTTATCTATCTCAGTCTGTTCTTATGTATGTATGTATCTATCTATCTATCTATCTATCTATCTATCTATCTATCTATCTATCTATCTATCTATCTCCGCATGCTTACAATGTGCCTCACATATTCAACAACATCATCAAAATAAGTAACGCCCTCATTTACCGTGCATATAACATTGTTTAACAACATATTTACTGTTGTGTCACATTTCTTCTATCATCTGTGAAATAATTTAATCATAATACTTTTCCATAACTTTTTCTGAACATTTTGAAGGAAAGAACTGATCCAAATAAATTCTAGTCTTCTCGAGATATTTACTATTTTTTTATTTTATTTACTCCGTTCAAGTTATATGGAGGGCAATCTTCAACGCCCCTCAACTAAATTACGAAGATGGCGAAAATGATTTTCAAAATTTGATTTTACCATTTTGTCTCCGTTGGTTATCTGCTGCCTCTTTTAAGGTCGAGAATTTTCACATAATCACATGAGATATCTCTCAACTTATTCTTATTTACCTTACTATAGAGTCGTATTCTTTGATTATAAATGCACTTTGGAAACGTTCGGTTAGAGGCAGCCCAAATCATTGTTGTGCTTTTATTCGGATTTTATCATTTTCTTTACAAGAATACATCATGACAAACTTAGAATTCTTTGAATTTTCTATTCATTTATTTTTAATTTCAAAATAAAAATAAACGCTTATATTAGCATAATAGAAGTTGTTATTTCGGTGATGGTTAGCAATTATAAACTCTTCTGATGCATTAGCTATAAAAAATAAATCGATTTTTGGATTACATTTCTAACCATAACCCTAACCCTAATATATATATATATATATATATATATATATAGGGAGTTTCATAAACGGGAAGCGAGAGAAAAGCAAATGTTAGAGTAGAAACTGTGGTTACATTTAACTATTTTGACCGTAAAGGTGTGGGACCCGGATGTCAATTTTGTTTATGTGATGTTTAGAAAATTATAAACTCACTTGATGCCTTAGCTACAAAAACTAAATCAATTTTTGGATTACAGCTGAGTATAAATATTATTCAACGATTCTTAGTAAAACTGAAGACAGTAATTGAGAATCATTTAGGAATTGGTAAAAAGCGAAAATGAAACGAATAGGTTCAGCAATTTTGAAATAAGAAACATGATAACTCTAACCCTAACCCTAACCATAATATATATATATATATATATATATATATATATATATATATATATATATATACAAATTCCACAAACGGAATGCGCGAAAAATGCAAGTGTTAGAGTAGAAGGTGTTGTTAAATTTAACTATTTTGACGGTAAACGTGTGGGACCCAGATGCCAAATTTATAGGGCTTGGGAATACATGTGATAGGGAAACCAGGGTAAAAAAGCTCATCAGGGCAGTTGCCATTAATATACTTGTTACAAAGGCAGAGGGAAGCCACATTACGTCGGTAAGAAAGTGACTGAAGGAATTTTAGAAAAATAATCATACATAAAAAGTGCATGGAAAGTGCTTCATTACCCCGATCATTAAGTGTAAAGTAATTATAAAATTTAATCCCTCAAGGTATATATATTACTATTACAATATGAAATGTCACAGGACAAAAGCGAAAATATAAACCAACATAAAAACTAAATTAAATGAAATTGGCTCGACTTTAAACCAGAACTCACGTGAAAAACAAAAATTAATTTTGAAAATGTATCTCGTTGTCCCGAGAGTTTGTTCTTACATCAACGAATAAAAAAATTTGGAATATTTTTTCGATTGTATTGTTTCGCTCTTTAGAACTTCATCAGTCTAATTCGATATTTAAATTATGAAATTTTTATTACAATGTTTCCCAACTGACCCGACTATACTTTGCAGTCAGTAAAATCAAATTCAAAGCGCATGCTCGATATTTTAAAATATAAAATAGAGACAATATATTCATCTCATTTTATACATATTTTAGTGTCTAGCGAAAAAGGATAACAGCTTTCTTAAAGGTATATTAGATTCTGTGAAAAAACTACATGCTAAAAGTCAGGCTTTCTGAATTAAAAAGTTTCTTATGGCAAAATTGCCGAACCTGTCTTGTTTCATTTTCGCTTTTTACCAATTCCTAAGTGATTCTCAATTACTGTTTTCAGCTTTACTGAGAATCGTTGAAGAAAATGCAAAAGTCGATTACCGATTAACAATTTTTCCAGCTCATTTAGATTTGTCTGCTTCGCTCCAAGCAACGACATTCAGCCAACCAGGGTACACCATTTTCTTCTCTCAGTTTAGTACAGAGGCAATCTGGGCTATACATGAGCCCTGATTCATTGTCTTTTGGTTCTCTCCTAATCTCTTTTCTGACAACCATTTACACAAACTCGTTAGTTAGGCTATGTGTTGTTTTCCTCTGTTTCTTCTACCTTTTGTATGTCCGGCGGGTCCAAAACTTTTTAAGACATTTTCCTCATTTTATATTCTGGAAATATAAACTAATCTCTTTCTGATTCTAACTATAATTTCAGGCAATGAAATTCGCAACATGTTTCTGTAGAATCACATTTACGTTACCACAGTTCGTTCCTTAATGAAACATTCAGTGTCATCCAACAAAATTAATATCTGATAGGAATTTAGTGTTCGTTTATTGGTTCCTAAGGTAAATTTCTTGTTTTTAATAGCGTCTCTAGCATTTAGAACTCATTTCGTCTAACCCGGTGTATGTTTGGATTTCAATGTTGCATTTTTCTCCTTCTGTTAACCAGAGAACACTAACCATGAGTATAAAATACCCAGCGCAAATGACGCCATTTTAATTACAATTTAATGAAATTTTCAGAATTGATTTTCTTACCTAAATAATACATTTTGTTCATATTAATGTTAACTCAAAGTACAAATTCTGAAGTTCCTGCATGTAAAATATTTCAAATGAACATTTATATTTATTTTTTTTTTTTGTAATTTTCAAAATCGGGCATGATACACAATGATTATTAGTGGAGTGAATTTAATTGATGGTTAGTGTTCCAGGGTTAAAGAACACAAAAGTGTGCTTGTATCCAGTGACTTGACCCAATATTGTGAGTTCAATATCTGTTGACATTAGTGGCAAAACCAGAAAAAAATCTTAGAAAGTTGAATTAAATGGAGATGAGACATCCGGAAGTGGCATAAATCATGGAACGTGAACAATCAAATCCAGTGATCGAAATAAAGGGTTCGGTTCAAAGATCGAGTTTCCTAAAATCTATAATGGCTGAAACGTCGGGAATATGACAATAAAGATGAAGACAGCACTCAGAACCATGTCAATTAGTCAGTTAAATGCCATACGTGATACCCGCTTGAGCGATCATGTCTCGAAAGAGACCTGACTTACTGGCCAGAAGATTATCCCACACTAGGTTGCCATGTATAATCTGCGGTATAATGGCTGCCAGCCAAGTCTATAGAGCCTAATGTTATGTTGGTTAACCCATAAATGGAGGGAAGAGATGGATTGATACCTTTCCTCAGGATGTTTGTGCGTAAGTAAATGCAAGTTATTCAATTGGAATTCGAACTCGGCTCCCCGAGTTCTCTTTCCGAGCCGATATCCACTGCACCACACTCGCCAGAACAATGTAAATAATATAAATTATGTAAATCTCAGAAATATAGATATACAAGCATTATAGCCCGGCGTTGCCTGTAAAACTCAGAGCATTTTAATGTCTTCAGCGGATGAAACAAATACGTTTAAATTCACTGCAGACACTTAAAATATAATCTCTATATATAAAAGGCGATCTGTGAGTCTCTGTGTGACTGTTCCCTATGCACGCTTATATTTTTTAATATTTCCTTTGTTTCAAAATTACGGGGGAAAATATCCACATGGTTTGAATTTTTAAACAGCTGAAAAAAATTAAATATAAAGGCTCAGTTTTTTTTAAATAAAAACTATTTCAGTCGCGTTTGACACGCGTGATTTGATTTCTGTGACGTAATTTAGCAATCGTCTTAAATCTTAGATGTTAGACGGAGCAAATGTAAAAAATCATGTCCATTCTGCAAAAAGCGCGAAAGGGAAAATTTCTGAACTTAAACTCAAAAAGTATGTGTCGACCTGGCTTCCCTGTAGATTTGTGTCCCTAGAAAGTTTGAATGGCGTAGCTTAAAAAAATGTAGGCGTGCATAGGGAACAGTCACACACAGACTCACAGATTGCCTTTTATATTTATAGATATCTGTTGCAACACAACCTTACAATTCTTTATTTATAATTGGACAATTGTTTGACGTTGATATCTCTAGTTCTTAATATGCATCTCGACATTTTCCACTTGATGGCAAATTATAATTTCTGTTTTCTTGCAGTTTATGTTTAGTCTTTTTTCTCGTTTTCTATTAAGTTTGTGTGAGAGTTGCGTTAGATTTCTTTCTATATCTATTACTAGCATCATAGCCCGGCGTTCCCGTGCAATTCAGAACATTTTAGTAGTAGGAAAAGATGCCACTTATTCACATTTTTTTGTTGACCAAATTCATTCTTAATACGTCGGAATAAAAAATAAATATAAAGGCTTTTTTTTTTAAATAAAAAAAAACATTTTAATTGCGTTTGACACGTGTGATTTGATTTCTGTGAAGTAAAACGTCGGAATAAAAATTAAATATAAAGGCTCATATTTTTTTAATAAAATATATTTTAGTCGCGTTTGACTCGTGTGATTTGATTTCTGTGACGTCATATAGTAACCCTCTTAGATCTGAGATGTTTTACGGAGCAAATGTAAACAATCGTGTCCATTGGCCAAACAGTGCCAAAGGGAAAATTGCTGAACTTAAACTCAAAAAGTATGTGTCGTCCTGGCTTCCCTGTAGATATGTGTCACCTAGAAAGTTTGAATGGCGTAGCTTAAAAAATGTAGGAGTGCATAGGGAACAGTCACTCACAGATTGACTTTTATATATATATATATATATATATATATATATATATATATATATATAGATCAACAGCGTTATCAATGTGTATTATATTGCGATGATTATGCCCGCCCCGATAATGTCATGGTAGGGTCACTATCTCCTCTTGGATAACCACGCTATAGAATTTTAGCAAATCTAGAGAGAAGACCCCAAACCTTATCTTACACTTATATTTGTGTAACTACTCAATTCGTTTTTTAACTGATTGTGAGTGGTTTTCTCCCAGCAGTAAATTCTGGATTATTTTAAAACTCTTTCCAAATGGATCTAGTTTGGATCCTTGAGTCATAACTTGACAAATGCTTTAATCTAAAAAACGCAATTACTCATCCTACTGCATATGTATTGCTCCAATATAATTCTGATAATATATTTTGCATTTTTTGATTCGATATCTTTGAAAAACCCACAGTCATCTTATCTTATTTCATTTTAATTGTACTCACTATCTCTGTTAGAATGGGTACCTCGACTGGGTGCCCCATATCTTCGGCTCTGTGCGAAATCTAAGCTACGCTTAGAAAATAACATATCTTCGTCAGGATTCGCACCATTTTATATATATATATATATATACACACACATAAGTCATCCACATGCAAGCCTGTTTCACTGTATCACTTGCTTCTGGCCGGGATCGAAACTCGATCAATATGGTGTCAGTCAGAGTCGCTACCCTCTAAGCCATAGGCGTATTGAAAGGAAACGAGAAGGAAAAATGTGAACGTGTCATATATATATGTATATATATATATATTTTTTTTTTTTTTTTTTGCTGACGATTTGGTCTTTTGCTGTCAACCACTGGCTTTATATAGTTGTTAAATGCATTAAAGGCTTACGGCCATATCACGTTGAATACAACGGTTCTCGCTCGATCACCGAAATTAAGCCTTGTCCGTACTTAGATGGGTGACCGCTTGGGAATACCTGGTGCTGTAAACGCTTAGTGACGGATGTTCGTTGTGGTGCAGTGGATATCAGTGGATATCAGCTCGGAAAGAGAAATCGGTGAGCCGAGTTCGAATTCCAGTTGAATACCGTGCATTCACTTAAGCACTACTACCCTTGGAAAAATATTAATATGTCCCTTCCCTCCTGTATGGGTTAAATAACAGGGTAGAACTTGGGGACCCTGCCCTTAAAAACAAATCCCAATGAATTTTGATACTCGAAAAGAAAAAATTATTACTAGACACAAAACTTATATAAAAAACAATAAATTGTTGAATGAAAAAATATTACGAGCAATAAATAAATTTTAGTTGGCAATAAATGACCTGCCGAGGTTGATATGCTATAAAAATAAAACTACCAAACAAAACTAAATACATTAATAATATTTCCTGAATATAAATCAGTCATGTGTCATACGTGACACATGCAAATGCAATCAGGTTTTAAAGGAAACATGCCTGACTAGGCAGAAGATTTATCTGCAGTAAGCTGCCGTTAATTTTTTGCGGTAGCCTAGTTGCCAACCCAATCTCTCCTGCTATTTAACCCATATGTAGAAGGAAAACAGACGAATTAATACTTCCCGATGGTATTTGCGAGTAAGTGAATACAACAACTTCAAATGGAATTTAGACTCAGCACTCGTATTTGTCGTTCCGAGCCGATATCCCCTGCACCAGAGCACGCATTCGCCTGAATATCGGTCAGTTATATCATACCTGAAAACACTCTTGGGCGATCATGTCTCGAAAGAGACATGACTGACTGAGCAGAACATTATCCCGCAGTAGGTAGCCGTTGCTTTCTGTGGTAGACTGGTTGCCAGCCAAGGCTATAGAACCCAATCTGTCAACCTATAGCTGGAGGAAAGAGACGGATTAATACCTTTCCCAAGAATATTTGTGCGTAAGTGAGTACAATGGATTCAGCTGGAATTCGAACTCGGCTCCCCGATTTCTCGTTCTGAGCCGATATCCACTGCACCACAACGCACATCTCGCCTGAATCTAACTTGCTTAAATATGGGTGAGTCTAATAAGTCTTTTGTGCTGTCAATTAAATTAGATCGTAAAGAGCCCGGGATTTAGTGCTTTTTGCTGTTTTTTTTTTTAACCAGAAAGTATTTTTTTTACATTGTATGAATGTTTATTGGGAGCTATAATAATAAATTAGTGATCTAAGTCTTACTAGTTAACCCCAACTCTAAGGTAGAAGTGTTAGATTCATACCTTTAACAATTATTTACGCGGGAGTTAATATAACACGCACAGCGGGAAGTAGAACACGTATCTTCTATTAATTGCCCCGAACCATTATCTACTACATCAGCCTTACATACCAGCTTAAACAACTGTTATTCTTAAACGGTTACCCAGACTTGGTATTCTCAAACGGTCACACCAATTTTGACCACCTAACCACTGAGATTCGAACTTACTGCTAAATAAAAATTTAATCCAGCGAGATAAGCTTTCTCACCACAGCACCACATCAAAGGGTCGATTTCCCTCCGGATGTATGGCAAATGCTAGTGTTCTCTTCGAGATTGTGCACATGGTAAATAATCTTTGCTACTCACAATAACAATACTATTGTCATATCTGGTCAGGCTACCCTGCTGTTCATCTCAGTATTCTCGACAGGCTCTAAAAGAGAATCTGTAATGCGATAGGTCTCGATCTGGTAGCTCGACTCTAGCCACTTTCTCATTGGCGGGATTTTGGCTTTGCCCTGTCTCTTTTACAAATGGCTTCTGCTCCAACGAACTTATGTCACTGGTTCCCCCTTTCTAAAGTATTTACAGCCAGACTGGCAACAATGTTCCACATTTTTAAACTTAACCTACTAAATGCAATCTACAATTCTACTCCAGCAGCTTATTTTCTTGCACTTCCAGCCTGTGGAACTCCCTTGCGTATACTTTCTTTCTTGACGGCTACAACCTCTAGGAATTTAAATGCAATGTCAATTCCCATCTCTTATCCACTTGACTCCAGTTCTTTCAACATCACCCCGTGTGTCTTGTTCTTTTCCTTTCTCTCTACCTTCGCAACTGTCTTCACACCTCTTTTCCCATCCTTCTCTTGCACATTCTCTGATACCCACTGTCACTGGTTGATCTTTCTCTTCACTCTCACCCTGCCTAAACTTTTACACTCTTATGTAGCCCCTTCGCATCAGTGGCAATACCGCCTTGCTTGGGGTGAAAGGATTAAAAATATTAAAATAATAACGTATGGCTATTATTTTTAAATTGCACTTCTCACTAATGCGTCTGGAGATTTGCATATTGGCATGGCGTTCTTTATTTTTGACATGGTCTTTTGAGTGCAACTGTTTAATGAGATAAAAAAAAAATTCCTGGAATTTTCTGCGTTTAAAGAGACTCAAGCTATTTGCGTTTATCTTTAATTATGAAAAATAGACTTGTTTACATCACTGGATTTGCATAATTTCCGCTTTCTGTCTTACAAAATAACAACGAAAATCGAAATACTAAAAGAATTTAATCTTCCAGAATTTTCTAGAGAAATTAGAGAAAATAGTGTGACACCAAAAGCATATAACACCAATCAATTTTGAATTCGGGAATGGGTTTCCAAAGAAGTTTTTTTAATCATTTCACCCCGAGCAAGGCAGAAATGCCACTGATGAGCGGGGGGCTAAATAACTGTAAAAAGATTAATTAGAAAAGAGTGAGGAGTACAAACTGGTTAGAAAGGAGCAATAGAAAGCTGAGAATGCAGGTGCGATGACAGATACATAGGTGGAGAGAAAGGATAGGATATACGGGGGTGGGGAGAGAGCTAGAGTCCAGTGGTTAATAGATGAGTATTGACATTGCATTTAAATTTCTGGAGGTTGTAGCCGTCAGGAAAGCTAGAATATGGGAGCGAGTTCCACAGGCGGGAAGTGCGTGAGAAGAAGCTGCAGGAGTAGAATTGTCTTCTGCATTTGGCTAACCTGACTGTGAATGGGTGGGACCCAGTTACCAGTCTAGTTGCACGAGTAAACACCTGTTGAGGAGGCACCAGTGACTTAAGTTCGTCCGAGCAGTGTCGTGGCTAACAACTTCAAAGAAAATATACCGTATAATAAAGACAAACATTAACAAAGGATGGTTCAAATCACAAACACAGTATCAGATGGGTAGGTGTGTGCATATGTATGTGTGTGTGCGCGCGTGTGTGTCGTCTGTCCACTTATCTAAATAGATATATAGAATCAATGTAGAGAGACATGTCACGTAGCTGAGCGGTGTTATTGCAGTCATGCTGAATTTGGAGATTTGTAACGCCTTCGCTCTTCAGTGTCATTTCTCCTCAGTGATAATTTGTTCATATAAACTTTATTAACGCTCTGTCCTAACCTTGATATTGAGCGCATTATTATAAAAAATCCTGCTTCCCTCCAATGCCTTTCCATCAGTAAAACTGTTTTTTCCAATGAAAAACAACAATGTTGGACACTAAGCATCATGACAACTCATATGTGTATGTATATAGATATAATTATTTGTTTGAACATTGTCTTTGATCGATACTCGAATTTAAGAAGATATTCTCTTTATAATCAAACAGTATACACCTATTTATTTCTACATCTTGATTATTTACGATAAATTTTGTTACAAAAATGTGTGCCATTCGGCAAGATTTGAACCTGCGACTCCTATCAGCATAGGGGAACTAACCAATTGAGCTGGCGTGTCTTAGACCGCTCGACCACGAATGACCAACAGGCTAAACGAAGTCAAATGAAGTCTATATAACAGAATTTTCGATTCATCGTAAATAACCATCTCTGCACTGAAATGTATCGTAATGTGAACAAATGTAAACATACATTGTTACGGAAATTCATGAAGAGAAACAAAATCATTTTAAACAACCGACAATTTGAAATTATTTAAACATTATATATATATATATATATATATATATATATATATATATTTCCCGCGATTATGTTTACACTGTACTATTCGATAACGATTTTTGTGATAAGGTGTTGACCGAGATAATAAACAGAAAAAAAAAGAAAAGAAAAGAAAAACAAAACCACAAGGAAACGAAAACAAAAACATTTAACGTTTAAGGGAAAATTATATATATATATATATATATATATATATATATACATATATATATATATAAAACAAAAATAAAATACATATATAAAAACAAAAATCATTTAACGTTTAAAGGAAAATTATATATATATATATTGTTTTTCTTTTCTTTTATTTTCTTTTTTTTCTGTTTATTTTCTCGGTCAACACCTTATCACAAAATATCGTTATTGAATAGTACAGTGTAAACATAATCGCGAGAAATATACATACTGTGAATAGAGGATTAGAATACCATTTAATATTAAAAAGGGGGTGTTTATAAAAGCGGATTGCAAAATAAAAAAAACGGACATAATAAACTGTTCTAGTAAGCTTAAAAAAGGAAAATATAGACTCAGTGTGCACCCAGTATAGAAAGAGAATGAATATATTTCTCCTTGTGTCGGCATAAAATGCTCGATACAATTAAATAAATACTGTTTCTAGCGTGTACAGATGTTTAACCAACCGTGCTTTATCCAAAAAGGAAAGCAAAGAGTCGTTGTATTTATACGCACTCTCTGAATTATCCACCATCTTGAAAAGCCTCCTGCGCTGTATGTGACTGGCAACACCAGCAAGAGGATGAGTGCAACGCAATTCACGTCTTACGCAGACCCACAGGATTCTACGATAGGTCAACTCCTCTTAGATAATCCAGAAATGTTATTTATTTAGCATTAGTTAATTTGGTACAGGGTTTAGACTGCATAGCCAGGATCAAAATCATTAGTACGGTTGAATCAGACCAATTTGCTAACCTTTTCCCCGAGAAGAATCGCAATACTAAAGCGGAAATCTCCTCAAAATATTCATAATGAAAATATTTATAGAAAAATCACTAGTAACTACATTAGTGGTATGGGAAAGTGATAGAAGCAGGGATGGCATTTAAGGACATATTCTTCTTTAAATTTTATCAAGAATTCGATCTTTATGAACGTCGGCCTTCATCTGGTGTCAATCAATCCGAGAAACCTTCAGGGCATTTCGTGCTGGACTCTTTATTTTTTACGGGGTAAGATTATTTTTGCTATGCCCAGGGATATCTGATATAGTAAATAATAATGCATAAGAGTGTTAAGTGAGGCGTCTCCGCATAAAATCTGTGGGGATAATAGACACCACAAGCTATCAGAAGTTTTGCAGATGGCGGCTGACAACACAGCTGTTTCTATGCCGACCCTACTTACAGCAAAATACACGTCGCGATATTCAGATGAACAGACGGTTGGTATGTGGCAACTAGTAAGTTGTTAGAACTAACAATTCAGAAGGTGTTCCAAGAGTCACTTAACTACCCACCAAAACCGAGAAATTGAAACCATGAATAAAGCATCTAAGTATATTGTAAAGAGGGTCCAACTACTTAGTCCCCACCGTTGCGCTTGTTCTCATTTATCGTTACCGGGTAAACATAATGTTGGCTTTTCTTACTTTTTGTTGTGGATTCTAGTTGAGAAACCGCACAAAATAATAAATAACAAAAACAGATATGGAGATATAAAATATAAGTTAGATTGAACAAAAATATACAAGCTGGAACACAGGTTAGTCAGTTCAGGAATACTATCAGTAGAAATCAATATATACAGTCTTGCAGTGAAATAGTATGTCCAGGTATGAGTCTATATCCAAAGAACTCCAACTAACTCTGTACCAACTTACGGACCAATTGTCTTCTGACTAAACTCTTTACAAATACACCTTTCTCTCTATATGCAGGATTATATGTACACATCAGGAGAGTCCATTATTTCATAAAAAAGGGGAGAATCCCACAGCATTTTTCGATGTACAAAAAAGTGGAGGCAGCGTTGGGTTGATTGAGTGAAAACAGTGTGAGTGGCACTTGTATCCCTACATTAAAACTATTTAATTTTACACTGAATCAGATTAATAACGTTTAATTGATACCTAAATACAAATTACCACAAATAATCAATAATAAATACTAAGGTAAATGTAACTACACTATATGTATATATATATATATATATATATATCTAAAGAGTGTGGACGTCATTTTGATATAACCCGAGAAACCTTTCGGCCAACACTTGTCAAGGGTCACGTTGGCAAAGTTTATGAATAGGTAAGAAAGAGGACAAAACAGAATGGAATATTTGCACTACTGGGAGCTGATGGAATTACGCTTAAAAATAAATTTATTGAGGAAATTTAAAACGTAAGTGGGGTGTAAACATATGAATTCCACAGAGTGAAAATAAAAAAAATAAATAAATAAATAAATAAAATAAAAAAAAAATTAAAAAAAAAAAAATTAAAAAAATTAAAAAAAATAAAATAAATAAATAAATAAATAAATAAAAAATAAAATAAAATAAAATAAAAAAAAATAAAAAAAATAAAAAAAAACAACCTTTTTTCTTTTTTATTTTCACTCTGTAGAATTCATATGTTTACACCCCCCTTACGTTTTAAATTTCCTCAATAAATTTATTTTATGGTTAACCCTAACAATTAACCGTCAGGAAAATACAATAAACCGAAAATATCTGACATTGCACAATTTGATCATATTATATAAATATTCGAGTTGCCACCGAACGCACATGGCCTGAATGAAGATGTTGTGCAATTAGTAAGATGTCAGGTTTGGATAAAACTGCAGATACTCATTTAGATTTTATGGTTAAAACGTTAAAATACGCAACTGGACATGACCGCACGACAAAATCAGTCAGTAAAGTGCCATACGTGAAACTCGCTTGGGCGATTATGTCTCTTTCGAGACATAACTGACTGGGCAGAAGATTATCCTGCAGTAGTTTGTCATTACATTCTGCGGTAGATTGGTTGCCACTCAAGACTATAGAACCCAATCTGTCCTGTTGTTTAACCCATAACTGGAAGGAAGAGACGGATTAATACTTTTTCAAGGGTATTTGTGCGTGCGTGAATGCAAGGAATTTAAGTGGAATTCGAACTCGGCTTCCTGATTTCTTCCGTGCCGATATCCATGAATCCACAACGCACATTACAAAAGAATACTGGACTTAAAAAGTGCAAAATAGATTCCTATTGTCACCAATCGGTTTTCACTTCAATATAGACTGTTATATTTATTCATGCGTGCACATATATAGAGAGGGTGCGATTGGTAAATTGTCACCCTTTTTTATTTCTTTTAAAATTTTTGGCATGCGCCTTTTTGTTTTGGAATTTGTCGACTGCACGTTTAGTTGGACACCGTCTGTAAGAAAAAATATGCAATTCATTTCTCCAGAAATTTGGAAATGTAATGCTGTTCTGCTTCAACATTCGCACCGGAACAAATATTTCAGCGTTTTGGCGTGTCACTCTGGGGACAGTGCAGAGGATTCAAAAGTGGTGGATGAAACTGATGTTGATTCCGAAAGTACAACACAGCGGAAAAATCGCTCTAAACTTTCTGATAAAAAAAACTTCTGAACTGGTTGTTGAGGGCCTCAAACACGTAGTCCTTCTTAAAATTCTTTGAGGAGGTTGTGGCTGCTGGAAGACTCTATATACCTGGAAACAGGACTCTGCACCATGCCACACAAACAGGAGAACCCAGTCATGCTTGTCAGACAATTTCTGCGACCACATCACCCCTTATATCCGGCCACATAACCCCTCAGACTGAAACTCCATTGATTATTATGTGTAGGATGCAGTTGAGCAAGGGATTAACAAAAGTCGTCGTAATACTAAAGATAAACCGAAGGGAAGTATTATAGCAGAATTCACTAACTTAAACGAAGAGTAGAAGGAGATTCCGAATTCGTCTGGTGGCTGTGGTCGGAGGCAACGACGGTTTTATTTAATAGATTTACTCTTTAGTATTTCAATATATTTTTATATAATTTTGATAAATATATCTGTTAAAATGAGATGGCAGTCATATTTTCATTTTTGAGTCATTTAGACCACATTTCTTCCTTCCCACACACGCACACACACACACACACACATTCTCTCTCTCTCTCTCTTTCTCTATCTCTCTATATATACATATATAGACAGTCAGACAGACATACAGATGAATAAGCTGAAACAAATAACAGATATATTAAAAAGTGAGATAGATAGTGATATGTTCCGGAAAGGGATATATATGTATATCATTTGAGGTAGGAAGCGGTTTAGGCAAATGCAACCGTTTAGCACATACTACAACGGATACGTAATAGACGGTACTCGTCGTATACAGTGTCCGGAGACATAGGCGTAGTCAAAAGCCGTAGATCAATAATTGTAGGCTTCTAGACGTAGACCTCTAGTCGAAGACATGTAGACCTCTAGTCGTATAGACGTAGACCACTCCTTCGTCTATATATATGGCTGACACCAGCCAATCACATTACTGTGAGGGGGACCCAAGGTGTATGCATTTTCGTTGCATATTCATTACATCAGATAGATAGATAGATAGATAGATAGATAGATAGATAGATAGATAGATAGATCAGGATATAGGAATATTTGAGCCACCACCCAATATGTATGATCTGAAGATTGCTTGCAAACATGAAAGACTATCTCTACTTGGCTTAGACATCGGGATACACTTTCATGTTTATACGCGCACGCATACACACAAAAACACACACGCATATATATAGAGAGAGACAGAGACAGAGATAGAGGCAGAGATAGATGAATAAGCTGAGGTAGATATTAAAAGCTGAGAGTAACAAATGACAGGTATTAAAAACTGAGAGAGACTGGCACATGCTAAGATAGATAGATAGATAGATAGATAGATAGATAGATAGATAGATAGATAGATAGATAGGTAGATCAGCGTGTTTCTGTGCTTTTGTCGAAGAAAGTTAATTTCAGTAGAATGTCCAGACGTTTAATTTTTGTAAGCATTGCCGGCAAAAAACAAGACGACTAGCGAAAGATATAAATTAGATTTGATCGCTCGCGTTTGCGACTGGTTTTTCTTTTCGTGTATATGGGTGACAGATACCTACATCGCCAAAGTAAGTGTACGTTAATTCTTGCACATCTTCGCCATCAAAATAAAACAGTATTGAAGTAGGCAATACATGAACATAATTTTATTTACACCCAACTTTCTGCTTCTTTTTAAGTAGATAGCCTTTTCAGGTGATTACTTAAACTGGAAAACTATTTAAAAGTGTCTGTGATGAACTCAACGGTAATGTCTGTGAAAGTGATACTATTCCACAATTCCCGATATCGAACTTGGTATCCCGGCTAGGTCCGGCACAAGGCTGAAATAGTTCAAAATTCACTGTAAAACAAAACGAATATTTTCACGTTGGTTTACAAAATTTAATTACAGATTTTAAGCACAGTATTAGATTAAAATCAATATCTCAGAAATTTACAGTTGAGATTGCTAGATGTAGCCGTAAATTCAATGCTTACAGTTTCTTTTTTCTCACATTTCTCTCTTCTGGCTCCGTACTTTCCAGACTGGCATTTCTTCTGGCTCCGTACTTTCCAGACTGGCATTTCTTCTGGCTCCGTACTTTCCAGACTGGCATTTCTTCTGGCTCCGTACTTTCTAGACTGGCATTTCTTCTGGCTCCGTACTTTCCAGACTAGCATTTCTTCTGGCTCCGTACTTTCCAGACTGGCATTTCTTCTGGCTCCGTACTTTCCAGACTGGCATTTCTTCTGGCTCTGTACTTTCCAGACTAGCATTTCTTCTGGCTCCGTACTTTCCAGACTGAGCAAAATTTAATTGTAATGTCAATCGCTCTCTCCTGTCCACCGGATTACTCTTCTTATGTTCTTAATTCTTTGTAATATTTTGTTTCTAATTCTTTCACACCCTGTAATCTCTCAGTGGCTTTCCTTCCTTGCATGGGATGACATCGATAAAAAAAATGTGTTTAATAATAAACTGGTAACCTAAGAAACCTCCTGGAAATTACACATCAAAATAATCATCATTTTTGCAATCTGCATGAGTCACAATTTGGCTAGTCTTTGTTTCAATATTCCGTTGCAGATAGTCAGGTAGGTTTCAACAAATAATTAAGTCGGCATCAATTCAAATCTCACAATCTCACACTCACGACACTATAATGTTATAAAACTAATCTACGTCTTTTAACACAAATGTCACCCAAGACTATATCCTTGAACCTACATTTTTCATTGATATTCATAAACGACCCTTCGGAATCCATCAGTTCACCACTTTGAAAAAACAAGTATTTTCTCCTGATTTAAGTCTGAAAGTTTCGATAAAATCAAATAGGCGGCTGATACCAAATTAGCCCTTCAGTTCATTTTTTACTTGGGAAAGAAATGACTTATTTTTTTGAATAACACAAAAACGAAATAACACAAACACGAAAAAAAGACACATAGAATTACTCCAAAAAATGAGAAAATGAAGGAAATCATAAAGACAACTAAAATATTTAAAACGTCAACCCAAAATTTTAAAAACATACTAACCTCATCAAAATTCTAGCAACACACAAAATAGTAGGTCTCCAAATGCAACAAAAAAGATGGGGAGTATGCAACATAATAATAAAAAAAAAAACAAAGTGCGAAAACACACATATATATTCGAAATAAAAACAAAACTGAGCTGCTACTCTAAAAACGTAATTTAGGCTCTAAAATTCTATGAAGGCGCAAATATATAATTAGGGGTGACACAAGACCTGAATAAAAGAGTAGCCCTTCACAGAACTAACATTAAATTAGCCAATAACAGAAACCTTTACGTTTCCAAACTCTTACACAAATGTAGTGGCGGTAAATTCAGAGTAATGCCCATCTACTAAAATGCAGATTATGACACACTCATGATGCAGGAAGAAATATTTATAACAAATTCAATATTTGCCTCCACAAAACAACATGAAAAACCTAAGACAGACAAACAGACACAATAAATTGAAACGCTCTAATAAACACAATAAATAAAATATAAATTTAAAAATTTAAGAAATACATAAATAAATAAAAAAAATTAGCGAACCATTGCAAAAATAGTATTCCAAAAACAACAACAACAAAACTAGATGACACGTATAGTAGAATTAGATAAAAATGCACAAAACAATTTTGAAGTATACAGACGAAATCAAATTTTGCAAGTTAGTATAAAAAAAAAACTGGGGCCAACGAAAAGTGATTGACTGCCAAATCGGAAAAGATTTAAAGTGCGAGTGTGAAAAAAAAACAAAAAAAATAAACAACTACAAACCATCACGTCCGCATATGAACCTTCTGACCTGCTCAAAGACCACTTATCTTTATACATACACAATAGTTTGGCCATCGGAAAGACACACAGATCTCGAGATGTAAAGTCACAAGTTTATTCGCCTGACTCAAAACACGTGTAGTGGCACAAATATCATTATGGACAATTAATATATCATACAAAAAGCAAATAATATAAATAATAAGAAAAAATAAATCTACACATTTAACAAAGCGTTCACGGTTTCTCGCACTCGTTCTTCTATTCAAATTTATCTCGTTGGAACAACCTCTACTTCTGTTTTTAATATATATATATATATATATATTTTAATATATATATATATATATATATATATATATATATATATATATATATATGAGTGAGAGTGTGGGGAGAAATAATATAGAAAATTCTCATTTAACAGTCACTTCTATCATGCCGACTTAGATGCTTTGTGTCTTTATAAGAATATTATTACTCATCAGGGCTTATCCCCGTTTTTTCTGCTGATACTGATATTAATATTGAAAAGGCCTTCAGTAACAAAAACTCACCTTCCGCCATGTGTGTGATAATAAGTTAAGTGTAAGTAGATGTTTGTCTGTTAAAGTGGATGCTTTTAGCTTCCTTTAAAAAAGTTGAGTAGTTTACTCAAAAAGATAAAACTATAATGGCATTTCGAAAGTCGACAAACTTTAAACACGATTTTCTTGTTTTTTTTTAAATATTTTGCGGCGGAAAGTACCTTCTAATTCTAAACGCCTCAATGCTTTATCTCCATCTCTGATATCGACCACGTTATTGCAAAACCTGATTGAATTTTCTATGAATATTTACTCGCTAATTGTTTTGATGAGTGTTTTTTTTCTTCTTTTTGTTATTGTTCTTTTTGGTGTATCAACTTCACGTATTTAAGCCTCTCTCATAAAACCTTGTTGTTTGTTACTCTCGGTGTCATGATAGATTTTTTCCCCTTGCTTGGAGTAAAATGATTTACGAAAGAGATATTTTTAAACCAACCGTCTCCCAGGACGAATAGAAAGGAAAAATCTCTGATTCACCGGAATATAAAACACAGACAAATTGACAGCAATATCGATCACCTGCGGAACAGTCAATCCAGTTTATCCAACATATTTTAGTCTAGAATTTACCAGTTTAGAAAATTTAAATTACGGGACATCATTAAAATCATTCTCTCTATCTTTATTAGTGTCGTCCCAGAAATAAATTTAAATTGCAATAATTAGATTATTCATCAATTTAGTCCCAATAAATTTTTTAAGCAGTTACTTTTTCCCTCCTACTTACCACTACTAATCAAATTGTCAAGCCATACACCTCACATTACTATAGAAAAAAATACTACTAAGATTCCGCTAGATTAACCAATATTCCCCCACCCCTTCCCTTACTAAACCAAGCCTCCGTCATTAGAATTTTTTTTTCATTCTTTGTTTAAACCGGGTTGACAATGCATGTCTTAAACTGACATGTCAAAAATGGCTATTTCCCCTCTAAATTTGATCTAAATTTACTGATAAATAATATATATATATAAACATGTTACGGAAATTAACGAATTTTAACGACCATTATAAACAACCGACAATTTGAAATGAATTGTTTAAACATTATTTTTTTATCGATACTCGTATTTAAGTAGATATTTTGTTTTTAATTAAACAGTATTATATATTTATATCTACTGACCTGATTATTTACGATAAACTTTTATTACGAAAAAAAAAATTTATCGTAAATAATCAGGCCAGTAGATATAAGTATATAATACTGTTTAATTAAAAACAGAATATCTACTTAAATACGAGTATCGATAAAAAATAATGTTCAAACAATTCATTTCATATATACATATATATGTGCTTATACACCTAAAACAATATATTATATACAAGGAGGGACATATATTGTAAAGCCAAGATTTTAACGAATTATGAGGTAAATAAAAGTAAAAACACTAGATAAAATTTTATGAAAGCTAAGAAATTATGGTTTATTTCCGATGCAGAAATATACAGCGGTTTGCATGGAAAACAGTAATAGATTTCGCTATCTTTAACAAACCGCAGCACCTGAACAAGTTGCAAAGATGACAGTTTTGTGGAAACTTCTATCAGCACTAGTTTCTTTTGGGTTATTTTCATTAAAGGAATTAGAGAAAAGAAATTATAATTACTTTTTAAGCTAAAACACAGTACTGTAAAAAAGTAATAAAATATATTTGTATTACGAAATTTGAAGATTAAATAAACACAGGATCTTTTGGGTGTCCCTGAAAATTCATTACAGGACAAGGGGCAAATTATTCAATATCAGATGCGTTCAGTATATAAGGGTCGTCTGGAAACCCTATTGTTATGTCAGCTAAACCAAATGAATTATAAAAATATCAGTAGTCCCTTAAAGCTACGCAGGGATTTTTCGAGGTTTTTCATATTTTTTTTTCCTAATCATTTCTTTTAACTTGTTGTTCAAAGGATTTGACTGGAGTTTATTTTCAGTAAAATGGTAAAAAAAATTACATTAAAACTGTACCCAACAAATTTATGGAAAAATAGCTTTAAAAACATTTCCATGATCTTCTAATGTGAGTTTATAAATATTTGTTCATTTGAAATGAAATAATAATTACATTGTCTAAAAAGATATTTCCCCACGTAAAAAAACAAAAAACACTCCAACTGATTCACATTCATTTTGTTATCACAAGAACATCAAAATGCGTAGATATATATTTTTTCCCACACAAAAATCATACTATTAACAATATTTTTCAGTTCATCTCTGTTGACTACTAACGTCTGTAAAACGATTAAGTCATTACTGGCAATTATTACTGGCTTTCCGTTTGATGTTACACCACTAATATCTATGTTATCGAATTTCTTTCAATTAAAAAGTAGGTAATGGACTGTGAAGTTTAGTTCTACTGACATGAACTAATGTATTGCAACATATTGTAGGAAAACTTCAACGTAATCGAGACCAACTGGAAAATTAAACACAAAGTTGGTCATGTTAAAAAAATATTTTTTATAGAGTACATCAAAATTAATTAGAAATATTTAAAACCCTTGCAGATCGGCAAAAAAGACAGCAATATTTCTATCCTTATATTGATAGAAGTTAACATTAATATGTTTAGATTATTAGATGTGTATTATTAATACCCTAGAACAAAGTCAGTCCCAAAATTAATAAAAACGAACGTTTACTTTAAAATGTTTATATTATTATAAAGAGGAAAGATCAAAGTATATTTAATTTTTTTCATTACATGTTTTAAATCCATTCTAATACGTTAGAAAATGTGGTAAAAATCTTGTTTTTATTTTCGTTAGAGGGGAGTTAAATCTTTACGAGAGTTTACAATAGAAAATTTAATATAACGTAACATTTGTTTCTTGTGACAAACATTAATTTGTAAATTCTTGCAAAAATCAAATAACTGTCAGAGTTCAAGGAAACTTTTAGGACTTATTAACACATAAATTAACTTATTTTTTAGATTATTATTTTAAAAAATATTGAAAAATAATTTCTTTTTTTAAATCTGTGAAACACCTTATGTAAATTCATAAAATTTCAAGAAATTAAATTCTGTACTGAAAAATGGTTTTGTTAGTTAAACGCAGGACTCACAGGAAATGTAAATCATGTATTATCTTTAAATAATTACGCCCCTTTCACAGAAAATGTGTTCCGGATAATAAAATAAAAATACAATAAAAATATTAGATTTTTTTAAGTAGATAAGCTTTTAATTGCTTTAATAAATAATATAAATTTCAGACATTAGAGTCCGAAGAAAAAAATATACATTAATAATGAATTTTTAAAATAATTTTCATTTTTGTTTTTTTAATTATAATAATTTATAAAGTTCAAAAATATTTTAAAATATTTTCAAGATTGTAGACGTTAGGTTAGCAAACATACTAAGAGCCACAAGGGATAGGGAGACGTGGAGATCCATGATCGCCTACGTCATGAAGGGACAGGGCACATAGAAGAAGAAGAAGACGTTAGGCTGGTAGATTATGAAGTGAAGATTATATTAACTAATCGAAAATTGAAAAGGTTAATGCAAATACTCTAGCCGTCGTATTTTTTAAATAATTTTCATTTTAATGTGTGTATTTGAAGTTTCTTTTTCTTTGTTGGTGTATGGTAATTTCTGTTTGCACTTTAAAAGATTATGTATTTCCGTGTTTCTTACCTTACCGGAAAAAATGTCTAGAATTATATTACTTATGATCACTATATACTAATCTTATCTCGCATCTGGCGAGCTGACAACACATTTCAAATAAGGCGGAAAGGTCAATAGGTTTAAAGCGGTGATTACGAAATAGTTTTATTCTAAATTCCATGCTATAAATAAGTAATACCTGTGTAAATCAGATTAATTTAAATTTACATTTGCTAATTTTCTGTACACAATGCGTCACAGTTGTATATTTTATTTTTGCAAAATTATTAAAACCGAGAATTAAATTTTTATTTACAAATGTGTTGACCACTCATAAATTGCCGAAAAATTATAAAATTAAAAAATCTCAAAATGTTATATTTCAATTAATATAATTTCTGTTTCAAATACACCAAAGTATTTTGCTTACTACAAATACTAAATGTAATAATCTAACTTTTATTTAAAGCTAAAATAAAAGTTTTAAAAAAATGTTTCTTTTTGTAAACTCAATTTAAAATTTAGTTATCGAAATTGGATAGAGTTACCTATAGATAGATAGATAGATAGATAAATAGATAGATAGATAGATAGATGCTAAATACTTATAGATCAGATTTAAAATAAATTAGACCAGTAAGCAGTTGTATTATGAAGTGCGAAATTCATGTTTAATGAAGTTTAATGTGTAGACCATTTTGTTTATATATATATATATATATATATATATATATATATATATATATATATACAATTAATAATCAAAAATTGTCACTTAGCTTTCGTAATACCGACTTCGTAGTTTCATGGTTTCATGAGCGTATGAAAATGCGTTCACTAATCGGTGCTTGTCCAGATTTTCTGCTCATATTGATATTAATATTGAAAGATATTATTATAAAAACTAGCAAAACACAGGTGAGTGCGAGCATGTATATATCTATTACACCATATATATATATATATATATATAAAAATTAAAATAGGATTAATTCAATGATGTTGAATGACCATTTCGATATGAAAATCCCCACGGGGGTAACACATCACCTCAGCAACAAAAACATCCTTTCAGAATCTGGAGAAAAATCAGTCTAATTTTCCTTTTTAAATAGATTTGCAAAGAAATTTAAAAAAAAAAAAGAAAAGGAAAAGATAAAACAAAATAAAATCAAATAAACAAGAAAAGAAAAATTGGCATCGTCTGGGTTCGCAAAAAAGGAAAGAGAATTGTAACTTAAAAATATATATACATGTGTGTGTGTGTGTATACTACAGGCCATAATTATTAGGTTAACCAGTTTTTTTAAAAGAAATGATATATTCGAACTATTTTAGTATTTATTGTCAAATGAAAATAGAATGTTTTTTTTGTTGTTGTCATTAATTAGCAAAATGGACAAGGCAAGGAAGCAAAGATGAACTCTTACGAATCTCCCTAAATTTTTTTCATTCTTTTATCGATGCATCTGCAATCTAGGTAATTATCAAATATTTATAAATTCATTTGGTGCACATGTTATTGTGCAATATTAACAAAAGAACCATTCAATTTTCATTTCCAATTATTCATTTAGAAATAAATACTAAAAAATAGTATGAAATACATAATTTTTTTAAAAACTGGTGTGTCCTTAATAATTATGGCCGGTAGTATATATATATATATATATATATATATATATATATATATATATATATCAATAATAGCATAATATATATATATATATATATATATATATATATATATATATGCTATTATTGATATATATATATATATATATATATATATCAATAATAGCATAATATATATATATATATATATATAGCATAATAGATTAATTGTTGCCTAAATTACGCAAAAATGAAAATAGCACTCATATCTCATTTTAACATATATATTTACCAAAATACACAATCATCTATTTAAATACTAATTAGTAATATAGTCGTAAGCTTAAATTCGTACTGTCGATATCAAGGAAGTGGGGTCATGAACATCACTCCTTTGAAAATATTTATCTATGAGAGTAAATTTATTCAATAAAATTGCCATTGAGAACAACGACAGCCTCCAAGTGACTTCGGAATATCAGGCAACTTTTCTGAACAATATACTTGTTTAAATTGATAAATGTTGCCAAATACTCTGCGTCAGGTTTACCTTTGATGCTGCTAGCAACTCCTCCCTTGACACAAAACAACACTACCTCCTCAAGACAGTAGAATAAATCCCTGTGGAAAGATGAGTGGAGACATATTTTCGCCATAACTAGTGATCGTTCGAAACACCTTCGTAATCACTATTAAATTCATCTAACTCATTCCGAATCCTCAGATGAACACTAAAACACTCTGAGATATTCGTATTGGTGCTTTCAACGATAATGCCAAGCATACAGCTTGCCGTTTCCAAATTTCTTTAAGATTAAATTGAGTCATGTTGCTCTTTTTCTTACAGACGGTACATAAGACAATTTTCGGCGATTGACACTGCATTTATATTTTTTTATGTAAGAGACGGGGAAAAATAATTAGGAAGAGAATTTCGAAGAATCAAAATAGATTACTCGTTATACTTAGCTTTTCAAACAGCAGAACTATTAAGCTTAATTTCATACTGTCGGCATACCAACGATGTAATGTCATGAAAACAAATGCTTTGAAAATATTTATCAAAGAGAGAAAGAGAGGTTGCAATCTCATGTTTGTGGGACAGTGATTGCATTCGAGATGTGATTCTTTGGGTTTTGTTAAAATATCACGTTATATAGCTGAAGAATCACATCAGTGGAAATATATAAAAGATATCCGCATTTTATTAGATTGCAACATTTAAGCAGACTTTTCTCTTCTCTGATCTCAAATGGAACCACTATATTGAGTTCACAGCCAAATCCACTGCTAAGAAGGTTGGGTCACTGTGTCGGGCCACGTTGTTCTTCCCGCCTGAAACCATGCTGCATATATACAAATCAACCATTCGTCCGTGCATAAAATACTGCTGCCATATATGGTCAGGCGCCCCTGCTGTTCATCTCAGTGTTCTTGAGAGGCTCCAAAGGAGAATCAGTAATGTGATAGTTACCGACTTGGCGGATAGACTACAGCCACCTTCCCACCGGCGAGATGTGGCCTCCCTTTGCCTGTTCTTAAATACTTTCATGGCTTCTGCTCCAACGAACTTAAGTCACTGGTGCCTCTGCAACAGGTGTTTACTTGTGCAGCCAGACTGGCAACTGGGTATCACCCATTCACAGTTAGACTAACCAAATATAGACGACAATTCTACTCCTGCAGCTACTTTTCTTGCACTTCCCGCTTGTGGAACTCACTTCCATATTCTTGCTTTCCTGACGGCTACAATCTCCAGGAATTTAAATGAAATGTCAATACTCATCTCTTAACCACTTCACTCTAGTTCTCTCTTCACCACCCTGTATATCCTTTTCTTTCTCTCCACCTTTGAAAATGTCATCACACCTGTATTCCCATTCTTCTTTTGCTCGTTTCTAACTTGTTCGTCTTCCTCTTCACTCTCTTCTATTTAATCTTTTTACTCTGATGTAGCCTCCTGCACATCGGTGGCGTTACCGCCTTGCTCGGGGTGATACGATTAAAACAAATATAAAGATATATGTATTAAACTTGGAAATTATAGATTTTTCACTACAATTAATCATGGCATATGCTTTTAAAAAATTCTTTGGCTGCTAAAATTTGTGCTCTCAAACGCGCTGCCGATAATGCGTGTCTGTTAGTCTTCTTTGGGCACTAAAGTATTTTTGAGAAAGAAAAGTCTTGTGTGAGATATTCCTGTAACGTTCCCTTTTGTTCGATTGTCGATCATTGATTAATTGCCTATTAACATTTTTCTCCTGTTCTCGATGCACGAATACAAAAATACGGGCCTGTTCCACACGCACTGTCGCACAGGCTTGTGTCGAGACATCCCGCCGGCGAGATACAAAGAGATTAAATCCATTTGTTTCCTTTTCGTTACTTGCAGGCTATTCTTTTTACCAATACCGATCTCTTTGTTCATTGCTTTCTTTATTGGTGCCCATCATGTTTTTTACATTTTCCCTTTTCTTTCTTTCTTTAGTTTTATATCCTGTTTTTGAGCTTTGTCTTTTATCGTCTTATTTTTTTCTCTCTTGCCTCCCTTAACATCCAGTTCATTTTCGCAAAACTTTAAGCGTTTGCTTTCTTACTACCACTTGAATTGTACCAATTTCACTTCTAATTTTATGAGGGCTAACAGTTTATTAACTCTCTTTCTAATTTTGTTTTTTCACAAATCGTCAGCGGCATGTAAAATGGAACACGCAAATCGAGTTCAAATTCTGTCTAGAGTGTCCCGTTCAACTTAAGATGATACCATTTTGAGGAGAAATCTATAACGTATCTTTGCTTTTCAATAAGCGAAGAAGATGCTCTTAATTCTTAGCCAAAGAGAAGGACAGCTCTAAAAAAAAAAAGAACATGGATAAGGCTTCATCTAATAATGAATTACAACTTGTTATTCTTGTCAGTAATTTAATACAATCCAAACCTTCGTATTGATAATATATATATATATATATATATATATATATATATATATATATATACTAATCATTGCAAATTACCAAGAATGGGTTCATCAAGGATCAATAAATAACTGAACCCTTTCTAACAGAATAGGACGATTTACGCTCTAACAGCCTGATTGAGCACTCTGGAAGAATCGTAAACTTTGTAAAAACAGTAGCTACTAGAGCATCTACGCATCGTTCATTCAGTAATGAATTAAAACACTCTCAGCTACTGGCGTGTGTACATTGTACATAACACGCTAAAAGTCTACCTTCTTCTAACGAGCGCCCATAACTTAGAAGTAAAATCGCTGACTGACGTCAATTTGGCCTGGTTTCAATCTTGGCTAAAAGTAATGGGATATCTACCCGTACTCATGAGCTGTGATACAGAGAAACAGATCTGTCTGCAGATGACTATATATATATATATATATATATATATATATATATTGATAATTACTTAGATTTTGTTCAGAATAAAATTAGACCACTGCACATTTGTATTAAAATGTGTTCCATATAGTTATATTGCAGTACTTTCGAATATTTTCCATTTGTAAACGAGTAATAACTCGTTTACAAATGGAATATATATATATATATATATATATATATATATATATATATATATATATAAGACTAATTTGGAAAAGTTTTTCGCTTAACTGAGGAGAGTCATGCCGACTAATACTCACAACTCAGCACTATATATAATGCGTTGTTACTAATTTTCGTGAAGTTCCGTGAAGGTAATGCTTTGATTTCCGCACTCGTCATGGGCTAATTTCAATCTGCTAACTCTCTAATGCTTTGTCTCTATCTCGATATTAATCACTTTACGACAAAAAACCTGCTTGCCGAAATAACTTTTTAACAGTAAATACTGAAAAATGAATAACACTCTTGGCACTAATCATTTTCACAACTCAGCACTATATATAATGCGTTGTTAATAATTTTATTATAGAACTGTCTTGCAAATTTGCAACGAAAATGATTCAAAATTGTTAGGCTTAATGCAAAATTATTTACAAAAATATGCAGATGAGCTTATCGTAACGACTAACACAACTGAAATAGAATTAGTAAACGGAATTTAAATTGGACCTGTCTGTGTTGCGTTCATTTTCGAACACTCACCTTGGAAAATTCTTGAATGCAATATTTCTCTTCCCGACTTCTGCTTAAATCGTTGGGAAGACTAGGTTTTCTATATTTAGTTGGCAACCAAGTAAGAAAGAAAAGTCAGAATTAAAATCCGAAATGAATCCATCCAGAATAAAAAAATACTTAGTTATTTTCAAACAAAAGAAGAAACTTGAAGCAATTGAAATGTGGTTCTACAGAAGGACGCTGCGGATATTATGGACCGAGCATGATGAGGTTTCGGAAAGAATAGAAACGAAAAGGAAATAAATAGTGAGCATCAGGATGAGACAAGTAAAGTTTCTGGGACATGCAATGAGGAAGAAGGGCTTGAAGAACGTGATATTAACAGGCTAGATAGAGAGAAAAAGACAGAGGAAAGCAGCGGATAACATATTTGAAGAACCTGAGCAGGTGGATGACAAACAGAGCTTGCGTGGTGTAACAGGAGAAAGCGTGCTAAGAGCCACCAGGGATAGGGAGACGTGGAAAGCCATGATCGCCTACGTCCTAAAAGGACTAGGCACAAAGAAGAAGAAGAAGAAGAAGAATGGCAATGAAAAGAGAATAGAAAGCGAAACAGTGGAGAGCCACGATCACCTGTCTTACTGGAGCATGACATTTAAAAAGTATCTTTATTTTTTCCTTTATCTTAATATCGTCTCTTTTAAGCGTCTTAATGCATTTAAATATCTCTTTTATTTAATGGAATTCACCAATTCATTTTTTTCTCTCAGCCTCGTTTTCATATCTTCGGTTACCTTTTTACTTTTTATCTATTCTTTACGCATTTTCTTGTACTTTCTTCTTTGAGCTGTCTTTTCTTACCTATTCTTTACGCTTTAGCATTTTCTTATCTATTCTTCTCGTTTATCGTCTTCTCCAACTGAGTTATTTTCGATAACTTTTCTTTACTTACTTTTACGCTTTTTCTCTCCAGTATTGATTTATTAATTTTTCCCTTTTCATCTCTTATCGATTCGCCTAAACCGTTTATTTCCCCGTTCCTTCTTCTTTTCTTGTCGACGTGACCAGAAACCATTTAACCAATTGAAAGCTGTTTTGAACAAGCGACTCTAAATGAAACTTGATAGAAACGAGAAGAGAGGGTGGAGAGACAAGTGGTCAGGACGAGAAGCGAAATTCCTGCTTTTTCAAAAATATTTTCGGATCGATGCTCGCCAGAAGACTTGTGTGACATCGAGACTGATTGTGTGATCGGCCGCAGGCAAGATGGCTAACATCAACAACCTGACTTATCCTCACTTCGCTGTTACTCAAGTCACTTCTAGTTACCCATCATTCAACTGAACAACATAGCACGATTTTCAGCCTCTTCAAACTTGATTCTATTCTCAACTAGGCCAAACTTTTAGACCTGTGATCAACAAATTATATACAGTCAACCTTGCATGACAATCGTATATCATTTCAGAAAAAGTAACATTTAAACGATGCGAAGTTGCACCATCAACATAATGAAATACTTCTTAAGTATATTCGTATTTTCAGTATATTTTTCTGGTTTACATATAAATAAAGATGCAAATATATATATATATATATATATATATATTCACATAATATTCAAGGTAAACTTTTGAAATAAGCTTAATATACCTAAAATTACATTAGAATCATGTTTTAATATAGATAGATAGATAGATAGATAGATACATACATACATACATACATACATACATACATACATACATATAAAATATTGAGAGGAAAGCTCAACACATAATTAAATGGTTACAGATCGAAAATTTATTTGAAATATCCTGAATACACTCAATATTACATTAAAATCATGTTTTAAGATATAGATAGATAGATAGATAGATAGATAGATAGATAGATAGATAGATAGATAGATAGATATAAAATATTGAGAGGAAAACTCAACACATAAATAAACGGTTACTGATAAAAAATTATTTCAACAATGAAAACGTTTTACAATTGCCTCGTTCAGACCGTTGATGAATAAATAAATGCTAATTTCACTCAGAATACTAAATGGTTTATAAAAGAGGGATTTTCAAACGGGAAATAAACTGAGATTACATACATCAGATCACACATATAACACAAAACCGAATAAGGAGTTAATTCGTCCATACATAAAACAATTAAAAAGTAATTATATACACTTCAGATGAAAGAAGGAATAGACATTCACAAAACCACCTTAAGACAGAATTAATAACAAAGTATTTAGGAAGAAATATACACATACACAATAATAATGATAGGAAATTACACAAAATACACACCGATTATTGAAATTATGACGGAGTCGCGAACTGGGTGCCCCGTGATTGGATGAAAAACAACCATTCACGGGCTACCTTTCTAGATTTTCAACAAACTCCCCACGTGAGCGGGTTTTATAAACTCCCTTCCTCTTTTACTTTTGATACCTTAGACACAAGACGTCCCCGTCTTCTTCTCCGTCATCTAGACCCAGGACACATGAGGGGCTTTGACAGCAACTGCAGCACAGAAGTCAAGGCTCTATTTTTTCAACCCAGCCATAACGACACAGGAAATATAGACTGTTAGAAGGACGCATCTTTAAGATAAGTTCCACAAACCCGACTCTTTGCAACAGACTATCCTTTCTTCTTTTCTCTCTTTTCTTGTAAATGCAAATTTATAACATCATCATCTGAGTTTGCGTTCTTTTCTTCTTGTCGGCATCACAATATTATTACCAATTAAAACTGAGAAATTCCCAATTCGATTTAAACAAGTGAAAATAACAAAAAGCGGGAGAGAAAGTAAAGAGTATAGAGAAACAGAAAGGGGACCGAAACCCACAAAGTCACTATCTCAAAAAAATTATAAAATAAGGAAAAAATTATTCTTATTTTTCCAAAACTTTTCCTTACAAATTTTATATTAGAAATTATTTTTCTAATTTCAACCGTAGAAAAATAATGTAAATTTTAGCTGCACGTAGACTGTTCTAAAGATAGTTTTTGACAAGAGAAGAGAACGTTATATCATTTCAACTAGACATAAAAAGGTAGATATGTACAATATGAATACACAGACATAATCTTCACAAAGGACAAAGAGAGGGATAATGAAAGAGAAAATTCAATAAAGAGAAAATTGGAGACGTTTCTTACACTTACATTCAGAAATATTAGCTGACAGAAAAAATTGTAAGCATCTTTTTTGTTTTTAAAACTAACCAAATGCTTTTTTAAAACATTACTGTCTTTTGTCAATATTTTCCAAAGAAAAATTTCTTTCTAAATCAAAAAATAAAGAAAAAATATAAAAGAAAAAAAAATGGTTTACAAAAGAAATTATTATACAGAAAATTTAAACACAGTACTACAGATTATGATGAGGGAGCCAATGCGATAAATATCAAAATATACATTTAACCGTAAATTCTACTCCAACAGCTTCTTTTCTCGCGCTTCCCGCCTGTGGAACTCCCTTCCACAAGTCTGCTTTCCCGACAGTTACAATCTCCAGGTGTTTAAATGTAGGGTCAATAGACACCTTCTATCACACTAACTTCCAACTATTCTCACAACACTCTCATCTACCCAACCCTCATTCTCGGTATCCTCACCCGCCTATCACCCACCCTCTGTTATTTCCTATATTTAATCAGCCTTTCTCCACTCTACGTAGCCCCCTGCACAGTAGTGGCAGTGACATGCCTTGCTCGGGGTGAAACGCTTATAAAAAAAAAAACAAAAAAAAAAACAATTCAAATATATATATATAAATTAAATTTATTTCATTTGGAGAAAAGATATTTCAACAGGATTTTAAAACCTGTTTCTTCAGCTGCAAGTAATAGATATTAGGAAAACAAATATGTAATCGAAACGAAAAGTTTGCTTAGAAAAAGAGGAAAGAGACAAAAATTAAGGGAGAGAATGGAAGGCGATCGAATTTGAAAAGAAATACATCAGACGCCAGGCAAGAGAGTTCCAGGTTAAACGGTAAGAATAGTCTTAAATGGGATGTTGAGTACAAACACAAATTCTAAACAGTATCAAATAATTTTAAGTTAAAAAATGAATTATACAACTAAATTAGGAGGAAGGTTAACATGATAGCAATTAAATTAATTATTAATTAAACAATTAGACAATTAAACAGGATAGCAATTAAATTAATTATTAATTAAACAATTAGACAATTAAACAGGATAGCAATTAAATTAATTATTAATTAAACAATTAGACAATTAAACAGGATAGCAATTAAATTAATTATTAATTAAACAATTAAACAGGATAGCAATTAAATTAGTTATTAATTAAACAATTAGACAATTAAACAGGATAGCAATTAAATTAGTTATTAATTAAACAATTAGACAATTAAACAGGATAGCAATTAAATTAGTTATTAATTAAACAATTAGACAATTAAACAGGATAGCAATTAAATTAGTTATTAATTAAACAATTAGACAATTAAACAGGATAGCAATTAAATTAATTATTAATTAAACAATCACACAATTAAACAGGATAGCAATTAAATTAATTATTAATTAAACAATCACACAATTAAACAGGATAGCAATTAAATTAATTATTAATTAAACAATTAGACAATTAAACAGAGTAGCAATTAAATTAATTATTAATTAAACAATTAGACAATTAAGCAGGATAGCAATTAAATTAATTATTAATTAAACAATTAGACAATTAAACAGGATAGCAATTAAAAAGGAGAAAATGATATAGATTGAAATTCACGGCTTATAATTATAGGGTGGAAAAGGGAACAGGATTAAGAGATATATTAATCTAAGAATAAGAAAATTTGAACCTACTTTCATCTCGACACTTGCTAACCAATTACTTTCTCTGATTTAAAATTAAATTTTGATCAGGATATTTTTATATTCTAATTTTACATACTAAGCATAAATTACATCTATCATTAAACCATTAAGAGTACGTGCTGATCCTATTAACTTCTACTCCTTGTATCAACAAATAGGTTAGAATTAATAGGGTCAAAAGACTTCAATGTCTATAGTATATTTATATACGCTGTATTTCATTCATTGAGTACTTTAGCCCTTATTTTCAAATATTCTATCCCTGATATTGAGCACTTTATAGTATAATTTAATCTATATTTTAACACACACACACACACACACACACACACACACACATATATATATATATATATATATATATATATATATATATATATATTTGAAAAAACAGTAGCTACTCACGCATCTACGCATTGTTCATCCAATAATGAATTGGAACACTCTCGGCCACTGGCGTGTGTTTTCATTGTATATAACACTCTAAAGTCCGTCTTCCTTTACCGAGCGTCCATATCTCAGGGGTAGAATAGCCGTTTCATGTCAATTCGTTCGGGTTTCAGACCTGACTAGAAGCAATATCGATGTCTACCCGTACTTATGTGCTGTAATACAGCAAAACAGAGGACTATATATATATATATATATATATATATATATATATCGGCTCGGAACGAGAAACCGGGGAGCCGGGTTCGAATTCCAGTTGAATCCATTGTATTCACTTACGCGCAAATACCCTTGGGAAAGGTATTAATCCGTCTCTTCCTTCCAGTTATGGGTTAAATAATAAGACAGATTGGGTTCTATAGCCTTGGTTGGCAACCAGTCTACCGCAGAAAGCAATGGCAACCTACTGCGGGATAATCTTCTGCCCAGTCAGTCATGTCTCTTTCGAGACATGATCGCCCAAGCGTGTATCACGTATGGCACTGAACTGACTGACTTTAATATGAAGTAAAAAAATTCCGAAATTGTGTTTAAAGTTCTGAATACGTTCGACTATAGCTGGTCATTTTCAAAGAAAGAGTATGGAATGACGTAAAATAATGACTACAGCATTCTTAAAAGTTATTTTTTTAACGTTTGCAATGAATGTGTCATCTCCTGCTTTGACTAAATTGAGTCAAAGTGTTTTGATTATATTTTGAAAGATGTGCGCTTATATTCAAATAACTACTACTGATAATCGTTCCGTTAATGTATTGCAAGTGACTCCGGTAATTGTAATTGTTTTTAGAGTTATGACGTCAAAGTCCTCTTTCGATGTCGACCAATCTTTAACGGAAATTAAAAGTGACGCCATTGGTTTTGGTTATCTATTTACCAATTACATTTTGATTAAAGAGAAGGCAGGTCATGTTGTAGGGAGCAACGAATATATGTTGATATTTTTTACTCATAAAAAAGAAACATGATTTTTTAAAAATCTTCACAAGCAATGGTAAAGATTGTTCCGGAAAAAAAAACAGAGTAAAATGAAAACAAGAAATAAAAAAATTAAAGTGACAACAA
Organism: Ascarosepion bandense; assembly: GCA_037127315.1. Taxonomy (NCBI): domain Eukaryota; kingdom Metazoa; phylum Mollusca; class Cephalopoda; order Sepiida; family Sepiidae; genus Ascarosepion; species Ascarosepion bandense. The sequence goes on along the minus strand of JBBBDQ010001232.1, from coordinate 1,480,398 downwards.
ATTGGCATTCCCGGATGTACAATAATCTCGAACAGAGAGGGAGTTCAAGACATCCGTATACCACAAGCCAACATTCACCGGACAATACCTCAATATCAACTCCCACCATCAATAAAGTGTGAAAAATGGGATCATCCTCAGTATAAGCAGTACCCGAGAACGTAACAATTATCCAGGGTACATGACAACAATTCCAACATACACGGAAGGGGGGGTGAATGAGGATAACAACTCTCAGAAAGCAGCCTTGGTCTGTCTACCGTATATGAAGGGGTTTTCAGAGAAAATACAAAGGTTCTATGATCCATATATCATCAGGACAACCTTCAGATCTAAATTTCGCAGGTACCTCTTCCGAGTAAGAACCCCAACAGAGGAGGACATGACTAACGACTGTGTGTACGCCATCAATGTAGCAGTGAAAAGAAATATAAAAGAGAAACAGGCCTTCCCCATGAGGTAAAGGTTAAAGAACGTCGCAAGGCCGTAACAAGAGTGTAGATATAATATTCAGGTGTAGCTGACCACAAATTGAGGGATAAAAGGGATCACCGCCACCTGTTGGATGAAGCTAAAATAATATAATAATAACCTCACTGGAAACTACGTAGACTTAAGGAATCAACACCCCCCTAAGCTACAAAAATCTCCTAAGCCAACTAAGCATACAAATAAATACATTTCGGGAACCAGTAATACGGAGTGCTACAGAAAATTATTAGCGTCAAAAAAGATTGCGATATGAGCTGCAATAAAAAAAATTATAGATAAAATTATTAACATCAAAAGAGTGCAATATGAACTCTGGTAAAAAATGGTTACTAGAATATTAGGTTTACAAATCTCCTAAATCTACTTGCTGTTGTCCTCAATGACACATGTCTCAGTAGATATAGACGTTGGTTAGTTCCAGTGACTTGACCCAAAGAGTTGTGAGTTCAATACCAGGCTACAGCAGTGGTGAACATAGACAGCTAAGTTAAAGGCAGATAACTCATTGCTGTCAAGATTGGTTTCGCACAACAAAAGAGAATATTATAAGTAATAAAGGGTTCGATTCAAAATTCCTAGCACTTAAAGAAGGCCGGAGCTTTCAACGACAGGAGCAACGATGATATTATAAATAGTATGAAACAAACGGTCAGACAATCCCAACACTTGGCTCAGTTGTTAATGAATAGTTCTCCAGAACAGACAGACCTTTAAGAGTAGTACAAATAATGACATCTGTCACAAAACTATCATTAAGAAGATGGTTCGTTGTGTTCTACCAGGATTTGATTCTTTCCAGAATCTAGGTGACATGATTATTCGTTTCTGTATTTAACATTGCTGCCACATCGGATATGATAGCCTTTCTATATATTTCGAAATTCTTGAGAAATTTAATGATTGGTCTGTAATGTTACCTGTCGTGATCTGGCATCTCGGCTTCAGTCAATTTAACACTGACAATGTTCATGATAATTATCGTAATGTACTTTCCTCATTTGTAACTCAAACTCATCAATTTAATTCGTAATGCTATATTAGCAAAGCGATCTCGTCGTCTTAGCAACGAAAAAGCTAGTAACAACCGTAAATTCTATTTTATTAGTTTCTTTTCTTAAACTCCTTGTGTGAGGATCTATCACTTATAAAATTTAAGTGCAGCATCAATCATTCTCTTTAATCTTGTAAAAATTTGCTCTTTAATTGTCCTTTCGCCTCACTAATATATTCTCAATTATTTTCACTCTTAGTAAAGGTTGTCCTGGGTAAGATGATAAGCCACATCCGGCAGTTAGGCCTCTGATAGAGTGGTTTTCATTGTCTGGAGCCGGATCTTAATTGCTATTATGCCCAGCACTACCCTGACCCGGAGTGAAAGAACTTCATAGGATCCCAGCTATGGGTAAATAGTAAACCCCTAAAGCGTTATGAAAGTATGAAAAAATTATAGTAATTATACCAGCAATACATTTTCATAATTTAATTTATTACATTTTTTCAATTAAAGAAACGTTGCCAGCAATATCTTTTTGTCAAGGAAATTATTAATGCAATCAATTTTTAGCATTAAATGACCCCCCATAGGTAACGAATTCAGCAGATATACAATTATGGTTAGGGGCGTAAGACAAGGATGTGTCTTTTCACCGGATCTGTTTAACTTGTACAGCGGAAATATTTTGAGGACCCTGGAAGTTATGCCTGGATTGGTCATTGGAGGCCATAATTAAAACAACCTAAGGTACGCAGATAACACAGTGCTGATAGCAGACACAGAAAGAACACTGCAAGAAGCTCTAGAAAATGTATCTGAAGAAACTGACAAGAAAGGACTACAAATATAACAGAAAACGGAAAGTGCGACACAGAGATCCGAAGGAGAATTGGCATGGCGAAAGAAGCATTCCAGAAGTTGTGTAATGTATTAAGAAACAGGACAATTACGCTAGAAACAAAGAAGAGGGGTACTGTATTGCTAGTTGATGTTAGTTCTTCAATATGGCAGTGGATGCTGGACAATATCATCAAAGATGAAGGGAAAACTTAAGCAGCTGCAATGTGATTCTAGAGAAGGATGCTGCGAATATATTCTGTAAAAAACGGTTTAATTTCTATTTTTGTCTTCAGAAATTGAATTAAATCAACTTTACAGTGTTAGCTGCTTGTGGTAAGTCAACCGGGATTCAGTCCATTTTTCAGTCTGTTTTTTGTGTAATTTTTTGGAAATTATTTTATTTATTAATTTATTTATTTATTTTCGTCACTTAATTTGTGTAAATAATTTTGCAATTCAAGGGTAATTTTTACTTTTACTAAGTTAAAACTTTGTAATCCTCAGTCACTTTTTTTTTCTTTCTTTTTTTTTTAATTGGAGTAGATAGTTCCTAATATCGCCCGGTCTCACACTCCACCCCCTTCTTTTGAATGAGTTTAGAGGTGATCACCTTGTTTCTTGTTTAGGTAGGGGTTCCCGGTTCATCCCCTTTCTCCGGTCTTAGCTGGAAGCTCTTTGCATTTACGGAGTATGGTGGCAACGTCTTTACATTCTGAGGGTACCGGGTTGGCAGGTTCCTGGTTGCTGCTTCCGACTGGTAGTTAGGAGCCCGAACTCTTGCGTAGCGTCTTGAGAGGCTGCTCTGATCAACAGTTGAATAATACCGGGGTTCTTGTATTGCCATATCGCGCATGGACGGGCGTCCCTGCATGAAAGTTTGGTGGGCAACCCCGAGGCCACATTATGTTGGAGGCCGCGCCAGTCTCCATCCTTCACAAGTTGCAAATAATTGACCGACTGATTCTATTCTAAGACCTCTCCTTAACTGAATCACTATGGATAAAAGCAAACATAATAGCAAAACTAAACCAGCTCATTTGAAAACGCCCAAACCTATCTGCATCTCTTTCACTAACATACGCGGCATCCGCACCAACTTCCCCAGCGTAGATTCTTTCCTCCATAATAACTCACCTGATATATTAGCCCTATGTGAAACTAATCTTAACCTTTCTATCCCCTCATCTGAGTTCTACGTTCCTGGCTACCTTCCCCTCTTCAGGAAGGACTCCAATGTTCATATGCATGAGCTTGGTGTCTATGTAAGCGAACACGTTCCCTTAGCTAGGGTGTCATCTTTTGAATCCCCAGATCATTCTTTCATGTGCTTCCGCCTCTCACTTCTCAGCTCGATTAGCTATCTCTTCTTTCTCTACCGCTCTCCTTCCTCCCCTGACTGTTCGTTACTTGACATCATTTCTGACAATATTGACAAAGCCATTTCTTCCCATCCCTCTGCCCATGTATTCGTGTTTGGTGACTTTAACGCCCACCACACCAAGTGGCTGAAGAACGCTGTCACTGACCCTGCTGGTGTCCACACCATGAACTTTTCAATCACCCAATCCCTTGCGCAAGTAGTGGACTTCCCCACGCGTTTCTCTAACGGAAGGGACTCACTTCTAGACCTCTGCTTCACTTCCATCTCAGACTCTTGCACTACCAGACAACTCTGCCCACTCGAAAACTCTGACCACACTGTAGTGTCCGTCAATATTTCACTCCACTCCCGCCCGACCCATGAAACACAGACAAGTAGAATATCCTACTGCTATCAAAGAGCAGACTGGGATTCGTTCCGAGACTTCCTCTGTGACATCCCTTGGAACAACGTCTTTAGTCTTCCCGTCGAAGAATGTGCATCCGAGGTCTCCTCCTGGGTTAAGGCTGGCATCGATGCCTTCATCCCTGCTAGAAAATTCCAGCTTAAATCTCATTCGTCTCCATGGTTCTCACCCGCTTGCTCGGCTGCCATTGCCCACCGCAATCATTTCTTCCGACTCTATCGTAACTACGCGTCGGACTAAAACAGGCGCCTTTTCACTTCAGCTCGTAATAAGTGTAAAGGGATACTTAACGAAGCTAAGATGTTGTTTGCTGCCAGAATGAAGCAACGCATAGCATGCTCTAAATTCGGCTCTAAAGATTACTGGCGACTCTGTAAAAGAGTACTTAACAAGAGCAAGTCCACAATACCCCCGCTAATCAACAAATTTGAGGTCCTCACCTCCCCAGCAGATAAGGCTGAATGCTTTGCCCGCAGATTCTCGAACAATTCGAGTCTGGACTCGTCTGGAGTTTTGATACCCGACCTCTCACCTAGAACCGAGGCACAACTGAATGGTGTCCACATTATACCTTCGCTTGTCTCTAAGATAATCTTAAAACTTGACCCTCACAAACCGAGCGGTGGTGACGGAATCCCAACCATAGTCTTAGAGAATTGTGCCCCTGAACTCTCCTCTATCCTTTTTAAGCTCTACAACCTCTGCCTATCTGCTTCCTGCTTTCCTCCCTGTTGGAAATCTTCCTCTGTAGTTCCTATATTTAAAAACAATGGAGAACCCTCTGACCCTGCAAATTACCGCCCTATCAGCCTTCTTCCGATCTTTGGCAAAGTGTTAGAAGCCATTATCAACGCCTAGGTGGTTCAGCATCTCACAGCACACGGGCTCCTCTCGGACAAGCAATATGGTTTCCGCTTCACCAGGTCTACTGCTGATCTGCTAACGACCATCACCGAGTACATATACCAGGCACTCGACAGGAATGGCGAAGCCCGAACCGTTGCATTGGATATATCTAAGCCGTTCGACAGAGTTTGGCATGCTGGACTTCTATGTCAACTGCGGAGCTATGGTATAACTGGACATTTGTTTGAACTAATCCAGTCATTCCTATCTAACCGCACAATGAAGGTGGTATTAAACGGACATGCCTCTCAGAACTACCATACAAACGCAGGTGTCCCCCAAGGCTCCATCTTAGTTCCTACACTCTTCCTGATATACATTAATGATCTCCCTGATTCCATAAGAGCCCAAGTAGGTTTGTACGCCGATGACACCACAGTTTTTTCTCGCCTTCTACAAAAATCTGGTGTAGGCGTGAAAGCTAACCTCGCAGCCGAGATTGAAAAAGACCTCCAATCCATATTGGACTGGGGTAAGAAATGGTTAGTAAATTTTAATGCTTCTAAAACGAAGCTACTCTCAATTAACCATCATCGACAATCTCACCTACCTCCCAGAGAGTAAAACACTGCGCTTCCTTGGTCTCACACTTTCAGCGGACCTCAAATGGAATGACTATATCGAATCCATTGCTAAATCCGCTGCTATGAAAGTCGGTTCTCTGTGTAGGGCCCGGAAGTTTTTTCCGTCTGAATCTATCCTGTACATTTATAAATCTACCATCCGCCCGTGCATTGAATACTGCTGCCATATCTGGTCGGGTGCCCCTGATGTTCTCCTCGGGCTTCTCGATAAGGTTCAGAGGAGGGTCTGTAATGTGATAGATACCGACTTGGCAGACCGCCTGCAGTCTCTCTCCCACCGGCGCGACGTGGTTTCCCTGTGTCTCTTCTATAAATACTTTCACGGCTTCTGCTCCGATGAACTTAGATCACTGGTGACCTCTTAATACGAATTTGCACGAGATACTAGGATTGGCAACTAGATCCCACCCTTTTACAGTGAAACAGATAAAATGCAACCGCAACTTCTACTCCAACAGTTTCTTTCCTCGCACTTCCCGACTGTGGAATACACTTCATGATTGCTTCCCCGACGGCTACAATCTCCAGGAGTTTAAATGTAAGGTCAATAGACACCTTCTAACACACTAACCTGCTCCCATTCTATCAAACACTCTTCCCATCTGCCCAACCCTCATCCTCGCTATCCTTACTCATCTGTCACCTTCCTCCTACCATTCCCTATGTCTAACCACTCCTTCTCTTTACCTTCCCCTATGTAGCCCCATGCGCTATACTGGCAGTGGAATGCCTTGCTTGGGGTGGGATGATTAAAAAATAAAAAATAAAAAAATATCATGGATTGAGCATGAGATCAATGATGAGGTTTTGGAAATGATGGAAACGAAAAGGTAATTTATACTGAGCATCAGGAAGAGGCAGCTAAATTTCCTGAGACGTGCAATGAGGAAAGAGGGCTTAGAGAACCTGATACTAACAGGCCAGATGTAGGGAAAAGAGATAGAGGAAAGCAGCGGATAACATATTTCAAGGACCTAATCAGCTGGATGATGAAACGAGGGTTGCATGGTGTAACAGGAGAAGACGTGTTACGAGCCATCAGAGATAGGGAGACATGGAAAGCCATGATCACCTACGTCCTGGAAGGACAGGGCACATAGAAGAAGAAAAAGAAGAGTTGATATGCCACCAAACCAATAAAGATATTGATGACAAATATATAAAAAATATAAATATATATATATATAACTACAGGACGTGCATTGTAGTGCAATAAATATTGGCTCGTAATGTGAATTCTTAGTTCGAATTCCAGTCTTATTCGTTTCATTTAAATACGCAAAAATACCCTTTGGGAATATACTAATCCATTTCTTCACCCTCCAGCCCTAGTTTAACCAGCAGGACAAATCGTGTTCTATAGCCTTGCTTGGAAACCTACTGCGGGATAATCTTCTGCTTAGTCAGAATTGTTTCAAAAGAGAAATGATTGCCCTTGTGTGTATTACGTATGGCAATTAACTGACTAATATAGCCATTACAAACAGTAATCTTACTATTTAAGTTAAGTTTTTGACTGTGTAAATACGAGATTTAATTTCGAAATATAGATTTCGGCATTATACGACCCAGTCGGTTGATATGACGTAATATATCAGTCAGTCAGTCAAGTGCCTTAAGGTGATACACTTTTAGGCGATCATGTCTCAAAAAAGACATGACTGACTCGGCAAATGATCTTCCTGCAGTAAGACATCCGAAAGTCGCATGAATCGTGGAACGAGAACAGTCTAATCCAGTGATCGAAATAAAGAGTTCGGTTCAAAGATCCAGTTTTCGAAAGAGTATAATGGCCGAAACGTCGTGAATATGACAATAAAGATGAAGACAACAATCAGAACAATGTCAGTCAGTCAGTTAAATGCCATACGGGCTACACGCTTGAACGATCATGTATCGAAAGTAACATGACGGACTGCACAAAAGATTATCCCGTACTAATTTGTCATTATTTTCTGCGATAGACTGGTTGCCAACCAAGGCTATATATCCCAAGCTGTTCTGTTATTTAACCCATAACGGGAAGGAGGAAACGGATTAATACCTTTCCCTAGGGTATCTACGCGTAAATGAATGAATGAATTCAACTGGAATTCGAACTCAGCTCCCCGATTTCTCGATCTGAGCCGATATCCACTGCACCACAGCGCACATTCTAAAAATATAAAATTGGTAAAATATACCAAACTATATCAAACCCATTAACGCCTTGCATCTTAGTGTCATTATCACATAACCGGAGGTGAAACAATTATAAAAAAAAAAAACATGAACATCTGTGTCTATTGTCGTTCTCAATATTTTTGTCTACTTGTGAATCTTAGATATTAACTGGAAGGTTATTTTTGAGAATCCTTCATTAGAAACGAGATGCTACGGAATCGTTTTTGGCATCATTTGAAGTACGACACTGTACGTATGGCTAAGAGATAAGAAACGGTGTAAGTAGTTTCAATAAAAGAAAATTCTAAACACTTACGCAGACATCTCGTGTCAAAAGGAAGTTTCCTTTTTCTAATTTTCTATCAACCGCAAGATATATGCCATCATTTGTGTGAATTAAATTTTGACAGATTTGTTTAAGCTGTAGGCTTGATACAGGCTACTTAAAATGTTTAATGGTCTTCTGCATTGAATCTCAGAATAAATTACTTTTGAAGGAGTATGAATTAATCCAAAATTTATCCTATTTCTATTGTTCAAAATGCTGTCCACATCTTTATTGTCATATTCACGCCATTTTAGCCGTTGTACTCTCCTGCCTTCCTCGGGCAATATACTTTTAGATTTTGACATAGAATAGGGAAAAATTAAATACCTAAATAATAAATACCAGTCTTTATCTATTCTATTATAATTGTGCTTGCCCTTCTTTCCTTCGTTCGCACGACCATTACGACCTGTCAATACTTCATAAATAATGGTCTATTCTGCGTTGATCAGATGGAACCGGGGAAGTACTAAATATCTAAATATAAAATATTAGTTTTTTTACGTATCCTATTTAACTGTTTTTGCCCCTCTCTTCGTTATTTAGCACGACCGTTATGACCTGCCAGTAGCTCATAAATAATGGTCTATTCCGTTTTGATTGAGTTAAAATCTAGGAAAATCACTACTTAGTTTCACTGAGAAAATAAATGAATGAATGAAAAAAGGAAATATATCAGTGTTTTTTTTTCATGTCAACTTACTTCTTAAAATAACGACCATCATGATTATATATGATCATTTTTGCAATATCTCTTTGTAGTTGTTAAGCACAAATAAATAACGAAGGGATAAGGACATTATTGTCGTAAAACACGCTGTGAGGTTACACAATCAGTGACTTAAGAATTAAGATTCATCCTAATATTAAAGAAAGAAAATCGTAAAATTTCTATCCGTATAATTCTTACTAAAAAAATTGCGAACCATTATTCATTAAACATCGTTCATATTCAAGATTAACCCAATGGTATTCCCAAGCTGCCACCTGTTCACTACTTATAGTGAACAGGTTGGACGTTGCTTAACGTCAGTGATCGTCGGGAAGCCTGTTATTTGAACGCTCTGGACATAAGTATTAAAAAAAAATAGATAAATAAATCTCGTAATCAAGAAATATATATATATATACTAGCAGTATAGCCCGGTGTTGCTTGGGTGTAATGAAAGCATTAAAACTAATCTATGGTCCTGGAGCTCAGACACTTTGGACGTTGGCACGAAAAACTAAAAAGCAATAGTTGTTTCCGGTTAAAGCGAAACCGTAGACTGAAAGAAAACTGAATGGATGTAAGTCAAATTTTGATTTCCTTGTATCGATAATACATTTTCTGCACTATTGTAAGTACTGCAACCTTGAAACTTCTGAATATCGTTTCTTATGTCTTTGTCTATGAGTGTATCAAATTTGATTAAAATCGGACCACTCCTTCTATAATACGATTTTTTCGATTATCCATTTTCGATATTTATCGGGGGTACCTCGACACAAAACCTAGCTAAGAAGACTCGCAGACGCTTATAGTACAACTGTGTAAATTTTCCAAGAAAATGATTCAGCCGTTTCGAAGTATATATGTAAAGGATACAAACACACACACTCTGAATATCGTTTCTTATGTCTTTGTCTATGAGTGTATCAAATTTGATTAAAATCGGACCACTCCTTCTATAATCCGATTTTTTCGATTATCCATTTTCGATATTTATCGGGGGTACCTCGACACAAAACCTAGCTAAGAACACTCGCAGACGCTTATAGTACAACTGTGTAAATTTTCCAAAAAATTGGTTCAGCCGTTTCGGAGTATATAGGTAACGGATACAAACACACACAGACACACACACACACACAAAATTCCATTCATAAATTAGTTTTGATTAGATAAGAATTCATACTTTATAGTCTCTTTCAATAGAAGTATTAGAAAACAAGTAACTATTTAAATGTTAAAATTAATTAGACATTACAGAAAAGAATTCATGCCACCGTAAAAAAATAAAGTGTTGATAGAATCGCCTTAGAAATACATAATTCCTTCTGCGATGATCTATCTTTAAAAATGTCGGATCTGACAGAGAATTGATTGTTGCTACCATGTTTGGAGTAGCTTTTAAATGCTATGAACTACATCTAATGGACTGGGCATTCGATAGTTTTAGTAAAGAAAATGTGTCCTCAGATTATAGAGAAAAGTCTTTTTTAAAGAACTATTGCTGACGGAATACACCTCTCTCTCTCTCTCTCTCTCTCTCTCTCTCTATATATATATATATATATATATATATATATATATATATTGTAGGTAAGTTGTTGAACTCGTAGGTTTATTTACCTTTATGTTCACGCATCTACTTTTATAAAGAGTGCTCGATACAAATGTAGAGTGTTATACTGTAATGGTTGTTACAATGTTTTTAAATTCATAGTATCACTACACAAAAAATTTCTCATGTTTCGAAGCCAGCCCATTATGTTGTTGGCTTCATCCTCAGGTGATTTTTTTTCTAAATAAACCTACGAGTTCAACAACTTAGTTACAATATATATATATATATATATATATATATATATATATATATATATATATATAGAGAGAGAGAGAGAGAGAGAGAGAGAGAGAGGTGTATTCCGTCAGTAATAATTCTTTAAAAAAGACTTCATCCTCAGGTGATTTTTTTTCTAAAAGATCACCTGAGGATGAAGCCAACAACATAATGCGCTGGCTTCGAAACATGAGACATTTTTTGTGTAGTGATACTATGAATTTAAAAACATTGTAACAACCATTACAATATATGTATATGTATATATATATATAGTCATCCGCAGACAGATCTGTTTCGCAGCTCATCTTTTCGGTTAGACAGCCTATTGATTTTACTCAGGATTGAAACCTGACCGAATTGTCGTCAGTCGGCGATTCTACCTCTGAGCTATGGGCGCTCGATAGAAGGTGGTAGACTTTTTAGCGTGAATATTATCATTATACACGTCCAATAGCTGAGAGTGTTCTAATTCATTGCTGAATGAACGATATATATTTGGAAATTTGTAAGGTTAATTCTACGGGGGATAGTAATCCAATGGCAACTGTAGGAGCCTCGGTGATGTTTATCAAACTGGCCTTGTGCCAAACACAACCGATGTCCCCACAATTAATAATATCAAAAGGTTGAAGAATATGTTTGCATGTTAAAATAAAATTTCATCAACTAAACAGAATAACAGATTTGTAAGAAGTAAAATGTTCAAATAGAAACTGTATGTAGTTAATTAGTTTGTAAGAGTTAAATGTTCAAAGAGAAAATGAACGTAGTTAGATGTTCCAGAGTAATAGCCATAAGGAGATAAATGAATCCAGGGCTTATAGTTGCTAGTAGCAGAATATGTGTATGTAGAAAGATTAAAATGTTACTAGTAAAATATTGTGTCTATTTCCTATTTTTATAGCCGATGAGAAAGTAAAAAGGTAGGTGAAACAATAAAGGAAATTGCACTTATCGGGCGTTATTTTTTTAGGAATCAGTTGAAGTATCTTGTTGTTTTTGTTTTTTGTTTTCTTTGTTAACCGTGAGAACGTTGAGGATAGATAAGAAGAGGTCAAAGAAATTGACACGAATAAGGAGGGAGAACGAATGTGTGACGGGACGTTTGCATGTCCGATTCATGCTTGAAATGACTTTTGTTACATTTTAGCTGGTCATCTCTGCCCCCTCATCTAGTCATCTCTGCCCCCTCATCTAGTTATCTCAGCCCCCTCATCTAGTCATCTCTGCCCCCTCATCTAGTCATCTCTGCCCCCTCATCTAGTCACCTCAGCCCCCTCATCTAGTCATCTCTGCCCCCTCATCTAGTCACCTCAGCCCCCTCATCTAACTAACTGATGCCGCTTCCTTTCCCTCTTCCTTTATACCGATTAACCTTTTCACACTGGATTTTTAGCCTTTCTCTCAGTTTTGCAAATCGCTTCCTTTCATTTGTTAGAAAATAAATATAACGTTGAATCGCGAAATTTTGCTTCGTCTTTTTCATTCAATATGGGATCAATCATTTTCCTATTAGACAAACTCCCTGATTCCATAAGAGCCCAAGTAGGATTGTAAGCCGATGACATCACAGTTTACTCTTGCCTCCTACAAAAATCTGGTGTAGGCGTGAAAGCTAACCTCGCAGCCGAGATTAAAAAAACCTCCAATCCATCTCTCTCTCTCTCTCACTCTCTCTCTCTCTCTCTCTCTCTCTCTCTCTCTCTCTCTATGATGAGAATTAATCTCGAAACATGTACCAATGTAAAATTGACATAACCATATAATATTATATTATTAGATTATATGGTTATTGACATAACCATATAATATTATATTATATTGCATATATATATATATATATATATATATATATATATATATATATATATATATAGGTTTGTACGCCGATGACACCACAGTTTACTCTCGCCTCCTACAAAAATCTGGTGTAGGCGTGAAAGCTAACCTCGCAGCCGAGATTGAAAAAGACCTCCAATCCATATTGGACTGGGGTAAGAAATGGCTAGTAAATTTTAATACTTCTAAAACGAAGCTACTCTCAATTAACCATCATCGACAATCTCACCTACCTCCCATTAGCATGGACCAGGCTTGCCTCCCAGAGAGTAAAACACTACGCCTCCTTGGTCTTACACTTTCAGCGAACCTCAAATGGAATGACTATATCGAATCCATTGCTAAATCCGCTGCTATGAAAGTCGGTTCTCTGTGTAGGGTCCGGAAGTTTTTTCCGTCTGAATCTATCCTGCATATATATAAATCTACCATGCGCCCGTGCATTGAATACTGCTGCCATATCTGGTCGAATACCCCTGCTATTCTTCTCGGGCTTCTCGATAAGGTTCAGAGGAGGGTCTGTAATGTGATAGATACCGACTTGACAGTCCGCCTGCAGTCTCTCTCCCACCGGCGCGACGTGGCTTCCCTGTGTCTCTTCTATAAATACTTTCACGGCTTCTGCTTCGATGAACTTAGATCAATGGTGCCCCCTAAATATGAATTTGCACGAGATACTAGATTGGCAACTAGATCCCACCCTTTTACAGTGAAACCGATAAAATGCAACCGCAACTTCTACTCCAACAGTTTCTTTCCTCGCACATCCCGACTGTGGAATACTCTTCCACATGATTGCTTCCCCGACGGCTACAATCTCCAGGAGTTTAAATGTAAGGTCAATAGACACCTCCTAACACACTAACCTGCTCCCATTCTATCAAACACTCTTCCCATCTGCCCAACCCTCATCCTCGGTATCCTTACTCATCTGTCACCTTCCTCCTGACATTCCCTATGTCTAACCACTCCTTCTCTTTACGTTCCCCTATGTAGCCCCATGCGCAATAGTGGCAGTGGAATGCCTTGCTTGGGGTGAAATGATTAAAAAAAATAAGTAAAATAAATAAAATTTCACACTTCATCTTGAATTTTTTCCTTGATCTGGTATTTTCAAAGTGTTTTTAGTCATTCTGATCCTTTTTTGCGGTTGTGCAACTTTACTTTTTGCGTTTCAGTTAATTTTGGGATGATAGAGGATTTGTATCCTATAGAACTCAATGTTAGAATTTAACAGAGTATTGTAATAAAAATAAATTCAAAGAATTTATGAATCCATTAATAATAATTGTTTATTTCGCGGAAATTTTACAAATCCGCTTTTCAGACCTAAATTTTTCACAAAAATAAATCGGTTAGATTTATCCAGACGAAAGGAATCGTGGAGGAACAAGAAGGAAAACACTTCATCAATAGAAAAGGGGGTTAGATATACAGTTTTAATCCTTAATCCTTAAGCGCGGCTGCCTTTCTATCCCAGCAGATAAGTTGACCTTGAACTGAACTTTTAGTTGGCCATTCTCAAATACACGACAGTAAATTTGGTGGCCGTATTTACATTGAAAAGAATTGAATTGTTAGAGTTTTATATTGATATCAACGGTAATAATAATATCATCATCTTGTAAATACTAATCTTTTTGGTTTTATGACAATAATACTATTATCAAGCATGATAAAGATTTTAAGGATAATAAAAAATGGGACAAACAAGCGTTAAATATAATTTAATTTTATTAATGATAACAATAATAATACTTCATAAAATTATTCTTAATAATAATAATAATAATAACGATAACTAACTAATGATGTAACACTCTGCACCGGCTGGCACTCCCATGTGACGCCTCAGCTTGACTGGCCCTCTGTCTAAATGGACACTGCCACCCGGTCGCACGGTTGGTCTGGTCGCAGTCGCTGGTCGGGACGATACCGTCCGATGACGTCGCCACAAAAGCTGGGTTACAGGACGTCTTCTGCAACAACGGACCACTGTCCCACGTTGTGATTAGATCCCAGAAGTCTCGTCGTGCAATTTCAATAGTCGTCCCTTTTAGCCAATCCGGACACTGGTGTACAATTGTAAGTTGAAAATAATAAACACGGCACCAAAAAAAAAATTAATAAAATAAATGAACGAAGTCGAACACGCCTGGAGAGCCACATAGAATGTCTTTATATAAAGAAAAAACAATGTCTATCTTTTCCCAAGAATACAGTTGTCGAAAATGATATACAATCGTCGAAAATGATATTTACAACGGAGAGAGAAAGTTCGCCAAAAGCATCAAAGCTTCTAATCTTCAAGTAAAATGTCTAAAAATTTCGTTAGCGTTGAACTAAACAGATCTCTTCGCCAAAGTCTCTTGTATTTCATTAAAAGTCTTTTCATTAAATCTCTATAATGAGGATTGTCAATTTTCCTATGTAACTTCTAAAGCAGCAAAGTTCTTTCGGGTCCTTATCGGAGTTTAATGGAGTCTGCCTAGGTTGAACGAACGAAGATACAGAATTTTCGTTTTACCCGTGATAAAAAAAAAAATAACAATAACGTTCTTTCGGGTTTCATGTCGATGGCGCATTATTCCAAATTAACTTCTTTGAGTTAATTTGTGGGAGGCCTCATTTGAACTTAACTCTTTAGCCATAAGTTCATAAGTTCGTGGGTCATGGCTCCCAGGCTGGGCCATTTTTTCCCCAGCCACTACATTTCGACTGATAGCAGCCCCAACTAGAAAAACTTCCACAGACTCTGAAAAAACTTCTTTCCAACCCCAACTGATTTTCTCGTGTCGAGCATCTATTTTTATAACCAATTTCGATCCTCTCTTGGGATCCGACCGGCCCACAGTCTTCGGCCAATGAAAATCGGTCTTCGCCCAGTCGATTTGCGGATGTCTTTAGCTCAACGAATGAGATTTTGCCAACTCACATCGGAGCTTGATTCTGTTTTAGATTCGCACGGACCCGATTTACTCACCAGCGGCCCTGACCTTGGGTGACCTTATCAAATCACTCTGACACTTGTTTTGTCTATGCTTTTCAGATTAGCGGAATGCATTTCAAATCTAAGAGAAATCAATATTGAACATAAAAGAGGCGAAAATCATGAAAGACGAGAAATTTATATTTATCCAAAATAACTTTATTTTATATTTCCGTGCGTTTAGAAGAACTTAATGGTACTAAAATTATTACTTTTTCCTAAGCTCAAATCGCGTAACGCAATAAAACACTAATAATATCACCAATATCAATTTCTCTCTCTGTTGTTTTAAACCAACCGAAGAAAAGTATCCCCTCGGGAGAAGGGAAAACATCACCGCGTGAGATAGTGTCACAATAAAAATAAATTATAAATATAAAATCCTTAATGGAGTATTACATGCCGACATTGGAGGGTTGTTTAAGGGACTTAGAATATATATTTAGTTGTTCAAAAATCTTTACTTTCACACCAACTTGTTTATAATTACGTAAATACTTATATGCATGTACACCTACATGTGAATATAAGAAATTAAATCTATTATATATATACATATATATATATTTATATATTTACATCCACAGACACATGCATACATGCCTACATATCCACATTCACGTATACATATATATAGGTATATACAAATACGTGTACATACGCATGCATATATCTATTAGCATAATAAAGTTAGTTCGGCTTCATCTCAAATTAAATTAATGATTGGTGGTTTTTAACAATTATGAATTTGAGTAAAGTCATATGTCAGTTTTTGACTGAATAAAACTTTTAAGTGTAACTTTCATGTGTAACTTTTAAGTGTAACTTCCATTTTGTTATAGAATTTTAAATCTATTTTTTGTCTGCATTTGAAAATGCGTTCCTTCCTCTGGTTTAATAGTTCACTGGAATTTTTATATTTGATTATTACATTTTTTCCTTCAAGGATTAAAGGACCCATATAAAGTAGGTCTTGCACTTCTTCCACTTGTCTCTCTTTCCCTCTATTCCTTTCTGTGTGAATCAAGTTTTCCAAGACCTTATTCCTCATTACGTGTTACAAAAACATCATTTGTCTTTTCCTGATGCAAAGCAAAAGTTTCCTTTTCGTTTGCATTATCTCCAAAACCTCATTGTTGCTCACCTCTTTTAGCTGATGGCCAAGAATTCGGTTTTCTTGAAAGTTACAACTGAGCACTTTGTCTTCACTCCTCTTTTTTACCTTGTTTATTTACGTTTTTGTGTCTTCTATCAAAACTGAATTATCTGCAAATCATATATCGTTCAGAGTCTGGCCACAATGACGAATTCTTGGAGGAATTCTAACTCTCTCGGAATTGTTTCTCTGTACAGGTTGAACAGATCCTGTGAGAAGACACATCCTTGCTTTACAACCCTTTCTATTTTCGTATATTGCATCCATACATGCCTTGTCCGTTTCTTGTAAAAGATAAATACGCGCCCTCCGGCAAGATTCCGTTGGCAGGAGAATTCGTCGTTAGTTTCGACATGTTTTAGTCCAACTCGGCCCCGAAATACGTCATCGAATAGTTTATTATAAAAGCAAATTTACTTAAATATGGTTCTTCACTAATGAAAAATATTTAAGTAATAAAGATCAAGCTTTAAACACTAAGATAAATTTGCATTCTTGGCCCGTCTCATTTGTTGTAACCCTAAAACGTCACTGTGTGAATAATCACCAAAACGGAGGTTGGTAACAATAGAACAAGTAGACGCTTGAAGTAGATACATTGCAAGTAAACTTCTAGTCAGTATAATCAATCTATTCTACTAAACTATTCCAACAGAGTCCTCGTATTAAAGAGGATAAGAACATTCCTTTTCAGTACATAGGTAGGTATACAACACCACTTTTTCTAGATTGGCTCTTTCTCGAATCAACATTTATTTTTAGGTCGATGTCTATTTTCTCTATTCTTTCTCTTTCCCTCACTATGCTTTTTTCGAACCTATATTTCATGACCGTTTACTGGGATGGCCACATCAAACGTATCAAAGAGAATTTTCATAGTTTCCACCATATCTGCAGAATAGTTCTCTTGCAGTGCATGCCTCTTTTTTATTGCACTAATTCTTGTCTTTTAATCAAATATACCATTTTGCCGATTTTTCGGACAATAGTACCGACTTTCCGGTACGTGTTTTTCAAACGATGCTTGCGTAAAATAACCTTTGACCAATATTGTAAAACTTCTTTCTAGCATTTTTTCCGTATATTCATATTTTTTCTATTCTGAACCAGTTTATCATACACTGATTGTATCTTACACGCAAACATAATCTCTGCCAGAGACATAGCTGAAAGCGCATTTTGTTCGGTATTGTACTATACACCTGCTGAAATTGTTGTATTGCTGCATCTGTGGATCTACCATTATCTTTCTTAAAGCTCTTTTAAGCATATCCATGAAATGCTCTGCTTAGCCGTTGTTTCTAGGATGGTACGCGGTGCTCTCAAACAGTACATGGTTTTTGCAAAAATATTTTGATAGCTAGTTAAACCTTGTAAATAGCTGATATTTTACGGTGTAGGTTTATCTTTAATAGCAATAGCTCGAGCTGGATCTAGTCTCCTGCTATTCTTGTGAATAATTTGTCCCAATAATTTATCTTGTTCATAAAGGATTCACACTATTCGTAGCTTAGCTTGAATTTCTAGCCATTAATTCTCTCACTTCAAAAACATTCCTTTATGATCTTCCATGTCTACAATTCTCAGCAAAATATTATCAAAGTCTGCGACTGCGAAGTCAAAACTACTTAGCATCGTGTCAGTGACTTGCTGAAAGAAAGTGGCAGCCACTTTAATGTCAAACGGCAAACGATTAAATTTATACAATCCTGTTTATATTTAGGGTAAAAAATTTTATACATTTTTCATTGAATTTTTTTAAGATATGCATCGATAAGGTCTATTTTGGCAAAAACATCCTAGCTCCGCTAAGCTGCGCAAAAACCTCTTCCAGTCCAGGTAATGTGCAATGATTAAGCCAGTGGAAAAATTAGCGCACACGTATTCGATGTTTTTTTTTTAATATATAATCTCGGCGAAGCTCAGTCGGTATGCCTGACTTTAGACAAAACATCTATTTTTTTTTCAAGTCTATCAATCACGTCGTTTATTTTTTAATCGACGCAAAGAGTACATTTCTATTCTTTTTGAAGCCTGGTCTTAAGCTTTCTTTTAGCTCGAATTTCTCCTTTAACATGTGACACCTGCTACGCTCACCAGAATATATTTATTTTTTAATTCTTTGTTTAGAGATTCTGTTTCGTTTGTAGAACTCACTTTTTTTGCAGCATGAACTGGCTTGGCAGTCCCATAATTTCAAATTTTCTATCTATCTGTACCAAAAAAAGATTAATTTTATTCGTGTTTTTCATTACGAATATTTTCAAATTTTATCGTTTCTGTTTACATTCGCGATAAATTTGACTGCGAATTTAATTTCTCACCTGTGCTAGCTGCTTTTCTAAACCTGTAGAGGCCTCAGTGAAGTTAGCCAAATTGGCTTTGTGACTAACACAACCGAAGTCCCCACAATTTAAAATATCAGAATGTTGAAAGAATAAATTGAAATAATAAGTTTTTAATTTGTATAATAAGCGAAATTGTATTTTCTGAACAGAATAAAAAATTTGTAAAATGGAAATGCTGAAAAAGAAAATGTTCCTAGTTAAATGTACCACCAAAATTCAGAGCTTATAGGTGAGTGTAGCAGAATATGTGCATGTAAAAAATTAAACAGATAACGTCTGTGTTATTTTCCCTTTTTTTGGTCGGTAAGAGAGTGAAAAGCAAAGTCAAGTAGTAAAGGAGATTGTGCTAATCGGACTTTAGTTTTTAGGAATCATTTAAATTATCTTGTTGTATTTGATGTCCTGTGAGTGAAGACGAAGAAACGAAAATCAGAAGAAGGAAGAATGAATGAATGTATGTCGACGAAGTATAACAGGATCGGCGTCTTAAATTTTTTTCCCTACATCGCGATGTGGTCCTTTTGATTACCGCTACCATATCGGACTGATCTGACCCGTCAAGAGACGTGATTAACTAGTGGAATTCAGTAACATGGTTGGATCATACGAAATACCCGTTTTTTTTAGGTGTTAAGAAAATTTAACCGAGGTCAAAGATCAATCAGCTATTTCCCATCAAATCAGAATGCAAAATCTTAATATTCACACTGACTTGTGAAATTTGCCTTGGTCTGGGATTTTCCAAAATATTTTCAGTCGATCTCATCTATTTTTGCGGGTGTGCAATTTTACTTTTTTCGTTTGATTTAATTCTTAGATGATATAGAATTTGTATCCTATAAACCATTTATGTTTGTTTTCCTATTTTTCTCCTGGTATAAACACTAATATTGCGTAAAATGCTTTCAAGTAAACAACTGGTTGATATCACGCCATCCTTGAAAATACTTTTAGCCAGTTTTTTCTACTTTTTTATCTTTCTGTGTCAATGTTCCTTGATGAATTTTTACGTGAAAGCATTTTACGTAAAATTAGTGTTTATTGTCCAGTTAAAATATTTATTTTCAGATTTTCACCTGTACGAAATTTAACCGTATTCTGACTTTGAAATTCATTAACGTTAGTCACTCTAACGAAATTCTTAAATCGATTTTTAATTTCCACTTTGCAGTTAATTGTTTTTTTTTTTTCAACAACAAAAGTATTTCTTGTTTTTTAATAGACAAAAATTATAGAAAAGTAGTCCTCAACAAACGCAGAAGGGGTTTAGGTGTAATGTCTTTTTACCTCGCGGATTTATTTTTATGGCGCGCCTTTTTAAGTTCGTCACTCTGCTTACTTTAATATCTTTAGCAAAACTTTATACATCTCTGAGAAACTTCATGTTTTGCATTGTTAAGTTTCGTCGTTTTCGAGTTTATTCAGAACCTTCCTCGATACCCGTGTCTTTAGCTGACACACTGGCGCAAGTAGCATTTGATATTGTCAAGGCTTAGTTCTGCTAATCTGGCGGCTCGACTGCAGCCACTTCCCCATCGTCGAAATGTGGCCTCCCTTTGTCTGTTCTATAAATACTTTCATGGCTTCTGCTCAGACGAACTTAAGTCACTGATGCCTCCTCAACAGGTGTTTACTCGTGCAACCAGACTGGCAACTGGGTCCCACCCATTCACAGTCAGGTTAGCCAAATGCAGACGACAATTCTACTCCTACAGCTTCTTCTCTCGCACTTCCCGTCTGTGGAACTCGCTCCCGTATTCTTGCTTTCCTGACGGCTACAACCTCCAGAAATTTAAATGCAAAGTCAATACTCATCTGCTAACCACTGGACTCTAGCTCTCTCCCCACCCCTGTATAACCCTCCCTTTCTCTCCACCTATGTATCTGTCATCGCACCTGCTTTCTCAGCTTTCTATTGTTCCTTTCTAACTAGTTTGTACTCCTCACTCTTTTCTAATTAATCTTTTTACATTTATGTAGCCCCCTGAACATCTGTGGCGTTTCCGCCTTGCTCGGGGTGAAATGATTAAAAAAAAAAACAATCTTAATTAGTCACGCTGATTATACACAATACTAGCAAAAGTAGTGAAGTCATCATTTTCGAACAAATTAATACACTTCTATCTTTTATGGGATGATGTTGTTTTCACGCTTAAGAGCTCTGAAATAATGTAACAGTTACCTTCAATGTTAGGTCATTTGTCATCTTTGGTAGAATATAATTCATGAATTTTCTATGTTTGGCATTGATTCAGTTAAGTGACATACGTGATAAACGAAAGAGACATGACTGACTGGGCAGAAGATTATCCCGCTGTAATTTGCCATTGCTTTCTGCGGTAGACTGGTTGCCGACCAAGGTTATAGAACCCAATCTGTCCTGCTATTTAATCCATAACTGGATGGAATAGACGGATTAATACCTTTCCCAAGAGTATTTACGCATAAGTGAATACAATGGATTCAACTGGAATTCGAACTCGGCTCCCCGGTTTCTCGTTCCGATTCGATATCCACGAGAAACCGGGGATATTGATTACTTTTTGTAAAAAAAAAAAAAATAACCTTTTTCTGGTCCAACCACTTAACGCAATTCATCTTCTAAATGACATCATTTATGCGGAAATAGCATGCTAATAACATTGTTATCGCTTTGACGATAGCTTCCTGGGAGAAAAATCGAATTACGATTATTGTCGTTTGTAAACTTTTTCTGTTGTCTCAAAAACAATTCCTCAAAGTTCTGGTCGTGCCTGAACATTTCCGAAACTTTTGTTAAACTCCTCCATTTTTTTGTTTTCAAAAGTGTATATATATATATATATATATATATATATATATATATATTACGGATATTAACGAATTTTTTTAACGAAACTTGGTTATAAGCAACTGACAATTTGTAATGAATTATTTTGAACATTATTTTTACCGATACTCGTATTTAAGTAGATATTCTGTTTTTAATGAAACAGTATTTTTATATTTATATCTACCGGCCTGATTATTTACGATAAATTTTTATTACGAAAATGTGTGCTATCTAGCAGGATTCGAACCTGCGGCCACTATTTACATTATGGAAGCTACCATGTCAATACGAGTATCGGTAAAAATAATGTTCAAAATAATATATATATATATGGTGGTCAGCATCTTCGCGACTGGTCTGGATACCTCCAACTGATGTGACGCCACTGTCTCTGTCCTTTTTTTTTGTTTTTACTTATTTTTCTCGTCAGTTAAAGTAAATGCTTATTCCGGTAAAATCTTTTGTACCAAATGGAACGGATATTGTGTGGTCTGATGAAATCAGCTAATTGAATTATAATTCATAACCAGTTTAAATGACGTGTTGCGTTTTCCTTTATATATCTATTAAATATTTACCACCAAGGCGGATGTGACAAAAAGTTTGGGTCACTCTCCGCTCGGACGCAGAGAGCTGAACAAGAGAGAATATGGATCGGTATTATCACGCTACTCTACTACGGTATTTATCACATTTCTACCAAGGTCAAGTAAAGTGGAGTCTTCTAAGCTCTTAAGCTCAGCTAGAAATATCACATGGTCCCAAATTAAAGCTGAGGCGGGCTTATGTTTATTCACCCTAAACGGAACTTTTCTCATCGGCCGAGCCTCGATTGCGTTCATTTCTGCCTGGAGGTAGAGAGCTGAACAAGAAAGAGTATGGATCTGTATGATCACGCTACACTACTACATTTTACTCAAAAACGTTTCCACGTATTTAAAAGGATAGTACACAACAGTAGTACATGTTTTTTCTTTTTATAAATCATCAAAAATTTGATTGCAAGTAGCAAATTTCCAGATTTAGCAGCAGTGTCGGCTAACCCGCCAAGTTTACCAAATTCTGACGTCGCTGGAAAGAGCAGACAAGTATTCAAGCTAGCTGAAATTACTGTCAGTGGGTTAAAAAATTTGCAAATTTTAGAAAAAATATTTATTCCAAGCATTTTTTTTTTTTGTAGAGAAGAGAAATGACAAAGATAAAATGATTTGTATTATCTTAGGAGGTCATTATTTTTAAGTAAACTGGAATGTTGTTTGGGATTGATTCTTATTAGTCACATGTGTGTCACGTGTATTAAAGCAAGATACAATTATGTTTTAAATGTATGTATGGGAAAAAAATTATAAGTATATGTATATATACGAATGTTACAATGTTTACATATCTGTGTGCAAAATAATGTCAATGATGTTAAAATGATAGACTATTTTTTTAAATATATGTGTGACAAATATTGTATGATAAAGTCTATGAATGTATATAGGTTAGTGTATGTGAGAAATTTATACAATCCATACAAATGGTATGTCCCTACTTTTTGGTCAGTCGAAAAAATATATAATTTGAAAGTTACAAGTTTTTTGACAGGAATATTTAATTGAATTTTTTATATAGCTAAATTTATCTATTATTGAGAACATTATCTGTTATTATTAAATCAATAAAATAGTATATTTAGATAATATATAAGATATTATGTATATAGAAAATATTATTTAGAACATTACTCTTCAATATTTTATTATAAAATAGCATATGATATATTGGATACTATGCGTGTAAAGAATATTATAGTAATATTATGTATTATTTAGAATAATATTTGCGAATAATTTATATTATATATATATATATATATATAGCGTCAGGCAAATTTAAATTTTGGAAAGGCATATATCGTAAGGCCCGATCCTAATATAAACAACTTGCACTGACCGGGCAAGATTGTGATCTATATATTAATACTGTAGAACCTACCTAACTACCTAACTACCTACGTGCGTCACGCTTTTAATTACATGGTAGAAATAACGTTTTTGTCGGTGAAGTACCATTTGTTGTGAGTTCAGTATGTTCGGGGTAGGGCGCAAGTTGCATTCTGCCTGCAGAGGAGCAGCAAGGCTCATTCTGGGGGGGGGGGGGGTTGCGATGTTACTAAGCACAGCACTATATATATATTTATATATATATATATATATATATATATATATATAACAAAACATAGGCTAGTTACAGATGAAATAAAATTTCGTGATTAATACAAAGTAAAGCGAATAATATTTATTTAGAATGTATAACATAAATATGTTATAATATCACTACAAAAGTAGCTATTTTACTTGAACACCAACTGATGAAACTGATTTTATGCTGAAGAGTTTTAAAAGATTCAAAAAGGGGTTTGGCTAGCTTTGAAATTTTTCAAAATCTTCAACATTCACTTGATAAGACACAAGTAGTGTCAAAAAATAGGTACATTTGTAATTATATTATAACATACTTATATACAAATATCTAAATAAATATTATACAAACACACACACACACACACACACATATATATATGGGTGTGTGTGTGTGTGTGTGTGTGTGTGTGTGTGTGTGTGTTATGTCTTGAAGGCTGTCACAATGCGTTGAATGAAATAAAGGAAGGTCGGATGGTGTTTGTATGACCTGTTTATAATATTTCAAGACTATAATCTCATCATCAGAATGGCAGAGAAAACCTCAGACTCACCGTGCTTTTAGCTGTCCATCTATGAATGGCTGGCTTTGTCCACTGCTGCTGTACGTGTGTGCGTGTATGTACGTGTGCGTGTGTGTGTGTGTATGCGAGTGTGTATCAATGTGTGTTCTAGTTGTTTTTTTTATGGTCTAATGGTGTGTGTGTGTGTGTGTGTGTGTGTGTGTGTGTGTGTGAAGAGAGAGCGTGTGTGCGCGCGTGTGTGAGTGAGTGTGTATGTGTGTGTATTCAAGTTGGGGCTTTTATTGGTCTGATGGAATCAGTTCGTAGGATCTGGGAGTTAATGTGACTTTGACCGGGTTAAATGATATCCGTTACATTGCTGTTGTCTTATCTGTTTGAATTATCTGGTGGTGTTTGCTCATTGTGTGTGCTGTAATTGAATCTACTTTTAAGTGTGTGCGCGCACGCGTGTGTGTGTGTGTTATGTCCTGGTACGTGCTTTTTTATGAGCAACTCTGCTACTACAGCCCGGAGGGGGTGAAAATGTGTTAGCGTGGTTATTGTAACTAATTTTTTGTGTGTGTAAAGTCTATATGTAATATTGTGATTAAATCTACCTAACTTATTTATCTGTGTGCGTGCGTTTGTGCTTTAGCCTGGTTAACGGTTTGTTATAAGGGAGGAAAAAGTATGTGTGTAGTTATTGTTACTGTTTGCGTGTGTGTGTGTGATCTTTGTTGTCGTGTTAAGTGCATGTTGTGTGCGTCTTCTTGTTGTCTATACTGTTATGTAATCTAGGTTTAATTATTGGCGACTGTTAATTGTCGGATGTATTTTAGATATTATTAAGAAACCTTTAATGCGTAGTTTACCTATGTTACGTTCCTTAGCCAAGATATTAACGGTTATGGTTTTGTCCTTATTTTTGCATTTTTAAAAATGTTTTTGGAATGACGACGCTTGCGTGTGTAGATGTTCTTTTATTCTAATGTGTAGATGTCTTGTAGTGCTGCCGACATAGAATGCATCGCATTTGGCGCATTGTATGCGGTATACGACATATACCTGGTGGCATATACTGGTACCTGCAATAGGGCAGTTGGTTAGTGTGCATGTGGTGGTGTTTTTTGTTCTCTGGTGTATATATATATATATATATATACTACCAGCCATAATTATTGGCGACCCCAGTGTTTTCAAAAAAATGATGTATTTCATATTATTTTTTAGTATTTATTTCTAAATGAATAATTGTAAATGAAAATATAATGGTTCTTTTGTTAATACTGCCCTATAACATGTGCATCAAATGAATTTCTAAATATTTAATAATTATCTATCTTGCATTTTTTTCAATGAAAGAATGAAGAAAATTCAGGGTGATTCGGACGAGTTCATTTTTGCTTCCTTGCCTTGTAAAATTTTGCAAATTAATAATAAAAAAGAACAATTCAATTTTCATTTGGTAATAAATACAAAAAATTGTATGAAATACATCATTTCTTAAAAAAACTAAGGTAGCCTAATAATTATGGCCGGTAGAGTATATATAAGCCTATTTTTCTTTGTTGCTCATTTTCTATCCATATATCTATAGCCTATTTCTTTTTCTTCAAAGTCTTTATATATATGACTATTTCTTTATTCTGCAGCATTATACATAGGCACACACACAAACACACGCATATATATATATATATATATATATATATATAAAAATACGTGTGTGTAGATTGAATTATATTATATACATTCTCTTACACATACATATGCATCTATATATGATGTTCTGTCATAGAATGTGATTATATGTGTAAGTGATCTACTTTTTGTCAGTTACCTACGGCAACAAGAAAGCTTGTCTGTCATTAAGTTTCACTTTGTGGTCAAGATGGGCGTCGCATCAAAACTAATACTGTCGACTATTTTTAAAACTCTATTCAACAAGTATCATGATTCAATCGACGCCATTGGACGCATAGTGCCTATGGTCTCCATTGACGGACTTCGTATCCCGTGGGTAAATGACCGAACAGCATTCACTTCGATCGTTGAAACCAACGACAGATTCACTTAGGTTTAAGGCGGACCCCGCGGGACAATACCATCAAGAATATCGTTTTACAAGCCCAGAACACACACGTGTATTTATACTAAAGAAATACAGATATAGATTAATGCTTATACTACAGCTTATGTACGTAATGTATAATGAACAATATATGTTGTAGAGTATCGTTCACCCTGTTCAGGGCCTGGTGATGTTGCAGGTTACGTTATGAATTAATATATATGACTACTCTATACAAACATAAAAATGGATGATATTCTTTTATAAAATAAAACATGTTTATATATGAATGTGTGTGTTTATGAGTCGGTAAAGTTAGTATGGGTGTGAATAATTAAACGAAATGCAGTTAAAATTCTAGTAAAATAATGTATATCACAATGTATATATGTTATATAAAACGGTTGATTCTAGAGTTTAACAGTTCAAGATTGTAGAGATCAGGGAAATACATTCTTGGGAGTCTGTTCGATAGGGTCGTAGTTTACATAAGGAAGCTATTTTGTGTGAAACTTACTTCTCGCCAGAGGTTTACGGAGAGTTTAGGTGATTTGCTGCCGTGTAATTGAGATGGTAGATCCTAGCCGTGAAAGTCAGACCTAGCGGAACAAGTTAACGAAGTTCGTCCGAGCACTTTTCATGGTAGAAGCGATAGAAAAGTGAAAGACTCGCCAAATACAGCCTGTGAGAGTGAGGTTAAATTGTGATAAATAATCATTCTCCAAGGAATCTGAGACGTTTTGGAGAGCGTTTTGGACTGTTCCTGTCCAGATATGGCATCAGTACTTTATTTATGGTTTGAACTGGCTCTCATAAAGATAGAGGCAAGTCTGAGGAGTCAGATACTTACTGAAACGGTATGGGGAGCCGATCCTTTTACCCTCATTCAGAGACTGTATCCCTTAACGGACGCTCCATTTATAAGACGTAAAAAGATAATTAGAGATAAGTTGTAATTGTATATTAACATAATGCTTAAAATTCTTAATTTTATTTTCCAATTTTGATTGCTGCCATTTCATTTCCCTTGAAATATTTCAGACCGAAAAATACCTTATTCTTATGTATTCACTATATTAAACTTTACGGTGTATACAATGAGAAAATATAACATGAAAATTTTAAAGAGAATCTAGTTACATTTTTACTTGAAATGATAAAAACATTAATAAGTGTTTAAAAAAATATGCTAAAGTTGCTTAAATATATGTTTGGAAAGTTTCTTCTGTCTATCAAGTAATTTTTATAATATTATATTGATATAATCATTGCTGCTAACCGACTGTTATAACTAAATTATGGATTAAACTTTCTGCATCTAGGAATACATACACACATATATATATATATATATATATATATATATATATATATATATATAGCATAGATGTTTTTATCTTTGATTTTTATTTTTCGATAGGAGATGCTGTCCTAAATTCAATTATTGAATTTATCAAGAACAAGAAACCGTTAACAGTATAAGAAGCTTGTTGATTCTGATACGTGTATGAAATCTCCAGCTAGATTCAATAAAGTTGATAATCAACGGATTGATTATATTCCTTATGTTGTGAGTGACACTTCATATATATAATGAATATAGAGAAAAGGTATTCACCTGTCTAAGAAATGATTACCCGTTAAAATTTAAATTTAACGAGAATCGTTATCACATGTCTTCTTAATTTATGTTATTTTATTATACCCGCGGCCTAATAATGTTGCTTTCACTTTTTTTACGGTAAGTTTTTAAAAAGTTTTTAAAAGGTATTCGCCTGTCTAAGAAATGATTCCCAGCTAAAATTTCAATGCATCAACAACCGTTATCTCACGTCTTATTAATTGATTTTATTTTATTATTCTCGCGGCTTAATAATGTTTGCTTTAATTTTTCTTGGAGTCAGGATTACTCTGTTCCAGACTGGTGTGGGCACTCGTGATAGAGGTTTATGTTAGAAAGCAGTTTGTACGGACAGGAGGGAGAAAAAACGGTTACCACTAAACTTGAAAAGGTTGAGATTGTAGCGTTCGGGGGGAACATTTTCTTGATAGTCTGTTCCAAAGAGCATTTATTTGTTTGAGGGGGAAATTACTTCTCATTGATGGAATACTGAAAAAATGTAGGCATTTAGTAAAATATAAGATGATTTGGCGGTCTTTGGCGTGAAGGTTAGAATTGGAGAAACCAAGGAAAATTTTTCTTTCATCCTACCTGTCATAAAAAGGATGAAAGGTGAAAAATAGTTGGTCACCCACAAAAAACTGGAGACGATTGTTGACTCTGTCAAGGCTGGAGAATGCCCAAAATGTAAAGAGTACTGCATTATTGATCTAATCAATCTCTTGTAAAGGTAATGAATGGCATGTGGACAAAGGTATTTACTGGAGTCGTACAGGGAGACGACTGATTTGCCTGCATCCTTAGCGACATCTCTTATATTCTTCCACACTCAATAACCTACTGGTTAGTGACTTTATTGTCTTTTAAATTGTAATAATGATTAACTGAATCATCTTTTGTCTTTTAGTCTTGTTTTAGGAAATTGACCAGTTAGCAAATTTTTATCATCCACTTTTGGATTAGATCCTGAGATTTGACTAATGTTCTAACTGTAACAAGTTTTTTTTATTGATTTATACTAATTAATGTCTTTTCTGTTTTTATTACACAAGGCAATATTGTGTTCACTCAGCCAGCCGTAGTTTACGTAGGAACTAATAAAGAGACATTTGCTTCGTAGCTTTAAACTTGTCTTTGTGAGAATGTGCTTGTTTATCTATACATGTTAACCAATTGTGAGAGTTAGGGTTTTATTACTAAAGACAATGTATCAAATAAAGAGCTCAACAAAATATTCTTTTACAATTTCTCTTCCCTGTTCTTCAGCTATTTATTATTATAGTGGATAAATCTATATAGGTGTTGGCTAGCGTGTAAATGAGGTGAGAATAAAGTATTAAGATGTGATATTTCTATAGGCAAAAGGGCTTAATATCATGTCCAGAGTATATGCGAATACAGAAGTGGACACTGACTTTAACGGGATTGGCGATAATATTTTTTGTAAGTGAACGTAACTATTAGGTCATCTGACTGTTGACACTCAGTCTTGACCTAATGGTTATGGGTCTCGATATGTCAAGTCGCATATTTATTTACAATCACATGTTTACTCACCTGAAGAGAGTCAACTTTGGACTCGAAATATGTTTAGCAACAAAAATACCATTATAGATACTTAATATATTCAACAAAAAGCAAATAATAATAATAACAAATCGACACTTTGAACAAGAAGTCCATGGATTCTCGCACTTTTTCTTATATATATATATATATTATATATATATATATATATATATATATATATATATATATTGTTGCCATATATATATATATATATATATATATATATATGGCAACAAATAAAGTATATTTCATATTTAAAGATGATAGAATAACAATAGATAGTATAAAAAATAAGAAATACGAAAACGACTGACCGGTTTCAATCCCTACTCATCATAAGGGTCAACTATGATATTTTTAATTCTTTTTTAACATTTAAAATATTAAAAGATGAAAACGAATCATGACGTATTGGGGGAAAATTATGAGGCAATACACATTGTGGAGCTTAATAAAATCATATAATTAGGAATTAAATGTACTTTGCGACACGGAAATTTCTATTTCCTGATAGACTCTTGTCAACAGGCAACGTTTGGTTTTGGTTGTAAAAATGATTTACATTTAAATGCAAAAATTTTGTTTAAATAAAAGGAACACGCACATAAATTGTATATCTTCCCATATACATAAAGAGCAAACCGATGGTATTTGTATTAAATGTAAATCATTTTCACAACCAACTTCCAACATTGCCTGATGACGAGATTCTATCTGGAAACATAAAGATTTTTTGTCGCAATGTACATTTAATGAATTTATATATATATATATATATATATATATATATATATATATATATATATATTAATTCAGATACTTCAATCCAAGGGAAAAAAGCAGGAAGGTAAATTCCAAAAAACCCGATCCTAATTAATATTAAAAATTTATTTTAATATTAAAAAATGATACAGGAAGAGAGCTCCATGTAATAAAATATTACAGAGCAAATATATATTAAAAAAGGATTAATTCAAAGATGTTGAATGGCCATTTCGATATGAAGATCCCCACGGGGGACGACACATCACCTCAGCAACAGAAAAAACCTTTCAGAAACTGGAGAAAAATTAGTCTACTTTTCCTTTTTAAATAGATTGCAAAGAAATTAAAAAATAAATAA
Source organism: Ascarosepion bandense (assembly GCA_037127315.1). Lineage (NCBI taxonomy): Eukaryota > Metazoa > Mollusca > Cephalopoda > Sepiida > Sepiidae > Ascarosepion > Ascarosepion bandense. The sequence goes on along the minus strand of JBBBDQ010001232.1, from coordinate 1,449,538 downwards.
TAAAATAAAATAAAAATAAAAATAAAGGGAAAGAAAAAGAAAAAGAAAACGAAAAAGAAAAAGAAAAAGATAGAATAAAATCAAATAAATAAGAAAAGAAAAAAAATTGATATCGTCTGGGTTCGCAAAAAAAAGGGAGAATGTAACTAAAAATTAACAGACAGCCGTGTTAAATCGACGTAAGTTTAAGCAACACGGAAAAAAGGTGGTAAGAGAGATAAAAGAAAGAAGGGAGGGAAAAAGAAAGAAACTAAAGAAAAATTTTTTTTAAATATTACAGACGCTGGACAAATTCAAAAACCTAATTTCCCCAAAACGTTGAAGTATTAGAAAAAGGCCTTTACTTAAAAAGGCATAATTGTTAATAAAGGGGAATAAAAAGATATAGGATTTAAAATAAAATTATTTTAAAAAAAATTAGGTCATTTGAAATTAAACTAAATAAAGACAACACTAGGTAAAAAAAATAAAAATTAATTACAATTATACATACCTATAGAAGTACACACATACATACATATATATACACACACAATTCTACGAATAAGAATACATATATACATACACATACACACACATACATTCAATTTATTACACACTTATATACATATACATGCGCATACACACATATATATGTGTGTACACACGTATATACAAAAAATTCATATACACATAATATACATGTGTACACATACATGCACACATATACACACACAGAAACACGCATATATATATATATATATATATATATATATACATATTCCATATGCACTCACACACATACATATTATGAATATTATGAAAAGGAGGATTTAAATAGCTAAAAAAAATTTTTCAAAATTACATATAGCCCACATACATAAATACATATATACATATATATACATATATATACAAATATGCACATCCACACACAAACATACACATGTACATAAAAAAAAAATTAAAAAAAAAAAATTAAAATTAAAATTAAAATTTTTTTTTTAAATATTACAAAAAATTATAGAAAAATTTAGATTTTAAAAATTAAAAATTAGAAGTTAAATTTTAAAATCCGCCCTATGGCGGCACTTGTTTATAAATTCCCTCCTAAAGTTCAAAAGAAAGTCCTGATGAGGATACTTCAAAATCAGAATCTTCTCCAATAAACACAGACGACACCTATCACGAAAACTTTTAGGAGTACAAGCTGAGCCTATTAATTTCCAGCTGATTATAGGGTCCTGCCCTTGCTCCTTCATTTCCCAGAACCTACGTGATAGTGCCGTCTGGAATCTCTGTTTAGGGTTCGAAAACGAGTACCTGTGATTATAAAGCCTCTGTTTGAAAGATCCCGCGGACATGCCAATATAGGTCCGGTAATTGTCCTTGTTATTAGATGGAGAAATGCGGGCTTCATAAATTACATGGGTGGATTTACATTTGCCTTGCACCGGGCAGGCATCCACAGAATAACAATTGCATTTGTCGACAATTCCGGATTTAGCTTCCGTATTATTTAGGTTCATTAAAATTTGTTTATTGTGGGAATTAATTATATTATCTATATTTGAGGTGCAAGAATAACTAATTTTTAGGGTGAATCTATTAAAAATTTTATTTAAGGGATTGTTATTATTATTAAAATGTTTATCGATTAATCTGAGAAAATACTTACCAATATTTATATTAGTTAGCTTACAATAAGGAGGGTTAAACCAAATTATCTTCCTTTTTCTACATTTTCGGGTGTTTTTAGTTTTTGATGATTCTGGGTTTAGAGCAGGCTTATCATACTTTAAGTTATTAACAAAACCGCTTTTCTGAAGGGCCTTATCGTAAATTTCTTTGCTTGCGTTGAAAATTTTTATATTGGAAGATAATTGGTTAAACCTATTATTTACTATCTTGGGTATTTGTCTTATAATACTCTTGGGGTGGTTGGATGGTGGGAGAACTATTTTCCTTGAGAAAGGGTTGGTAGGAACCATCATTTAAGTTAAGGGTGATATCTAGATAGTTTACAATTTTGAGATTGGAAGTAACCTCAACCTTAAAACCAGGAAAATTTAGGGCTCTGATAATTTTCTTATGTATTCTATTAGTGTAAGGCCCATTGGAATTGGGAATACATATCAGTCCATCATCCCGATATAGGCCTATTAGTTTAGGGTCTAAAAATCTACATAAATATCTAAAATATCAATGCCTAATAGATCTGCTACCTGGGCAGAATCATAGGCTCCCATAGGGACATCAAAACTATCTTCAGGCCCTTTAGTCCAAGTAGAACTATCAAAGGTGAGAATAGATTTTCTAGCTCCAGTATAATTCTATAGTCACAATCCGAAATATTAACATAACCCCTAGCAAAGTCTAAACAATCCACAAGAAGTTTTTTTGATATAGAGGAATAGAAATCCACAATATCAAATTTAAGAAAAGTGGATTTAGATTTGTCATTGATATTATCAAACCATTTTTATGGTATCTAAGGAACTCTTCCAAAGATTCAGTTGTAAATTAGATTGTAACTTCTCTATTAAGTTCTTCAGAACCACCCTAGAAACTATGCCTAATTAACTCTTAGTGGGATTAATTAGTCTAGTTTGTAATTTATTTTGGAAATTAGGCTTGTGGTCCTTAAATAAAATGTAAGCTTCTTTGGTAGAAATTTTTCCAATTCTATCACTAATATTTAGTTCATTGGCAAATTTAGCCATATCGGAGTTAATTTCCGATAAAATTAGGTTACCTCTGTCTATTTTGTAATGACTAGTTATACTATTTTTAAGGATATTTAGGTAATTGGTGGTATTACACTTGTAAGTGTTATTTGATTTGTCCGATTTAATCCATAGGTCTTTGGAATTCGTTAAGGTATTAATGTTCGACTTTAATGCATGTATGTGTACACATGTATATTATGTGTATATGCATTTTTTGTATATAGGTGTGTACACACATATATATGTGTGTATGCGCATGTATATGTATATAAGTGTGTAATAAATTGAATGTATGTGTGTGTATGTGTATGTATATATGTAATCTTATTCATAGAATTGTGTGTGTATATATATGTATGTATGTGTGTACTTCTATAGGTATGTATAATTGTAATTAATTTTTTTTTTTACCTAGTGTTGTCTTTATTTAGTTTAATTTCAAATGACCTAATTTTTTTTAAAATAATTTTATTTTAAATCCTATATCTTTTTATTCCCCTTTATTAACAATTATGCCTTTTTAAGTAAAGGCCTTTTTCTAATACTTCAACGTTTTGGGGAAATTAGGTTTTTGAATTTGTCCAGCGTCTGTAATATTTAAAAAAAATTTTTTCTTTAGTTTCTTTCTTTTTCCCTCACTTCCTTCTTTTATCTCTCTTACCACCTTTTTTCCGTGTTGCTTAAACTTACGTCGATTTAACACGGCTGTCTGTTAATTTTTACTTACATTCTCCCTTTTTTTTGCGAAACCAGACGATATCAATTTTTTTTCTTTTCTTATTTATTTGATTTTATTCTATCTTTTTCTTTTTCTTTTTCGTTTTCTTTTTCTTTTTCTTTCCCTTTATTTTTATTTTTATTTTATTTTATTATTTATTTTTTAATTTCTTTGCAATCTATTTAAAAAGGAAAAGTAGACTAATTTTTCTCCAGTTTCTGAAAGTTTTTTTTCTGTTGCTGAGGTGATGTGTCGTCCCCCGTGGGGATCTTCATATCGAAATGGCCATTCTGTATATATATATATATATATATATATATATATATATATATATATATATATATTGTAACAAAGTTGTAGAACACGTATTTTTTTTTACCTACTGTTCATGCATTTACTTTTATAAATAGTGCTCGATACAACGTAGAGCTTGTAATGTAATGGTTGTTACAGTGGTTTATAAATTCATAGTGTCACCACACAAAAGTTTTCGCGTTTCCAAGCTGCTCCGAATATATATATATATATATATATATATATATATATATATATTCTAATACACACATATATTTACTATATCCTGTCAATGTTAATTTATCTCCAAAAGTGAATATTTTAGATGAAACGTTTTAAAGCCTACTGCTCACAAGCTACATTCTCTACGAAATATGTAAATAAATTCAAACTGTTTGAAAATAGCTTGCAATGAAACCTACTAGAGTATAATATTTATAAATTCTATGTCGTTAACTGACGCCTGGACCTCATTATAAATACGAATAAATTCAAAAAAATTTAATATGATTTATATAACATAAAATCATGTCGATTGTACTGTTAAATGGGCGAAGATGTTTAGAGCCCACTGCTTCTATATGTCAGTCAGTTTCGTGCATTACCTAGGAAATCATATATGTTTCGGACATGACTGACCGGGAGATTATCCCACATTAGTCTGCCGTTAATTTCTGATATATATATATATATATATATATATGTATATATATAATATTTATTCAGAAATTATGACATGGATATGTTGCAATATCACTACAAAAGTAGCTATTTTGTTTCGACACTTCTTGTGTCTTGTCAAGTGATGTGGTTATTTTAAATTGAATGGTTTTAAAGGCGTCTCGACAAAAATATTTCTCCCACAGTTAATCCCACCTTCACAAGAATTCATCAATATACGCATCTCTGAATATATCCAGTATTTTAAACAAAAAATTTAAAATAGTTTGTTAGACAATCAAAAAAGCGTGAAACCCAAGACGACAACATCTATCTATCTATCTATCTATCTATCTATCTATCTCTCTATCTATCTATTTATCTATACACATACATACGTACATACATAAATACATATACACCTAAACATATATATACATATATATATATATATATATACAAATATACATATATATACAAACACACATACACATATACACTCACATACATACATATACACATGTATGTTTGCTAGTGTTTGTGAATATAATCCTCTATTTTCCCATGTGTAAATATTTGTAGGTTTATTTATGCATGCGTTCTTTCTCTTCCTCGTTTAAAATATGAATAACTTTCTAAATCTACTAAATTGTTAAACAAAACAAATTTTTTTTAATTTCACAACAAAAATAAAGTAGACATAAAAGTTAGCCTATAATTGCAGATCTCAATTTAATCAAATTTTAATACCAATGCCCACCAAGATTAATTTTAGTCTGCCCACATATTCTCTAAATTAGAAGTTGCTTTATTCTGATTGGTCCACATTGTGCATACAATAATGCCTCTCTGATTAAAGGGGTCTTGCTTGTTTTTAACCTTTTAAAACCATTCAATTTAAATTAACCACATCACTTCACAAGATACAAGAAGTGTCGAAACAAAATAGGTACTTTTGTAGTGATATTGTAACATATCCATGTTATAATTTCTGAATAAATATTACTAGCTCTACTTTGTATTGAGCACATTTTTAAAAATAGTGTTGTTTTTTTGGATAAAGAAAATTATTCCACCCATACTTTGATATATATATATATATATATATATATATATATATATATGCATGCGAGATATATATAGAGCGAGAAAGAAAGAAAGAATTTGTACATAAATATAAATATATATTTGTAAATAGATTATGTGAATAAAAACCAAGTATTTAATTTATTTTGCATTAAATTACATCACTTTTTATCCTTCGCAATTTACTTCGTTTTTTTCCATTTAGCCTGAAGAGAATTTCTGAGAATTTCTGAGAATTTTCTAAATATATTGAAAACTTACCTACATTTTGCCATCGGCTTGTAAATACTTGTTGCAAAGTAAAATCTTTATATTTGACTTGAAAAGATTTACAAGTTTACACCCGTCGACAAAGAAGTTTTATATATATATATATATATATATATATATATATAGATAGATAGATATAATTAGTAAGTTTTTGAGTATAATTAAATTAGACGAGTTCTGAGTTGTATTAAAAAGTGTTCAGCATCTAAACTTATTTATACATGGAACTTTGTGTGTGTATGTGTGTGTATGTGTTTGTGTGTGTGTGTCAGTTACCTATAGACTCCGAAACGGCTGAACCGATTTTCTTGAAAATTTACACAGTTGTACTATAAGCGTCTGCGAGTTTTCGTACCTAGGAATTGTGTCGAAGTACCCTCGATAAATATCGAAAATCTATAATCGAAAAAATCGGGTGATAGAAGGAGTGATCCGATTTTAATCAAATTTGATGCACTCATAGACAAAGACATAAGAAACGATATTCAGAAGTTTCACGGTTGCAGTTCTTACAATAGTGCAGAAAATCGATAATAAATATATAAAAAAGGTAAGATGTTTGTGTGTGTGTCTGTTTCTCTGCCTGTATGTCTGTATTTTTCTCAGCCCTTTTATTTTCATATCTTTGGAAGAAATATGAATCAACCTTTTCTCCTTGAAGTTATGGGTTACTTAGTAAATTTTTTATCTCTAAATTGTTACTGTTTAAAAATAAAAAACTATATAACTATATAAGCATTTTTTGGATTTAAATAACCTGCGAAGTTTGGATAAGTTGTAAAATTCGAATCGATCGACCAACCTAGCAAATCATCAGGACGGAATATCACGTACGCTAAACTCTTTATTTTTAGTTGATACTCACTAACATTGTTAGTAAATGGGGTTCGAAAGCTTCTTTTTTTTTGGGGGATCGTTTCGCTCGCTGATATCCATAGAACTTATCTTTATGTGTGCTATTGTGAATTTCTAATCTCCTCTATTTAATATTTGTTTTCAACTCTGCTTCATTCAGGAGCCTGTTGTATCGGGGTTTCAGCTTTGCTTTTAGTTTTCTTTAATATCTGGTATATTAATTTTTTTTTTACTTTTTGTTTTGCCTACAACTGTCAAGTGGTCGTTCGCAACAGTTAACATTCTGACAGTTTTACGGTGTTTTTTTTTTAAATGATAGTTATCAAGTCATTGTTTTTGTGTCGCCTTCAACGCTTATGAATGACCACATGATTTTTGAGTGATCTTGGAACGATGTCTTGTGAATAATTTGAACATTTACTCTGCATCATCGGACCCATTTTCTTCTGTTTCTTACGGGAACCTAATTTGTACATGACGACTCATCTCTTTCTTTTCTACTTTAACATTTAGGTTTCCCACCTATTGATTACTGTCGATCCCAGTTCTAATCTGACCAGGAGTGGTAGCCCATGTTAGGATCCTTCCTATGAGCAAAAAATTAACAATCTCCAAAAAGCATGTTCAGATACCAGAAATTTATTTTATCGCCCGGTTCACACTCCACCCACGTCTATTGAACAGGTTAAGAGGCTCATCCCTTGTTCCCTGTTTAGGATGTGGTTTCCGGCTTTCTCTTTTCCAATCTTTTCACTATTACGTAGCCCCCTGCACATCAGTGGCGTTACCGCTTGCTTGGGGTGATACGATTAGAAAAAATATATATAAGCACTTCCTAACATTAAATATTTTAAATAAAATTACCAGCCACATATTTTAAAGCAAAATGGCCAGCAGTATATTTTACAATGCTGATGATAATGATGATGCGATTTTATTCATTTCATGCTCCAGCTCCCAAAAATAACTTTGTAGCAAAATTACTAGCAATAAATTTATATAATAGATTAACAACTTTACATTATACAGCAAAATTATCTTACATTATTACATTATTACATTAATATTACCTATTTATTATTACATTATTATTACATTATTACATTATTACATTACATTATTATTACATTATTACATTATTATTACATTACATTATTACATTATTACATTACATTATCACTTTATTATTACATTACATTATTACATTATTATTACATTATTATTACATTATTACATTACATTATTACATTATTACATTACATTATTACATTATTATTACATTACATTATTACATTATTATTACATTACAATATGATTACATTATTACATTATTACATTATTTACATTATTACATTATTACATTATTGTAGCAAAATTACTAGCAATAAATTTATATAATAGATTAACAACTTTACATTATACAGCAAAATGACTAACAAATTTTAACAGTTGTTGAATTAATGTGCTCGTTTCCAAATGTCCTAAGCTTTTTATTTTAAATCCGTTAATGATTTGCTGGGTTGTGATGTCAAAAAATCACAGGTTCCATTAATATCAATTGATTTAATGTTGTCTTTCAACTTCTTACAAATGAAAACGTTGAACCAAGAAGGCACAAAGAATCAATATTCTGGAGGTTAGCGTCAGCCATTCTAATTAAAGTTTAAAATTGGTACTCTTAGACGAATAAAAGTGAATCGATTAGTTTTGGAAGCGTTAAAATTAATCCATTCCTTGCCCCCATTTAAGAACAGATTGTAGGTAATTATTTAGATCAGCTTCTAATTTGACTTTCTTCTCTTACATATACCATATCTCTTCAGGATGTAGGCGATCATGACTTTCCACGTCTCCCTACCCCTGATAACTCTTAGCACGCTTTCTTCTTTTACCCTATACAACCCCTCCTCTGCCATCCACTTGCTGAGGCCAGTCATGTATAGTTCCCATTGCTTTACCCTGTCTCTCTTTTCATCTATCTGCCCTGTGAGTATCAGAATCTTTAAGCCACTTTGGCCCATTATATGTCCAAGAAATTTTAGCTTTTTTCTGATAACTCAGTCTTATTTTCTTTTCGTTTTCATCCTTTCCAAAACTTCATCATTACTCACATGCTTGATCCATGAATATCCGCAGCATCCTTTTGTAGAACCATATTTCAATTGCTTCAAGTTTGTTCTTCATCTTTGATACTATTGTCCAGAATTCACAGACATATTGAAGAACAGACATCAAACAGCAAACCAGTACATTGTTTTTTGCAAAATTTTCTTGCCTCTCAATACTCTAGTTAGTTTCTGGAATGCGTCCTTTGCCATGCCAGCTCGCCTTAGAATCTCAATGTTGCACATTCTGCCTTTTGTTAGTACCTATCCCTCGTAATTTTCATATTATATAGAGGCTATTTGCTCCTTATTTTTTCAAAATCAGTTCCCCCTAAGCAAGGCACTGAATACAACTATTACGTAAGAGATTACAGAGAAAGAAAAATGAGAGAAAAAACTGATTATCGGGAAGATTGAAGAAAAGACAAAAGATGAACGGGATTTAAGAAAACAAAAGATGATAGTTGAGGTCACATTTAAAATTTTAAAGATTGTATTTATTAGGCAATCAAGTACATGCAAATGAGTTCAATAGATGAAAAGCAACAGAAAAAAAGCAGTATAAGTAGCAGTCGCATTTAACTATTCCGACAGCAAAATGACTAATAAATTTTAACAGTTGTTGAATTAATGTGGTCGTTTCCAAAGGTCCTAAGCTTTTTCTCTTAAATCCGTTAATGATTTGCTGGGTTGTGATGGCAAAAGATCACAGGTTCCATTAATATCATTGGACCCAATTCATTAGAAATGAAAACGTTGGACCATGAAGGCACAATGAATCATCAGCTTCTAATTTGACGTTCTTCTTCTATATACCATATCTCTTCAGGACGTAGGCGATCATAATTTCCACGTCTCCCTACCCCTGGTAACTTCTCTGATAGGCTTATCCTCTTAGATGAGCCTATGAGAACAGTTGCCATGAAAATGTTGGTAGAAAAGATACATGCAATACACATCACATCGGTGAGAAAGTGACTGATGTCATGATTTAATTCAGGATCAAAAGTATTAAAGTTCCTTTCCTTCGTTGTCTTTTTATTGTTTGTTTTTTCCAGATGAAAAACAGGGGCACCAGACCAGATTTTACAGCAGTATTCAATGCACGGGCAAATGGTAGATTTTAAATGTGCACAATGAACTATAACAAGAAAAATGTTATTGTAATACACAGTAACCGAACTTTCTTTGCACTAGGTGCATCAATTAATTGTAGTTGCTTCAAGTCACTTGAAATAATGATGCGAAAAAGGCAGTGTTTTTTTCTCGCCAGAAGTTTAGCATCAGCCATGCTGACGAAACGTTTCTATATGGAGGTTAAATTGGGATAAGTTTGTTTTGGTACCGTTAAAATGTACAAGCCACTTCCCGCATATAATAACTACTATGGAACTATTGACATCCGGAAGAACACTGATGAGGATTAGAAACAATGAAGAACCTAAGAGGAACATCCACTTTTGTGTGAAAGTACTTAGAAGCGAGGCCGTTCAAAACGACTTTCATTTCACGATTTGATATGAACGACTGGATTAAATGAAAAAATTGTCCTTTAATACCGTATCACTGAAGATTACAAAGAAGACCAGCGTTTCCCATGTCTCTCTATCCCTCTATCGGACCTATGAGTATTCAAGCCCTCTTTGTAATACAATATTCTAGTTGCTTCAAGTCTTTTCTTTTTCTTTGATCATATTGTCCAGTATTCACTGCCATATTGAAGAACAGGTATCACATAGCTATCCAGTACTTTGTTTATAGCGAAAATGTCTTGACTCTCAATACTCTAGTCAGCTTCCTAATGATCTCAAACACCTATCAAACACCTTCAAGTTATCTAGAGCTACTGCTCGAGCTTTGTCATTATTACCTGGAACTTGATATGCATATTCAGTAATGGTCGTTAAAGCATCAGCGATAGACCTGGTGAAACGAAGACCACATTGTTGCCCTGGAGATGTAAGATGCTTAACAACTTCAGCATTGACTAAAGACTAGAATACATTGCCGAAAAGCGGTAAAGAGTGATAGCTTGCGGGGTTTGAGCGGTCTCTAGAGTACTTAGAAACAGGAAGAACATTAGCGGATTTCCAACAAACGTGAAAAGCACGAAGCAGAGAGGCAATGTTTGTAGAGTTTGGAGATAATTTAAGCCATTTCAAGAGCACATTCTTTTAAGATCTTGACTGAGATCACGTTACATCCGCTTGCCTTGTGAGTGTCTTGTTTGGAAATGATATCTAAAATTAATGACTGGTTAATGTGCATATAACTCAGTAGAGCTTCCGTTCTAGGTGAGGGGAATCAAGTATAGGTACTCCAAATTTGTCAAGTGGGAAGTTAGGAGACAATTTCTGAGCAAATCATTCAACCTTATCAGCTGTAGATGTCAAGAATTCAAATTAACTGAATAGGGGACGGATTGAGGTTTTGCTGTTGTTCAGCACACTCTTGCAGAACCACTAATAATCTCTAAAACAAAAATTGGGAGATGTAAATAAAAACTGGAGTTTGTTTTTTGCTTAATTTTTTAAATTGCAGATTTTTCGACGAAAATGAGGGATCATACCTCTCTACAGTTTCTGTCGTATCTGTGAAGTTCTATCGATTGTTGCGAAAATTAGTGTTGCTGTCTGTCTTGTTTTAAATTCCAAGCAGTCCTTATCCCAGATTGTCTACCCAAAGCTAGAGAATCTAATCTGGCATAAACTTTTAACCCAAAGCTGGAGGTGGGATGGATTGATATTCTTTGTAAGGGTAAAATTGAGCGTCGTCTTCTAGACCGGAAATCGTTTGTCGTGATGACTCTGCTTCCCGTGCCGATAATCGTTACATTAACCGAACATTTGAAAACCAGATTTTTGCTGAAGTGTTTTTCTTGCACTAAATACACTGCGTTAAGCTAAACATGAATTCTTCAAATCATTTGAAAAGAAAGTTTTAATACAGGAACACTGTCAAATTCTATATAATTTCTGTTATGAAAAAAATGCAGGAAGAAAATTCATTTCGCGTATCTTTCGGATTAGATATATACATGAACAAATGAAGTTTGTCTTTTGTATAAAAGAAAAAAAGTTATTAAATGGAACTATTGACAATCTTATCAGTTTTCTCTGACATTATTTTTAATCTCACCAAGCAATTACATTACAGTAAATATTTACAAAATAAAAAAACTATCTTTGGTTTTTACTTCTATAATTTCATCAAATTCAGTATCGTTTATTTATTTATTTATTTATCTATTTATTGCCTTAGTTTTTATACTTTGCTCGTTAAAACAACCTTTACTTTTTCATCCTCACCTTGACTAAACTTCACATCTTTTTCTCTTTGACGTTTCATCTCTTTCTTCCTCAGTATGTTCCATTAGGATTTTATCATCTACATCAATATTGACCAAAACTTTCTGTTTCGTTTTCTTTCGCTGTCTTTTTTCTTTTAGAATTAGAGTGCTGCAATCACTTTTTTCTTGTAATGCACCTAGAAAATAATTCACCAATTGGAAATTCGATTTTTCTATCTCTCGTCAAGGTTTTCGTAAATTTCATTGGACGAAGTGCCGAACTGATTGGCTCAGAGGATTCAGCTATATTCACCGTCCAGTTTTTGTGCTACATTTTCTCTGAATACATGATTTCCCCAAAAGGCTTCCAGGGCACACATAAAACATTCATGTTCATTGTGATGCGCATGCGCAGAAGCTACCTCTTGCCCTAACTACCTCGAAAGAAAAAGGTAAAATCAAATAAATAACCAGCAGTCAATTCAGCAAATGAAGTCGTCTGGGCAAGCAATGTTTTAAATGATGTACGGGAGACGCATAGAAAGAGGTTTGCACTTACAAATAATAAACGACGAAAATTGTGAAATGTATTTCACAAGAATCAATACATTAGGAATTGCAGCAAAGAAAAATCCAATTTTGCATTGATTTGCATGCATGGAATATTAATAGAGGAACATTGAAAACCTGCAAATTACCTGTTTATCTGTTGGTCTTTACTATTATTACGGTTTTATCAAATAATTTCTCATAGTTTTAATTCACAGTTTCCGTTCTCAGAGTTTATATCAATCTCTTTATATTTCTCTTACTCTCCTTCTATATATGTAACTTCTATAGACCCCTAATATATATATATATATATATATATATATATATATATATATATATATTGGAGTGTGCAGAAATTGTTAGCAGCTTTTACATAAAAAAAGAGAAATTTGGTCTTAGCTATAGCAGGGAACTTTCCCATCACACACCTAATATATATATATATATATATATATATATATATATATATATCCAGGGAAAAAGGAGTCAAGTCTTTAAGAATTTGAGTTCGCTAGCATTTATTTATTTTAAACAGTGCTCAATAAAATAAATGTTGTAGAGCATATATAGTCATATAATTATGAATAAAAAGTACATTGCGACTCGGACATTTCTGTTTCTAGATAGAATCTCGTCATCAGGCAATGGTGGGTGTTGGTTGTGAACATCCAACATTGCATGATGACGAGATTCTATCTTGAAACAGAGAAATTTCCATATCGCAATGTACTTTTAATTCATAATTATATGATATTATATATATATATAGTGATTAAACAAAATAATACAGACACTTTGTAATTGCAAGCAAATTTATTTCATTATGAGTTGAGACCGCCTTTAGCTCTAACTACAGCTTGAATTTCGTTTGAAATCGACTCGTACAAAATTTAAATCTTTTCTAGAGAAATGTTTATCTATTCCTCAACTAGTTCCTCAGACTTAAAGTCGTTAATTAATGATGGTGAAGGAAGCGTCACATTTTTTTCTAAAATGATTCGTAAATGTTCAATGATGTTGATATATGGGGACTGTGGTGGGTATATAAGATGTTCTACTTCATTAGAATATTCTTCGTGCCATTCTGCTACAAGTTTAGGAGAACAAATGAATGCATTATCATTCTGAAAGATGACGTTTACCTCCGAAAACAGTTCCTGAACCATAGGATAATGCTGATTGCTTAAAAGTCTTAAACAATTCTTACTGTTCATTTTAATAAACTTATTTAGTTAATATATTTAAGAAACAAAACTTTTAGCAAAAAATGGATTTCTACTAACATTAAATCTACAAACATTACAATAAATAAACTTTTTACAGTTTAATCGCATTTTTCTCGGTGGCACGATTCGGAGTTTTATGAGTTACGCAAATATCAGTGGCATATTACGACTTGAACGTTTAAGAAATTTCGAGTATAGTATTTTTCCTAAGAAATTTTCTGTATAAGATTTTTATACATATATGTATTTTCATGTGTATATTTATTAATATATATATATATATATATATATATATATATTTGTGTGTGTGTGTGTGTGTGTGTGTGTGTGTGTGTGTGTGTGTGTGTAAAAATATACTCAGTTATGATCTGAGATTAAGGACAGATGGTTAAATAAAAAGAAGGCAAGAGTAAAAGTGTATTTAAATCGCCTACGCGTTTCGTCCTGTGATAGACTTTATCAAAGCAATATGACGAAATGAGCTTTATTCTAAATTACATATCTGTAAACAAACAGTGTTGACAACTATAAAAAAGGTCATAAATCATTCAAAAAAATTAACAGAATATTTTAGTTTTAGAACTCCTTCATGTATAGTGCAAAGTCATGAGATATTAAAAGGAAGGGCATTCAAACGTTTTCCTTGGACATTTTATTATGTATGTTAGTCTGTTTTAGTATAATTTCCATAAGCAAAGGTGAGAATGTGAAAAATCCGGGGCGCAAATTGATGTTTTGGTAGTACTTGATGGAACTGTTTGTTTATAGATACGTAATTTAGAATAAAGGTCATTTCGTCCTTTTGCCTTGATAAAGCTCATCACAGGACGAAATACGTTGGCAATTTAAATGCAGTTTTCCTCTTGTCTTTTTTTATTTAACTATATATATATGCTCTGGGTTATGACCTTTCTTGTTATTATTTCCCTGAAAATATCAACAACCTTCTGTAAAATAGCATCTTTTGTGATTCAGTTCCCGTTTGTGCGTTGTAGTGCAGTGGCTATAAGCTCCGAACGATAAATCGGGAAGCTGAGTTCGAATTCTCGTATAATTACTTGCATTCACTTACGCACAAATACCCTTGCCAAAGATATAAATGCATCCCTTTCCTCCCGTTATGGGGTAAAAATCAGTTCATATTGAGTTCTATAGGCTTGGCTGGCAACCAATCTACCGCAGAAAATAATGCCAACCTTCTTCTTCTTCTATGTGCCCTGTCCCTTCAGGACGTAGGCGATCATGGATCTCCACGTCTGCCTATCCCTTGTGGCTCTTAGTATGTTTGCTCCTGTTGCTCCTGGCAACCCCCGTTCCGTCATCCACCTGATCAGACTCTGCAGATATGTTATCCGCTGCCTTCCTCTGTCTCTCCTTCCTTCTATCTGACCAGTCAGTATCAGGTTCTCCAGGCTCTCCTTTCTCATTGCATGTCCCAGGAACTTCAGTTGTCTCTTCCTGATGCTCAGCATCAATTTCCTTTTTGTTGCCATTCTTTCTAACACTTCGTCGTTGCTTGTATGCTCAGTCCACGATATCCGTAGCATCCTTCTGTAGAACCACATTTCGGCCGCTTCCAGTTTTTTCCTCATTTTCGATGATATTGTCCAGCATTCACAGCCGTACTGAAGAACTGACATCACGTAGCAGTCTAGCACTCTTTTCTTCGTTTCTATTGAGATCTTCCTGTGTGTTAGTATTTTGCTCATCTTCTGGAACGCGTCCTTTGCCATGCCAATTCGCCTTCGGATCTCCGTGTCGCACTTTCCATCTCCTGTTAGAACACTTCCTAGGTACTTAAATTCTTGGACTTGTTTGATTCTGTTATCCCCCACCTGTATTTGGCATTTTGGGTTGTATCTTTTGCTGATGACCATGCACTCAGTTTTCTTAAAGTTTATTTGTAGTCCCTTCTTGTCACTCTCCACTGCTACTTTCTGTATGAGATCTTGCAGTTTCCTTTCCGTGTCCGCAATCAGTACTGTATCGTCCGCGTATCTTATGTTGTTCAGGTTGTGGCCTCCAATAATAAATCCTGGTGTGTCATCTAGGGTCCTCAAAATATTCTCGCTGTATAGGTTGAACAAATCCGGTGAAAAGACACATCCTTGTCTTACGCCTTTTTCTATCTTTGTGTATCTACTGAGGTCGTTACCTGTCCGTATGCAGGCCGTTTGCTGCCAGTAGAGATTCTTGATTATTCTTATATCTTTGCCGAAAATGTCTAGGTTGCCTATCATTTCCATCAATTCTTTGTGTCGTATTTTGTCGAATGCTTTCGCGTAATCAATGAAGCATAGGTACAAGTCTTTCCTCATTTGTAATGCCCTTTCAGAGAACATCCTAATCATGAATATGGCGTTCCTTGTTCCAGTGTCTTTGACGAACCCGCACTGTTCCTGTCCTATCTCTGGCCTGATTCTGCTTCTCGCTCTATTCATCAGGATTCTGACAATCAGTTTTGTAATGTGACTCATTAAGCTGATAGTTCTGTGTAGTTCACACTCGTTTGCTCCTGGTTTCTTCGGCAGTGCTATAAATATCGACTTGCATAGGTCTTCTGGTATTATTCCGCTGCTATAAATTTCGTTTATTATGTCGGTAATCTTTTCTATGCCATATTCTTCTACGGCTGTCAGCAGGTCTATCACTATGCCATCTGGGCCAGGTGCTTTATTTCTGTTCATCTTGGCCATTGCAGCTTCCACTTCGGATTTTAGTATTTCCGGTCCATCCATCTCCTTGTGTATTCTCGGTTGTTCTCTCTTGTCGCCAAAGAGATCCTTTATGTATTCTTCCCATCGCTGGAGTATTTCCTCTTTCTCTACTATGATTGTCCCTTCCTTGGATTTTATGCATCCTGTTGAGGAACAAGTTTTTTGTCCTGTCAGTTCTCATCTCTTTATGCATTTCTGCTTTGTTGTTCCTGCTCAGTCTCTCTACTTCTGCACATTTGTTGTTGAGCCATTCCTCTTTGGCTTGTCTACATTTGTTCCTTATCTCCCTGTGAAGTTTTTTGTACTCTGCTCCGTGTCTTGACGTTATTTTTTGTTTCCTTTGCATCATGTGGAGGATCTCTTCGGTCATCCACTCATTTTTTCTTCTGCGTCTGATTTCCTTTGGGGCTATGTTGTTCGCTGAGGTCACCATTGCTTCTTTTAGTGACTCCCATTTTGAGTATCCTTTTCCAATTTGTTCTTCATATTTCTTTTTTACGCTGTTATTATATTCTTTCTGCAGGGTGAGATCATCATCTAGTGTGTCGTATTGCAGTCTTGGTGTTATGCTGGGTTTCTTCAGTCTTCGGAGTTTCACTTTTAGTTTGCAGATGACTGGGACGTGGTCACTTCCGCAGTCAGCACCTGGGTACGTTTTGCATTGGACTACTGCGTTCCTGAATCTCTTGTTTATAGTTATATAATGTATTTGGTTCTTCGTGTCCCCTCCTGGGCTTCTCCATGTCCATAAACGTCGTGGGTGTTCTTGGATCCAGGTGTTAGTAATGACCTGGTCATTGGCTGAGCACCATTGGATCCATTTTTCTCCTCTTTCGTTGCGCTCTCCTAGTCCGAAGTTGCCGTTCGTGTCTCCTTCTCTATCTTTACCTACCTTTGCATTTAAGTCCCCCATTATTATCCTGACTTCTTGGCTTTTGCACTGAGCCTTAGCACTGTCCAGTATTGAATAGAATGATTCTATTTCGTCCTCTGAGCTTTGAGTTGTTGGCGCATAGACTACTATAATAGCTATATTGAGGGGCCTTCCCCGCAGTTTAACCAAGAGGACTCTCTCTGACAGTTGCCAGTATCCAAGTACACTTCTCTTCACTTGTTTGTTTAGTATTAAAGCGACCCCTTTTTCGTGTTTTTTTCCTCCTGCATATATTATCCTGTGGGTGTCGCTACTGAAATCTCCGTTATTAGGCCATCTTGTTTCACATATTCCTACCTACTGCGGGATAATCTTCTGCTCAGTCAGTCATGTCTCTTTCGAGACATGATTACCCAAGCGTGTATCACGTATGACACTTAACTGACTGACTGAATTACTCTAATACTGAAGAGTTACCTCTAAATAACTATTAAACAACGTGTACTCTGATTCTGACAATGTTTTTCATATCTCTTAATTTTATGAACTTTTGGAAGGCATCATTCGCAATTTTAACGCTCGTTTCAATACCAGAGTCACGTTTTGGGTTGTCAGCTTTTGTACTTATCCAAAACGTATCTACTAGCTTGATTCTGTCATTTCCAATTCCTAGTTACCATCTCGTATTGTCGATATACTCTCTAACAATTTATGCTGAATTCTTTCTTTATACGATCCTTGTCTAGCTTCTGTAGAGGTGTTTGTTTAAGTTTTCTTCTCTTTCTGCCATCAACAATATATCATCTCTGTGTTTGACTGAGTAATAAATGCTGAAAACATTTGCTTCAGGTTCAGGTGCGTGTATTACTGTATGTGTGTAATGTAGCAAGGTAATTCTATTTGGCTATTAATTCTTGTATAGAGTTTGATTCTCACACAGTGCCCTAGACAATACCCCACATTACATAACACACGGAATATTGACAAATCGAAAAAAAAATCATCCAACTAACATGATTGTGTGCTTGCGTATATTTACACATATATGTGTGTGGGTCTGTGTGTGTGTGTGCGCGTAATTGATTTCACAAATTCCTGAAAATTGTGATAATGTCACCTAAGAAGTTCAGAAGACAGTCATTCCGTGAAGTGCCATACGCCATACACCCTTGGGCGGCGATCATATCTCGAAATCGACATGATGGACTGTGCAGAAGATTATGCCTCAGTAGGTTGCCTTTACTCTCTGCGGTAGATTTCTTGCCAGCCAAGGCTATAGAACCCAATCTGTCCTGTTAGTTAACCCATAACTGGAGGGAATATATTATATTAACCTTTCCCAACGGTATCTGTGCGTAAAGGAAATCCAAGAAATTCAACTGGAATTCGAACTCGGCTCACCGATTTGTTATTTCGAGCCGATATCCACTAAACAACACATAAAATCGCTGATACATTTCTTAGAAATTTATCATGAGTCAACCGGATATGAGTCGTTATGGTTCCAGTCGTGTACATTGGTCCCAATTTTCCAATTTCTCGCAAACCTGCAACCCCCTTCGCGTGAAAACACACACACACACACACACACACACACACACACACAAATATGCGCATAAAATTATGTATCTTTACTTAATTCTTTATTTCGAGAACAACTCTGTACCCTTCTATTGAAAACATCATTTCCTGAACGCCACACTTGTCTTATATAAAGTGACTTTAACAGGATCTCTAAAATAAACATAAACCCATGCAATAAATCTCTACTATTTATTTCCCTCTGCATACATATCTTGTTTATATGTATATATATTTATTTATTGTGTGCCTCTAAATAAATACAAGAATAATTGCATCAACACAACAAGAAAAAAGAACTATAAGAATACTACTACAACTACTACTACTAATCCTACTGATAATAATAATCTTACTAGTGACTTGTGTACGAAACAGAGATGCACTTTGCCCGCATATTTACTTAGCGCAAGTGTTTGTCAACAACAGAGCGTAACTCTAAACAAATATTGCGAAACATACAAATAAATTCACATATATCTTTCTTTGTATATCAACGTTTGTTCGATGCATTCACAAAGTTCGACCAAGTCAGATATTATAACCCCCCCACTGAGGGACACCAGCATTCTGATGAGTTAATCGTGATATTGGTTAACAAAAGTAAAATAAAGTATTTTAAAATTGAAATACATTAGATGACACTCACTATTCAGATATCTACAACGTAATTTTTTTTCTGATTTACAGAAGATATTCACGAATTTCCCTTCATTTACAAGCAAATTTAAGCCTTCGTTAGTAATGGGGGTTATTTTTCACAGAATTAGAAAATTTCAAATATTATAGATATTACATTTAGTTCGTAATTATCTCCTTATTTAGACTTTAGTGCTGTTTTTTATAATATTATGATTTATAAAATCATAATATTGAATGATAAATGAATGATAAAATTGAAATATTACTCTTTTTAAACTGAATTAACATGCAAATATTACAGAAATGATTTTGTAAGTTTGAGCAGTTCAAACATGCAAATATAAGTTTTATTTCATTTACTTTAATAAATAAAACAGGTTGTAGATCACTCTCGCATAATGACTGAAAACAGAAATCCTTGAAGCTAAGGGATATTTTGTGGGTTTGTCAAAAAACACAGGGTACGAACGAGGGGTAAATAAAGCACTATACAAATAAGACTGTGTCCGATTTGCTAAGGGCTTACAACCATATCACGTTGTAAGGACAATTCTGTTAAGTCAAAATTCGTTTATATCTAGATGAGTGACCGCTTGAAAATCCCAGATGCTTTAAATTTGAAAATATGGGTGGTTTAATGGATAACAGCTGGCATATGAAAATCAGAAATTCAAATTCCAACTACGATAGCGTTCATAGTATTCTATTACGCGCAAATATCCATGGGAAAGCTAAAAATTCACTGCTTCTCCCCAGATATAGAAAATTAGCATGTCTTGTATCAGTAAACCATTATTATCTGAAAACAAATCTAACAATTCCAAAACGTTTTTAGCTTTGTATAACCAATAAAAGGTTGAGAAACCTTAAAAATCGAATGAAAGAGTCAATGTGCTGAGTCGCAATTGCCTGTCATTTCTACAATTGTTCGTTCTTTGTAGAATTTCAGTTATTCTTCTTCTTCTATGTGCCCTGTCCCTTCAGGACGTAGGCGATCATGGATCTCCACGTCTCCCTATCCCTTGTGGCTCTTAGTATGTTTGCTCCTGTTGCTCCTGGCAACCCCCGTTCCGTCATCCACCTGATCAGACTCTGCACATATGTTATCCGCTGCCTTCCTCTGTCTCTCCTTCCTTCTATCTGACCAGTCAGTATCAGGTTCTCCAGGCTCTCCTTCCTCATTGCATGTCCCAGGAACTTCAGTTGTCTCTTCCTGATGCTCAGCATCAATTTCCTTTTTGTTACCATTCTTTCTAACACTTCGTCGTTGCTTGTATGCTCAGTCCACGATATCCGTAGCATCCTTCTGTAGAACCACATTTCGGCTGGAGAGTGACAAGAAGGGACTACAAATAAACTTTAAGAAAACTGAGTGCATGGTCATCAGCAAAAGATACAACCCAAAATGCCAAATACAGGTGGGGGATAACAGAATCAAACAAGTCCAAGAATTTAAGTACCTAGGAAGTGTTCTAACAGGAGATGGAAAGTGCGACACGGAGATCCGAAGGCGAATTGGCATGGCAAAGGACGCGTTCCAGAAGATGAGCAAAATACTAACACACAGGAAGATCTCAATAGAAACGAAGAAAAGAGTGCTAGACTGCTACGTGATGTCAGTTCTTCAATACGGCTGTGAATGCTGGACACTATCATCGAAAATGAGGACAAAACTGGAAGCGGCCGAATTTCAGTTAATAATCGCAATTTCTACTCCAACAGCATCTTTTCTTGCACTTCTCGCTTGTGAAATTTCCTTCCATGATTGCTTTCCCGACAGCTACAATCTCCAGGAGTTTAAATGTAAGATCAATAGACACCTCCTAACACACTAACTCGCATCCATTCTCTCAAACACTCTTCCCATCTAGCCAACCGTCAGCCTCGGTATCCTTACCCGTTTATCACCCTCTTTCTGACATTTCCTATACCTAACCACTCTTTCTCTTCACCTTCCCCTATGTAACGCCCTGCGCAATAGTGGCAGTAGAATGCCTTGCTTGGGGTGAAATGATTAGAAAAAAGCTTTGGCTTTTTGCAATATCTCCTAAACTATGTTCTGTCGAACAAGCTAGTTGGGTGAGTTATGCTCTGTTTTTTGTCTCTCTTGCTTTCAATATGTACTGTGAATGTTATATTTTCTAAGCCTTCTTTCTGGATTCAGTTAAGTATCATGCATGATCATGTCTCGAAGATATGACTGACTGGGAAGAAATTTTGCCCGCAGTAAATTGCCATTATTTTCTGCGGTAGACTGGTGGAAACCCTAGGCTATAGAACCCAGTTTGTCCTGCTTTTAAACCCATAGCTGGATGAAAGCGAAATATTAATAATTTTCCCAAGGGTATTTGCGCGCAACGGAATGCAACGAATATCGACTAGAATTCGCATTCGGCTCTAAAGATTTATCGTTCCAAGCTGATATCCACTGCATCACAACGCACTTCCTTTAAGTTATGTGCAGCTGTTCGTTTTGTTTTTCTTAAATATTTGTCGGTACTAACATGATCAGTCCATGATTTTCTCGGCATCTATTCATCAATTTGTAGTTTCCGTCTTAATCTGAAAAGGGATTGTCTATTTTTCCTTGCCATTCAGCATAACCGATATGACAGAGCAGTTCTGTAGTTGTTTCTTTGTTTCGAACGATATTTTCTTTATTTTTCTTCTATGTGCCTTGTCCTTTCAGGACGTAGGCGATCATGGCTTTCCCTTGTGGCTCTTAGCACGCTTTCTCCTGTTACACCACGCAAATCCCGTTCTGTCATCCGCCTGTTCAAGCCTTTTAAATAAGTAATTCGCTGTTTTTCCCTGTCTCTTTTAACCTCTGTCTGGCTTGTTACTATCAGGTTCTCCAAGCCCTCTTTCTGCATTGCATGTCTCAGGCAGTTTAGCTGTCTCTTCCTAATGCTCAGTCTAAATTTTCTTTTCGGTTCCATCGTTTCTAAAAACTTCATCTTTGCTCATATGCTCGATTCATGTTATATATCCACAGCATCTTTCTATAGAACCACATTTTAGTTAATTCAAGTTTTTCCTTCATCTTTGATTAAATTGTCCAGCATTCAATGCAATATTGAAGAATTGACGTCACATAGCAATCCATTACTCTCTCCCTTGTTTCTAGAAAAGTTTTCTTGTCTCTTAATATTCTATTCAGCTTCTGAAACTCGTCCTTCGCCATGCCAATTCGCTTTCGAACACTTATGTCGCACTTTCCGTCTTCTGTTAGAACGCTTCCCAGGTATTTAAATTTTTGCTCCTGCTTGATTTAATATGCCACACCTGCATTCGTCAATTTGGGCTGCTCTTTTGACTGATGAACATGCATTCGGTTTTCTTGCAGTTTATTTGTAGACATTTCTTGTCACTTCTCTTTAGCTACCTTCTGTGGGAGGTCTTGCAGTTTCTTTTCCGTATATGATATCAGCACTGTATCATCTGCATACCTTATGTTGTTCAAATTGTGGCCTCCGATGATACATCTTGGCATAACGCCTAGGGTCCTCATAACAGTCTCGCTGTATAAGTTGACTAGATCCGCTGAAAAGACACATCCTTGTCTTACGCCCCTTTCTATCTTTGTATATCTACTGAATTCGTTACCTGTCCGTATGCAGGCAGTTTGCTACGAGTAAAGATACTTGATTACTATTTTTTCATTTTTGAAAGATATATCTCGTATCCCAATGCTCCTTGGGAATTCGGTTTCGCAACTTCCGTTCTCCTTTAAAAATTTCATCAATTAACTTTGCCAATCTTGCCTCATACATATCGACAAAAATCAGAAGTTGATTTAAGTGGAAATAGTTGAAACATATTTATGTATCGGTAATATATTTACAATCGCGTTCATTATAATCATTGTATGTTTGCTATCATTTTTTTAAATTACCTAAGTGTAAATCTGTTTTCCTAGCAGTTAATCCAGAGAACCCATCATGAGAAATAATTTAAATAATGTTGAAAGAAAATTGATGTTAAAAGAGTATTTGAAATTTCAAAGTATATAGTTGAAAACCAAGAAGTTTTAGTGATTTGAAAAATTACATCAGAGATGCATTATAAGAAATTAATACACAAAAAAGTTTGTGCAAAAATGTTTGTCGAAACGTGAGGGATAGACTTCAAAGCTGTGTAAATTATAATGGACATCAGGTTGAGCACCTGCGTTGAAAACATTTAAGGGCGTTTGTTTTATTTTTATTTATTTATTTATCTATTTATTTTTTTAATCGTATCACCCCGAGCAAGGCGGTAATGATACTGCTGTACAGGGGGCTACATAAAAGTAAAAGAGAGTGAAGAGGAAGACGAACCAGTTAGAAAGGAACAAGAGGGGGATGGGAATACAGGTGTGATGACAGTTGCAAAGGTGGAAAGAATGGAAAGGATATACGGGGTGGTGAAAGAATTAGAGTCAAGTGGTTAATAGATGAGTATTGATATTGCATTTAAATTCCTGGAAATTGTAGCCGTCAGGAAAGCAAGAATATGGAAGCGAGTTCCACAGGCGGGAAGTGCGAGAAAAGAAGCTGCAGGAGTAGAATTGTCGTCTGCATTTGGTTAATCTAACTGTGAATGGGTGGGGCCCAGTTGCCAATCTGGTTGCACGAGTGAATAGAAGAAAATTTAATTGTCGCTATAATAATTCCCTTAATGAATATAATTGCGTATGTCATCTAAAAATAAATGTTATTATTTACTGTCTACCTACTTTTGTATCCAGCTGTAGAACTCACGATGTTGTAGAAAAAATATACAAATATAAAATGGCTGATTACAATCTTCTTCTATTTGCCGTGAACCTAAATTGCTGTTTGACAGCTTTCTGTCACGTGTGGCTTTAAGCAACTTCAGGTTCTTTTTCATATATTTTTCTCCTCAGTTTTTCATCTTTTCACGGAAACTCATTAAGAAAGTTACTTACTTTTTTCTTTGTCCATCCTGCTTAGATTACGTCACATCAGTTAAACCATCCATTCTCTTATTTCTCATTTTCTGTTCCTGACGATTCAATTCTTTTCCTGATTTTGTGTATAAATGTCTTTTTAGCTTTTTCTAAAGTGGAAACATCTTGGTTTCTCACATGTTTCGCCCATGTTATTCACAGCATCCATCTGATGAAACATGATTCGTTCGCTTCTAGTATTGTTTTTTTTTTCCGAGGTGAATACGTTACACAGAGAAAGTGTGTTACGATATTATTCAGCGCAATATCCGGTGCTGAACAGATATAGACAGAACAATACAATAGTTACAATGAAAGACAAGACAAAAATTACCACATAGAGAAGAAGGATATAGATCGCAATAGTCACCGGAGTAATCAGTCGGATTAATACTCGAATGACACTTGAATATCACCCACCGAATTTTGTTATTCTTTTCTTAACTAAACCATTTCAGGCCATAGACCATTCCAGCCATGAGAGTGCTACGGGGGTGTCAGTCACTCTGCAACTAGTATATTCAATATCTATGAGAAATTTCTCAGTCATTCAATATCATATGGCAAATACATATGGGATAGCATTTCAGAATTATTTCCTTTGTTTTTCAGGAAATATGTTTCATATTTTGCTTAGTTTTTGAAAAAATCACCTGCATTTCGAATGTACTTTCGAATTCAAATACCAGTTGAATTCCTCGCATTCACTTATGCACAAATACTCTTGGAAAAGGTATTAAACCGTCTCTTACTTCCAGTTATGTGTTAATTAATAAGACAGACGGAGTTCTATAGCCTTGGCTGGCAACCAGTCTACCGCAGAAAGCAATGGCAACCTACTGTGGGATAATCTTCTGCCCAGTCAGTCATCTCTCGAAAGAGGCATGATCGCCCAAGCGTGTATCACGTATGGCACTTAACTGACTGACTGACTGAATATAATAGTTGGAAACATGATTAAAACTTCCACTGGCCATAAATTGGGGGATCAGTTTTCTACTGTTATGAAGTAATAAACTGGTTCCCCACTAATTACTACGTAATAATATAATACATCTCTTCCCCTTCCAGCTATGTGTCAAATAACAGGATAGATTGGGTTCTATAGCCTTGGTCGGAAACCAGTCTACCGCAGAAAGCAATGGCAACCTACTGCGGGATAATCTTCTGCCCAGTCAGTCATGTCTCGAACTGCCAGTCAACATGCAGCGTTTACTTTCTTATACACAAATTCATTAAGAAATACTCAATACTCAGCCAAGGTAGAGGTTTTCTGGGTGGGGTTGTTTTAAACGCAAAGATTCAGAGCTTAATAGGCATATATTATGAGTATATGCAGGATATATACTGTTTGACTCTAGACTTAAAGAGGCTAAATTTAGTTGAAAGGAGAAGCGTAATTTGTTTCAATACGTAACATCTGGTGAATAAGCTGTCTGGGCAAAACATTTCTCCTTGCCAGTGGAACAGAAATAAAATGAGTATTAGTTGATTCAGTGTATGTGGCATGGTGGGTCTTGAATTTAAGTGTATGTATTGCTTAAACAAAAAAAACGAATAGTGTAGAGAGAGGCAGGAAGCGTTTCATATACAGGCAAGGTGATTTAAGCATAGAAAGTAATGAATCCCTCAGGAAAGCCGCGTAAATTCTTTTTGACTCTGTCAATGACAAAGATATAGCACATCACTCAATAACTCTCGGGCTTTATATATAAAGGCGCCACTAAAAAAAACTCCGTTTAATTTTTATAAACTCACCTTCAGATGGTACGTGACAGAATGTAGGCCCAGTCGGATTATTAGTTTTTAAATTACAGTAAAGTGATCTACTGTTGCAGATTTTCAAAACAATGGACCATTCTGAATTCCATGTGTTGAAAAAGCCTTGCTTTCTGATGGGGAAAATACTGTTCAAGCAAAGCAATGGCTTGATAAGTGTTATTTGGCCTCTGCTTTGTCGGAAACAACGGTTAAAATGTGCTATGGTGACATTTAACGCGGTCGTTAAATGTCACCATAGCAAATGATGCTGAACGGACAGGCCACCTAAATTCGGCAGAAATTCTCGGAAAATACAAAGAAATCATAAAAACCCATTTGGTCGATCTGAAATGAAAGTTGTCTAACATAGCAGTAGAGTTGAACATATCCAAAAGCTGTTTATTCAACATTTTTCATGAATATACGTCAGTGAAAATGCAGGGTTCACAATGGGTGCCAAGTTTGCTCACAGTCTATCAAAAACAATAACTCGTCGACGATTCAGAGAGTTGTTTGCAACTGTTTAACCGAAACAAGAAACGGTTTTTGCGTAAATATGTGACAATGGATGAAGCATGGGTCTATCACATCACTCAGCTTAGTGGGCGGCAGCAGGTGAAAACCGTCCAAAGACGCAAGCATCAGCAGGCGAGGTTTTGACCTACGTATTTTGAAATACGCAAGGTATTTTGTTCATCAATTACCTTGAGAAAAGAAAACGAATCAATAGCGAATATTATATAGCATTATTGCTGCGTTTTAATATAGAAATCGACAAAAAACTGTTATAAATGAAGAAGAAAAAATTATCTTTCACCGTGTCGCCAGTCAATTGCGATGTGGCAAAACTATATGAATAGCATTTGCAATTTCTTCCACATCCACCCTATTCTCTACATCTGGCCACTAATGAGTACTAGCGTTTGCAGACATCAAAAGAATCCTCTAGGGAAAGAGATTTTGCTCTAATGAAGAACCGATATCGGAAACTGTGGGTTATTTTGAGGCCAAAGACAAATCGTTCCACAAAAAAGTCATCGACTTGTTAATGAAGCGTTGAAATCACATAAGAAGCGGACTATGTTGATGAATAAGGTCGAATTTTGCCTAAAAGTTGATTTATTAGTTAGTGTGATGTTTTATGTTAGCAATCTTTCATTTCTGGTGTGATCAGGCTCCTGTAAAAATAGAGTATACTATATGGAATCGGGTAGTATTATGAGTTTCAGGGAGGCGACCATTTTCCCCTATCTTTCGTTACAGATCATAGATACTAGTTCCACTTGAGTTCTGGAATGAGGCTTATCGAATATTTATCCGTATAAGGCGACTGTTAAATATGAAAAAATGTCTCCTCCCCAATAGTAAGTATTCTAATGCAACATTTAAAAAAATATAAAAATGAAAATAAATAAATAAATTCTGTGGTTCTCGGCAGTGGTAATTAGGCTAGTAGGTTTGAGTCATGGATCGCAATAGGTTGACTAATGACTTGGCATGGTATTTTCCGATGTAAATATTTGAAACAATTGATATTGTGATGCTTTATTACAATTATAAATGTAATAAAATTATGTTTACTTTTTATTTCTCATTAAAATGCAATATTCAACTTAAAAATTCTCAAAGATCTGTAAAAGGTCTGCAGAACAACACAAGTAAAGTAAAAAAAATCTCCCGTTCTTGAATTTTAGAGCTATTGGTGAGTTAACAATAACCATTATTTCTCATGGTATTGTTAAATAACATCATTCAGGTAAACGATCTATATTTCTAATTAGAATTCATTATAATCGTGTTGCAAAACAACTGCATTTAGTACAAAATGCAAAATGTATTTTTTAATAAACATTATACGTATATTTTGCGTTGTTA
This sequence comes from Ascarosepion bandense, assembly GCA_037127315.1. NCBI lineage: Eukaryota > Metazoa > Mollusca > Cephalopoda > Sepiida > Sepiidae > Ascarosepion > Ascarosepion bandense. Next base: position 1,421,374 of record JBBBDQ010001232.1, on the reverse strand, counting down.
AGCAATAAATGTTTTAATATGCCATGAAATCTTTATTTCCCATTACAAAATACGTTTCGGTAGTCGCAAAATATGGGGTTATCTTGAAATTTCGTACCGATTTTAAGAAAATTGAAAACATAAAACACAATTATGCCATTCAATATTTATTCAACTAAACATGAACCTTTTTTTTCCTATAAACTCTCTGCTTTTTGTTAAAAGTTTAAGATTTCGTCTTTCCTGAATGTCGGTAGTTTCTTGGCCTGACATTCATGAAGGTGTCGTTTTATGAAATTCAAGGAATTATAATTTTTACAATTCAGATGTTTTTTCAAAAATCTGAATAAAACAAAATCCGAAAGAGCAATGTCTGATGAATATGGCGAATGGGGTAACATATTCTAACCAAGCTTCAACAATGTGTGGTGGGTCGCTAAAGGAACGTGAGGTCTGGCATTATCCTGATAGAAAACAACAATTTACCAGTTTACCAACGCTGAATTTTTCTTGAATTGCTGTCTTTAATTCGAGTAGTTGCATGCGGTACTTTTCAGAATGAATTCCGTGATTACTTGGCAGAAGCTTGTAATGCAGGATTCCTTTCTAATCCTACAAGAGGCATTGTACGACATTCTCAGAAGTAAGACCTGCATTGGGGGGGGGGGCTGAATTTGACTCATGTCGCTTAATCCATGATCTTATTTGCTTAACGTTGTTGTTAACTATTCTCAACACCAATCACAATTTGTTTATAAAAAATGCATTTCTTCTTCTTCTTCTTCTTCTTCTTCTTCTTCTTCTTCTTCTTCTTCTTTCATGTGCTTGTTTCTTCTGAACGTGGTTCATCATGGCCTTCCACGTCTCCCTATCTCTGGTGGCTCTTAGCACGATTTCTCCTGTAACATCTCGCAACCGCTGTTCTCCGTCCAGCTACTCAGGCCCTTCAGATATGTTATCCGCTGTTTCCTCTGTCTTGTTCCCTCTATCTGGCCTGTGAGTATCAGATTCTCCAAGCCCTTCTTCCTCATTGCATGTCCCAGGAACTTTAGCTGTGACTTTCTGATGCTTAATATTAATTTCCTTTTCGTTTCCATCCTCAACATTTCTCCCATGCTCGGTTCATTATTACAGCAAATCAACAATAGAAATGTAACCTTATTAGATTCTTTTCAATCAAATCATATGATACACAAACATGGAATCGATTTGAGTGTCCAATGTTCACTAATACATAGAGAAGATATATTTCGAGAAATTTAACTTTTCTTGCCAATTCCAGTATTGTGTAATATGGGTTATTCTCAGTAAATGTCCTGATTGATCTATAGTGGGAAAACAGTCTGAGTGATCTTCATTAATAAGGTTACAATCACCATCTCTCAACTTTGTACACTTCTTCTTCTGTATAATTTTGTCAGCTAATGCCCCATCACTATACACATGACAATGAACTTATCACTTATCACTTATCACTGGTGCCCCGTATTTATGAATTTACACGAGCTACTAGACTAGCAACTAGCTCTCACTCTTCTACAGTGACAGTGAAACCGATAAAATATAACCGCAATTTCTAATCTAATTGCTTCTTTTATTGCACTTCCCGCCTGTGAAATTTCTTTTCATATACACTCTTCCCCGACAGGTACAATCTTCATGAATTTAAATGTACGGTTATTAGACATCTCCTATCTCACTAACTCGGATCCTTTCTTTCAAGCTCTTTTCTCCATCCACCCCACCACAATTACACCGGTATTCTCATCCGTCTATTACCCTCCTCCTGGCATCCCCTATAACCTACCCCTCTTTCTCATCACTTCCCCCTACGTAACCCCCTGCGCAATAGTGGCAGTAAAACTGTCTTGCCTGGGGTGAAATGATTAAAAAATATATCGTTTCTCTTACTTGTGAAGCATTTTTGTCTTTACACTAATAAAAGATATCAGGTAACTAAAATATACCTGATAATTTCCCGTTTTTATAGGGACGCAAAATTGACACGAATCAAGACATTGTTTGATGTGTGTTCTCTAATCAGTCAAATAGTTTTGGCATATTGTAATGTGCTGGAGTATGAACGACTAAAAACCGCCATGTACTTTCCTGAAAAGCCAATGCATCTCAGGCAACTTTTGTTTTCATTTATACGAGACGTAAGGATCAAATCGTTATTATTGTTATTTTCACAAACAGTGTTGCTAATAGTTTATATTATTTTATTCCTTTTATTTTGCGAACAATAAATGTAAGCAAAACAACTTTTTTTAATAAAAATATTTTTAGTTTATACTCGTAAGAATCATTATGATAGGCCCAACAGATATTGGATTCGTAGGTTAATCTAATACGGTAGGCAAGCCTACTTTTTTGGTCGCCTACGTTTTACAGATAAAATCACGAAACTTCACCTGGTCTTATCTATAGGTCACCTTATACGTGAGAATATAGGGTAGTCGCAGTATATTTTCATGCAGACTCATTGGGAGTACAACTGTTCATCAGCACTGAGGTAAAATCATAATCTCCTCTACGAACAGTAAAGATTACTGTCTTGGAATTTGAAAGTATTGAGTGTTAAAAACAAGTTCCATTCTCCATTAAGTAGCGCAAAGTGAAAGGGTAAATCAGCTGCGAGGAACCGGTTAACTATATTTATGGAGTGGGGAGGCATAAACCATGTTATTGTCTGCATATATGTTAGCACATTCTTTTAGTAATCCCGCCATTATAAATAAAAAAATGATGCGAAGGAAGAGAAAACATTTGGTGACGCAAACATGGTTGCCAAGGGGCTTCTGTGGATTGGCCAATAAGACCAGAATTCATTGACCTAACCGAGAATTACTTGATAAATGAGAAAATTCGTAAAGAATACATTAGCTGAAGTATTTGTGAAACAACCCATTACGCTTGTCAAAACCCATTATGCTTGTCAAAAGCCACTGATACATACACACACACACACACACACACACACACACACATATATATATATATATATAAATATAAATATATATATATATATATAGTCGCTTATATATATATATATAGTCGCTTATATATATATATATATATATATATATATAGTCTTATATATATATATATAGTCGCTTATATATATATATATATATATATATAGTAATTATATATATATATATATATATATATATATATATATAATTGCTCACGTTATGTGAGTCCCTGTGTTGCTGTGCATCAATCATTCAGTTAAGTTCCGTACATGATACACACTTGGTTGGTCATGTCTCAAAAAAGATATGTTTGACTGGGCAGACGTTTGCTTGCAATTTTTTTCTGTGGCAGACCAGTTGCCAACCAGTTGCCAACCAGTTACTATAGAACCCATTCTATCCTATTATTTAACCTATAGCTGGAGGGAAGAGATGGATGTGTCTTGTGTTGCAGTGGGTATCGGCTTGTTCCAAGCCGATATCTATTTAACCACTACACATATGCGCGTTTGTATGTATAGGGTTTTGAATTCATGCTTGTTCAGGTTAACAAAATACTTTCGATTTTAAGCAAATCTACATTTTGGAATGGTATTACTTATACATAACTTTACCATATAAAAGATAATTATAAAATACTATTTAATAATCATTATGGTGTGATGGTCTATATAATTAGTAATCGCATTTGACACAAAATTTCTTTTCTTCAATGAAGAAAGAAAATGTGTTCCGAATTGTTCCGAATTGTTTCATCTCGCAGAGAATAGGCTATATTTAAAGAGGTTATTTCCTATAGTATCGCGTTGGCATTGTCTTTCAGTTTGTGTGTGTGCTTTACAAATTTCCAGACATGATATGGAGGCAATCTAATCGATGAATAGGAGGCTAATTGTCACTGACAAGAGAGAGACTATGTCTAGCTGACAGAAGGAAAATAAGGAAATCTTCATAGATAGAGACAAAGATATATCAACATAAGGCATCAGCAAAATTGTTGTTACATTCTAAAAACTAAACTTATTCTCTCCCTATCGCGTACCTGAGTTTGATAATCACTGAATAAGGAAGAAAATTGCTTTACTACTCATTAATTAAAAAAAAAAAGAAACAAAACAAAACACCGCCAACATAATCACACAAATCTTAATATTGATTGATTGGATTTTATTTTGAGGTTTATCAAACTATTATAGGTTATTTAAGCCGAAACATATTTCTGACTTTATGACATTGTTACATATATTACACAATGTTACCAAGAGGTCCTCAGACTAAGTTCTGGCCGGGTACAGTGGTGAAACTCAGTGCCCGAACGAGAATCTGCGTTTGCAGCGAGGACACAAGTCTAAATAATAGAATCCCTAAATATGTTTAAAATGTACAGACAAGTGGGGAATTTCATAATGAAAGCAATTTTACAAAGCAATTTTGAATTTTTACATTTACTTAGATGATATACTTTTACAAACATGGAATCCTTTAAATGTTCAAGTGGAAACAAATTTTTAAAAGAATTATGTTTTCCGGTAGCAAAAGTTGCCTCCCTGTGTTGATTTCACTTTCTATTTCTATATTTACATATGTTCTATCTCTGATATTTAGAGCTTTAACCCATAAATATATCATACTATATATATATATATATATATATATATATATATATATATATATACAAATTATAACATAAATATGTTATAATATCACTACAAAAGTAGCTATTTTGTTTAGACACTACTTGTGTCTTATCAAGTGATGAGGTTTATTTCAAGTTGAAGAGTTTTAAATGGTTACAAACTAGCCCAACCCCCTTAATCAGGGAGGCATCGTTGCATCGACAGTGTGGACCAATCAAAATAAAGTAATTTCTAATTTGAAGAATATGAGAACAGATCTTAAAAATAATTTTTGGGGCCTTCATAATAATATTTGATTAAATTGAGATCAGCATTATTAATCGACTATTAGATTCACTTTAGTTTTATCGCAAATTTTAAATTCTAAGTTTAACAAATTATTAGAATCAGATAATTATAAAGTTATACAGATATTAAATTATAAGACATAAGCGCACCTATAAAAACCTACAAACATCCACACATAGACAAATAGACGAGTATACGCACATACACTGGCAAACAGACAGGCATGTAGATTAATTTACGCACGCATATATACATACACAAATTTTAAAATTTTGATTTTATCGACAGGTCAATTTATCTGTTAAATTTTAAAGCCAGGTTTGGAAAACGACTGTAAAGGCTACAATATTGGATACATGTAAGAGCGAATTCGTAAGATGACAAGAGCTATGAATGAATGAGGTCAAGACAGACACAATCATATTTCAGTGCATGAACAAATAAACATAATTAGATATATATTCACGCAAATACACAAGCTAAAACATAAACGTACGAGACTAAATACTCCACAGATCATCATATACAAAATAAAAAAATATGACCTCATACATGAAAATACTTATACAAAACTTCTGGCATTAACATACACAGAAGCATACGCGCACATATACAAGCGTGCATAGACAACCTCCATCATCTGACGAGAACCTTATGCAAGCTCGGTACACAACAATAGACAAAGGTGCGTTATTATCAATGAGGTAGCATGTCTCTCATGATTCAGATCACTACTCTTGATGCACACTGCTAGACGAGCGGCTATGTTTAAACTGTGAAAATAATCAAACTCAAAATTCGATCACATGACCACAATAGTACCAACTTTAAGCACGCAAGAAAAGAAATCAGTTTGACAAATGTAAATATATTTTTATGGCAAAATAAGGATCCAATATTCATAGAGGAATTCAGATCCTGTATGAAGAGAAGAAGTCAGAACTTTAAAAGACTATTGATGACCACATTACAAAATTTTAGCAGAATAATCAATATTTGTGATGTAAAATGTTGAACACGTGAGAAAGGATCAAAATCTCAGAGAAAAAGTTAATCAGTCCATCATTAGCAATAACTTCTAACAGAAAACTCTCTCTTCGTCTTGGTCTTACTTAAGACTTGGTAAATGTGCGTTGTGGTGCATTGGATATCGCCTCAGAAAGACAAATCGGGGAACCGAGTTCAAATTTCAGTTGAATTCCTTGCATTCACTTACGCACAAATACCCTTGGAAAAGGTATTAATCCGTCCCTTCCCTCCAGTTATGGGTTAAATAACAGGATAGATTGTGTTCTATAGCCTTGGATGGCAATCAGTGTATTGTAGAAAGTAATGGCAACTTACTGCAGGATAATCTTCTGCCCGGTCAGTCATGTCTCTTTCGAGACAATGATCGCCCAAAGCGTGTATCACGTATGGAACTTAACTGACTGAAATGATGATACTAAAGCAGAAAAAATAGTTTAGTTTGGTTTGTTTTATTTATTTAGCGGTATATCAACACCGTGTAGCCTCATTTAATGACAAATTTTATTTTCTCATTATTTATTGATGTTTTTCTTTTAAATAATATATTGTTCGTATTTTTTAATTTTTTTCTACTATTCCTGTCAATTACTTTCTAATGTATTTTTATATTTTCATGTTTTATCCCAATTTGGTTGTTCACTATTTTTCCATAGCTGGGACACCAGGAGTTTTATCACTTCATGTCAGGGTAGACCTCGGAACAACAGCAAGGAAGAGGTGGTTCCACATTTCCAAAACTACCTTTCTGCTAGATGTCAGAAAATTAGGAAAACTAAACTCGTCCCAGTCATCTGACAAACTAAAGGAGAAATACCAGAGGTTGAAGAAGCCTAGTGCAGCACTAAAATTGAATTGCAACACGCTCGTAATGACTTCAACCTACAGAGAGTATATACAAACAGCGTGAAAATCAAATATGGAGAAAAATTGAAAAAGGACAATCGAAACGGGACTCACATTAGGAAGCGATAGTGACATCAGCAAACAATATTGCTCCAAAGAAATTCAGGCGCAGAAGAAAAAACGAGTGGATGATTGAAGAGATTCTCGACATGATGCAAAGGAGGCAGAAAATGAAATGGAATAGAGTAGAGGAAACTACACAAGGAAATAAGGAGAGAATGCAGACAGCCTAAAGAGGAATGGCTCAATGACAAATGTGCAGAAGTAAAGAGACTGAGCAGGCAAACTAAAGCAGACATGCATAAAGAAATAAAAGAACCGACAGGAAAAAACCTGCTCTTAAACAGGATGTATAAAATCCAAAGATGGAACAATCATTTTGGGAAAGAGGAAATACTCCAACGATGGGAAGAATATATAAAATATATTTTCCACTACAAGAGAGAGCAACCGATAATACAGAAAGATGTGGACGGACCGGAAATTGAAAATCTGAAGTAGAATCTGCAATAGCCAAACCGAAGAGAAACAAAACAGCTGCACCAGACGGCATAGACATAGAGCTGCTGATAGCCTTGGAAGAATCTGGCATAGAGAAAATTACAGAAATAATAAATAAAATTTATAATAGTGGTTTAATACCAGATGACCTCAGCAAGTCAATCTGCATATCGTTGCAAAAGAAGCCAGGAGCAAACGAGTGCGAACTCCACAGAACCATCAGTTTAATGAGGCTCATAAAAAAACTGATCGTCCGAATCTTGATGAATAGAGCGAGAAGCAGAACCAGACCAGAGATAGTAAAAGAACAGTGCGGTTTCATCAAAGACACTGGAACAAGGAACACCATATTTATTATTAAGATGCTCTCTGAAAGTGAAACACAAATGAAGTAAGGACTTGTACCTATGTTTTATTGATTATGCAAATGCATTTCCCAAAATACGCTACAACGAATCGATGGAAATGCTTGGCAGCCTCGACATATTTGGGAAGGACCTAAGAGCAATCAAGAATCACCACTGGCAGCAAACTGCCGGCATACAGACAGGTAACGCATGCAGAAGATGCACCAAGATAGAAAGGGGTGTAAGACAAGGATGTGTCTTTTCACCGGATTTATTCAACTTGTACAGCGAGACTAATCTGAGAACCCTAGAAGTTATGCCAGGATTCGCCATTGGAGGCCACAATTTAAAAAATATAAGGTACGCGGGTGATACAGTGCTGATAGCAGACACAGAAAGAAAACTACAAGCCCTCCTACAGAAGGTAGCTGAGAAGAGTCACAAGGAAGGATTACAAATAAACTGCAATAAAACCGAATGCATGGTCACCAACAGAAAGGCAGCCCAAAATACCAAATACAGGTGAGGGACACTAAAATCAAGCAGGTACAGAAATGTAAATATCTAGGAAGTGTTCTAACAGAAGAGAGAAAGTACGACACAAAGATCCGAAGGCGAATTGGCATGGCGATAGAAACATCCCTGAAGTTGACTAAAAGTATTAAGAAACAGGACAATTTTGCTACAAACAAAAAGGAGAGCACTGGATTGCTATGTGTTGTTGGTTCTTCAATATGGCAGTGACAATATTATCAAGATAGAATGGTTCTTTTTTAATTTTGTGCAATAACGTGTGCATCAAATGAATTTATAAAATTTAATAATTACCTTTATTGCAGTTTCATCAATAAATTAATCAAGAAAATTTATTCGGACAAGTTCATCTTTGTTTCTTTGCCTTGTAAAATTTTGAAAAGTAATAATAAAAAAGAACAATTCTATTATCATTCAGCAATAAATATTAAAAATAGTATGAAATACATCTTTTCTTTAAAAAAATCTAGGGTGGCCCAATGATTATGACCGGTAGTGTATATTAGTTTCTTTTTCTTCTTTTATGTGCCATGTCCTTTCAGGACGTAGGCGATCATTGCTCCAAATCTCTCTATTCCTACTGGCTCTTAGTACTGTTGCACCATCATCCACAGGATCAGATCTTTAAATATGTTATCAGCTGCTTTCTCCTGTCTCTTTTTCCCTAAATCTGCCCTGTTAGTATCAGGTTCTCCAAGCCCTTATTTCTCATTGCATGTCCCAGGAACTTTAGATTTCTCTTCCTGATTCTCAGTATTAATTTCTTTATCGTTTCCATATTTTCCAAAACATCGTCATTGCTCACATGCTCGGTCCATGACATCCGCAGCATCCTTCTGCAGAACCACATTTCAGCTGCTTCAAGTTTTTACTTTATTTTCATAGATATTGTCCACCATTCACTACTATATTGAAGAACCGACATCACATAGCTATCCAGTTCTCTCCTCTGGTGAACGATTCAAGGCTGAGAGTAGATATTGAATGAATGTGGAATATACATAATACAGTTATGCCAGTTATCTCTGGGTTACTCAGATCGATTCCAAACAATCTCCAGTATAAACACCACAAGAAATAACTATTTTCTGGACAGAAAATACCTGCGGAATCTGATTGCTTTCTGAGATCTCGAGACTTGACAGATAATCTCTTGAAATTAATTCTGGTATTTGGAACCAAGACCATTCAAATGGCTATAATAATAATAATAATAATAATAATAACAACAACAACAATTTTTTCAAGAGTTGTGAGTTGTGGCAGTATTAATGCACTTGGAATGATCAAAAAATGGAACAAAAAAATACATTGAAAGAATCCCTGGAAACCCCAGTTTAAGAGATATACAAAAATCTGTCTTATTATGTACAGCCCACACACTAAGGAGAACTATGTCTATGTAACGCTAGGGATGATGGGGGAGATAGAAAAAACATGAAATAGAGACATAACAACACGCCACGACCTGACTTAGTTCTCCCCGCAGACTTGGTTGGTAGTGCAACCATAGCAGAAATCGAAATATGATGAAAAATTACATAATAATTAACTCAATTCGAGATTGGATTCGTCTGGAGATTCTACACCCGACTTTCCACCTAGAACTGAGCCTTAACTGAATGACGTTCACATTACACCCTCGCTGGTTTCTAACATAATCTCAAAACTTGACCCTCACAAAGCAAGCATAGGGGACGGAATCCCAATCATAGTCGTGAAGAAATATGCCCCTGAACTCTCTTCTGTCCTTTCTAAGCTCTACAACTTCTGCCTATCTACTTCTTGCTTTCCTGTCTGTTGGAAGTCTTCCTCTGTAGTTCCTCTATCTAAGAACACTGGAGAATTCTCGGACCCCGCAAATTACCGCCCTATCATCATTCTTCCGATCTTTGGCAAAGTTTTCGAAGCCATTACCAACGCCGAGGTGGTTCAGCATCTCACAGCTAACAGGCTCCTCTCGGACAAAGAGTATTGTTTCCGCTTCAACAGGTCTACTGCTGAAATGACCAGGCTCTTGACAAGAATGGCGAAGCCCGAACCGTTGCCTTGAATATCTCTAAAGCGTTCGACAGAGTCTGGCACGTTGGCCTTCCACGCAAAATGCGGAGCTATGGTATAACTGGACATTTGTTTGACCTAATTCAGTCTTTTCTCTCAAACCGCACACTGAAGGTGGTATTAAACGGACATGCCTCCCAGAACTACCATAAGTCTCTATTCTAGGTCCTACGCTCTTTCTGATCTACATTAATGATTTTCCCGATGCCATAAGATCATAAATAGGCATGTACGCCGAGGACACCACAGTTTACTCTTGCCTTGATTAAAAATCTGGTGTGGGCAACAAAGCGAACCTTGCTGCGGAGCTTGAAAAGGACCTCCAATCCGTAGTGGATTGGGGTAAGAAATGGCTCGTAAATTTTAATACTTCCAAAACAAAGCTGCTATCAATTAACCATCGTAGAGAATCGCACCTCCCTTCCATTAGCATGGAACAGGCTTGCCTCCCAGAGAGTAAAACATTACGCCTCCTTGGCCTCACACTCTCCGCTGCATGAAAGTCGGTTCTCTGTGCAGGCCCCGGAAGTTTTTCCCGTCTGAAACTATCCTGCACATATATAATTCTACCATCCGTCCGTGTATTGAATACTGCAGCCTCGATGTTCTTGACAAAATACAACGGAGAATCTGTAATGTGATCGATACCGACTTGGCAGACAGGCTGCAGTCACTCTCTCATCGACCTGACGTGTGTTCCCTGTGCCTCTTCTATAAATACTTAGATTAACTTAGATCACTGGTGCCCCATAGATACGAATTTGCACGAGATACTAGATTAGTAACTAGGTTCAACCCTTTTACAGTGAAACGGATAAAATATAACCGCCATTTCTACTCCAACAGCTTCTTTTCTCGCACTTCCCGCCTGTGGAATTTCCTTCCCCGACTTGCTTCCCCGACAGCTACAATCTCCAGGAGTTTTAATGTAAGGTCGATAGACACCTCCTAGCACACTAACATGCATCCATTCTCTCAAACACTCTTCACATCTACATACTTACCCGTCTCTCACCCTCCTTCTGACATTTCCTATATCTAACCACTCTTTTTCACCACCTTCCCCTATGTAACCCCTTCCGCAATAGTGGCAGTGGAATGCCTTACTTGGGGTGAAATGATTAAAAAACACATAGAAAGAATCCCTGGAAACCCCAACTTAAGTAATATACAAAAAATTGTCTTATTAATTTCAGCCCACACACTAAGGAGAACTTTGTCTATGTAACACTAGGGATGATGGGGAAGATAGAAAAAACATGAAATGGAGCCATAACAACACACCCCGACCTGCCTTAGGTCTTCTTGCAGACTTGGTAGGTAGTGCGACCATAGCAAAAATATATTATAATGAAAATGACCTCATAATAATAATAATAATAATAATAATAATAATAATAATAATAATAATAATACAGTTACTATTATTAACATTATTAATCTTATTATACGATATGTTTTAGTGTTTGCATTAAGATTAGTGCTATTTTTTTGTTTTTTTTGTTTTTTTACAGTAAAGTTCACTGTGTACAAAGTCCGGAGAGACTGAAGGTAGAGGCTTAGGTCAAAGGGTAGTTTTTACGGAGAGGAGGGGAAAATAAACGAGTAGTTCTAGACATGAACATCTTAAGTTTGTCGTTATCTTGGAAATATCTTTAAGGCAATATGTACCTCAGGCAAGCAGTTCGCGGGAAGAATGTGTCTGAGTAGAACCTACGAAGGAATTGCAAGTGGCATAGCGGGTCCTAGCCGTGAAGATTACATCTGGCGGATGTAGTTCGTCCGAGCACTTTCCATGGTAGTAGGGAAAGAGCAGTAAGAGACTGATCAAATTCCGTTCGTGAGAGGGTGTGAAAAATCATTCCTCTTCGACAAAGATTCGGAGAGACTTTTGAAATTTATCAAGACTAGAAAGTCAGATCTGGTCAGCTACTATGCAAATTTTAAAACGATACTCTATTTACAGATTCATCCGGTTCTTATAAAAGTAGAATGCTGTATTCATGTGTTGCAGACCAAATGCACAGGGCCTCTCAAAATTAAAAACGAAAGAAATACTTTTTTTTTACTTATTTCCTTAATTGTTTTTAAAGAAAAGATTTTATAAAAAATTATACTAAAAAATCTGTTATGATGCCCTTCTACGAGGACTGGACTCTCGTTTTTGTATAGGTACCTGCGTGACTTCCGGAAGAAGCAGACCGAAGGCAGTTGACTGCCATGCGTATTGTCGACCTCTCTGCCTTCAGGAGGAGAGTAATTGCCTAGTCGAGGATCCACCGAAAGATAGAGTCTCTCCTGGGGAAAACTAGACAGAAATTTCTGCCTAGGATATATGGCCAGGCTTACTCACATTAGAAAAGGCCTGGTGCCACATTTTTTCTTAAGTAGGAAGACAATTAAATTCCGCAGTTAGAGACGGCAGTAAGATACAGCTAGTATGCAGTTAAAGCCAGCTACTAGTCAAGCAATAAGCAGCTTAACTGTACCGTTTGGATTTACTTATTTCTATTTATTGTTTATTAATACTTACTTTGTACATATGTTCTTGTTATACTAGTGCACTGTTTTGAAGGTACCTCCTATATTCCGTGTCTTAATTCCGACCAAACTGATCACTACAACTTTGCAACGAAGTTTCGCCACAGTAACTCGATAACAAACTGGCGACTCAGATTTGCGATAAGATTTGCCACAACAAATTGGCCACGAAGATCCAATACAATATCAGAGTGAATTTGGGTGCATATTATATTGGAATAATTCTGCAGAAGAATTTTATTTAAAAATCTAAACGAAACAGTGACCGTGTTCTGATGTGTGCAAGACGGGCAGTGGTTGACTCTCGAGATAGAAAGTAACGATTGCACGAACCTCATTGGTATCTATAGCAAGCTCGCTTTCACTTTAATGTCGACTTGTCAGGTTATCTTTTCTGCAGGAGAGAAACTCATGTGTCTTATCTCGAGAAGGGAAAAAAGGTTTACCGGCAATATGATTGCTTTCATTACACACAAATTTTTCGACCATCCTTCTGCATTGATATAATCGTATCATCTATAAACTCCAGATTCTCTCCGTTCATCTCAGTAACGTTTATCGGGGAAAATATCTGTGGGTGTGTGTGTATGCTTATATGCTATAACAAAGTGAAAACATTTTTTACAATTTCTTACAAAATCCTATATAAAGCTCAAGAGCCACTCAAGTTAGGGGTTTATAGAGTAAGAAATACAATACATTTTATTTGTTTGGTTGTTCTATTTACGGCTCATCAAATTTATTTAAAGCCAGAACGGATGTTTTAATTAAGTATTTTTGAGTAACCATGAGTTCCTTAGGGTTTTGTTGATTAACCCGTAGTCGGAAGGAGAAGCTGTAGATTCATATCTTTTACAAGTATATTTGCGCGTGAGTGAATATAATGAACCCGATTACAATAAGAAATTAGAGCTCTAAATCGTTACAGCCACACGCTTGTCTAATCTTACAGAAGCTGGTATTCGCAATCGGTCACCCACTTAGGTAATGACCAGGCTCGATGTTGCTTTCTGAATTCATTGCTAAGTAAGCTGCTAAGAATGTTGGTTCATTGCGTCGTGATAGATTCTGGAGAAAAATGCGCTCATATTGAATATCTATCAGTCAACAATTCGTCGATGCTTTAAACAGTCCGATGCTTCTGGTTTATATGGAGAGATCTTTGAAAAAATCCAAAGAAGAATAAGCAATATTTTGGTCTTGATATGGCGTCTCCGTTTCGGTCAATTTTACACTGTTGTAATGTTGCATATCTTTGCCTTTTGTGTAAAAAATTAATTTATGTCCGGATGAGCTCTGCACTGACATTTTAAATTCAAGCGCAGATGTTCGTTGAGGTGCAACAGATATCAGGTCAGAATAAAAATTCGGAGAGTCGATTTCGAATTACAGTCAAATTTTTTTCATTCACTTACACTTGGAAATGGTACTAACTCATCTCTTCTCCCTCCAGTGTGACAGATTGGGATCTATAGACTTGGTTGGCAACCAGTCTACCGCAGAAATTACTGGCAATCTACTGCGGGAAAATCTTCGGCCAAATGTGAATCATATATTGCAATTAACTGAGTGACGGACTAGACTAAGCATCTAATCAAGTTGAGTTACCTAGATGTAATCGTAATTTCTATGCAAACAGTTTATTTTCTTGAATTTCTTTTGTTTGAAACTCTCTTTGGCTTCCTTGCTTTGCTTTGAATTTAAATCTCCAAAGATTTAAATGCAATGTCAATTTCTATCTATTGTCCTAGTGTTTCTTTTTTTTCCCGGTCCTTATCAATATTTCTGTTCTTTGATTCTTAAAACCATGTGTCTCATTGGTTGTTATTGGTTGAGTTGAACACAAATAAAAAGATTATCCAGAGACAGTGCGTAAATATCAAGAATAGCTATGAAAGTTTAAAAGTTTGACTGGCGAACACCGTTCTGCAAATATCATTCAATTTTACATAAACATTTTTGCTAATCAGACCTGCGTTTTTTGCTTTAAGTGTATATCGGCTGATTACACTGTAAAACTTATCGTCTTTGCTGGAATGCTAAAATGGGACATAGATGAGTTATCACGACATGCTAAGTCTAATTCGTCCTGGGTATGAAACTATATACGGCAACAAGTCTCTGAACAGAAGCGCGGAATCGTCTCGTAAATGCTGTTCTTTCCAGGTTCACTCTGACGCGGAGTGATAGCACCTGTCTGGGCCCCAGCAATGGGCAACTAATGAACTCCCAGACTGGGATCAAAACTATTAAAATATATAAAACATTAGAAAAATTATTAAAAACATATTTTCATATTAAAAAACAACAGCAATACATTATTGAAAGAAATTAACAGCAATACCTTTTTGGAAAGTAAATTTTCAAAGCTGAATTGAGATCTAAGCATTAAATGTCTCATGGGGTAAATGTCACACATGATTCACGCTTGGACCGTCATGTTTCGAAAAGAACATGACTCACTGGACAGAATATTTTCACACAGTAGGTTCCTATTACATTCTTCGATAGACTGGTTGTCAACTAAGGCTATAGAACCCAAACTGTCCTGTTATTGAAACCATAAAAGGAGGGAAGAGACACATTAATATCTTTCTCAAGGGTATTTACGCGTAAGTGAATGTAACGAATTCAACAAGAATTCGAACTTGGCTCTCCGATTTCTCATTTCCGCCGATATCCACTACACCACAAGGAATTGATATGCCGTTAAACAAACAACACTAAAATTAATTCATAACCAAACCCAAGGCTTAATCAGAACAAAATACTGTTTTATATGTAGTTGATTTTTGTTTTTTTTGGGGGGGAGGGGGAAGTGGGTAATGATCACTCTTTACATACTCCGGAAGCCACTCAAGCTAGCGTGTTATATTACCATAAAGTTTATAGGAATGGGAATTGAAGATAAGGGATATGTTATCTACTATAAATCGCTAGATTCATGTCCATCGTTATTTTTATTTAAGCTACCTGCTGTATGCAAACAATTCCTGGGAGAATTACCTAAAATAGCTTTGAATGAATAAAGAGTGTATCGCTTCACGAGCACCATATTTATACCGATTCTCGTAGAATAGCGATTGAGAATTTCTAACAAAGGATTGTACCAAACAATCTTACATTATGTTTAGACTACCAACAGCAGCAACAACGAAAGCAGCTAGCATGTGTAACTTGAAGAGAAAATCCTGACTTCATCAGGATTTTGACACTGTATTATTTACATTGTTCGGACTATTGTCCTAATCTTTATTGTCATCTTTACGACGTTTCGGCGATTCAACGCCCCGACGTTCTTCAGGTGCTAGAAATTTGGAAACGAAACCTCTATTTCGATCACTGAGGTATATCATTCTCATCCGTGTGCGATGCCATTTCAGGTAGCCATGTAGTTATCCCTGTTTTAATTTAACTGTTTAATTTATTTGTTTACCACTGCTGTTGCCTGGTACTGAACCGACATCACTTACAGCCAAATCACTGGAATCAACCAACATCTACACTACCGGCCATCATTATTAGACCACTCCAGTTTTTTTAAAATAATGTATTTCTTACTATTTTAGTTTTTGTTACCAAGTGGATAATTTTAAATGAAAATAGAATGGTTCTTTTGTTATTATTAATATGCAAAATTTTACAAGGCAACCAAGAATCGTTTGCTTCCGCAAGCCAATAGCATGGGGAGGAGAGCATAAAAATTGGACACTAGAATAGTTCATTTGTTATTGTGCAGTGTTAACAAAAGAACAATTCTATTTTCATTTACAATTATACACTTGGCAATAATTCTTAAAAGTAGTATGAAAGACATTATTTCTTTTAAAAACATGGGTGCCCTAATAATTATGGCCGTTAGTGAATATCCACTTAGCCATGTGTTCATGAAGAAAAGAAGAAGTCTAAAGGGTACAACGACCGAAACGTCGTAAGCGTGACAATAAACATGAGGACAATAGTGTGAGCAATGTAAATACTACCACATCTTAGAAATGCAGACAAATGTTTACATTACTTAAAACAAAAAAGTTAGGATGAGTACAGTTATTGAACTCGAGAAATCTATTTTTTGAAAACTTATTTTAAGAGGAAAATTATAAAACATTGAAACGAAAGTAGCTCTGGCTGCTCAGTCAATTAATGTTTATAATTTTCATGTAAGGAAACATCGAATATTTCTATAACTATTAGAGATCAGGAGAACAGATATTACACTTTGATCCCTATCCGATGCCGAGATATTGAATGAATTCTCAACTCAATTAGCACTCATGCCAAATGTTTTCTCACAAAGAAAATGTTCATATTACCATTACCAATATAATAAGTCTTGGAAGACTGAGTTAGATTCATTAATATTACATTATAACATACCTTATTTGGTTACTTAATTCCAATTCGCATTGGATGTGCGTTGTGGTGCAGTGGATATCGGCTCGGAACGAGAAACCGAGTTCGAATTTTAGTTGAATTCCTTGCATTCACTTACACGCAAATACCCTTGGGAAAGATATGAATCTGTCTCTTTCCTTCAGTTATGGGTTAAATAACAGAACAAACTGGGTTGTATTGCCTTGCCTGACAACCAGTCTAGCGCAAAAAGCAAAGGCAACCTACTGCGTGATAATCTTCTGCCCAGTCATGTCTCTTTCGAGGCATGATCGCCAAAGCGTGTATCACGTATGGCACTTAACTGACTGAATTCTGATTTTTTTATCAACATACGAAAGTGTATATTTAAACGCAGGTCTGGTTACATTAGAGTCTGTAGCTTATATTGTTTATAATTTTCTCTGCATGGGTCCAGTCGGAAGCTGGCCCCTGTTTTGGGTGTTCACTCCTATGAAAAGTCTAAAGTGACTATGTCTTCAGCGACAGCGACATGATTGTGAATAGTGCAGCAGTTTTAATATAGTGTCATTTTTGAAGAGAAACTTTGTCAGTATGATGAATATTTAACAAACCTGCACAATGCATCACATTAAAATAAACACGAATAATTCATGCGAATTATGAAGATATCTAAGTAGTGAATTTACATTTTCCTTAAAGGTATTCAGAGAAGGCATTTTCGAAGTCGTATCTACTGAAGCATTTGGGCGCTTCAGCAATAAAACTGTTTTGTTTCAATCGATCTTGCAAGTGATGTGACATAGTTGTTATATATTAACGACAAATACGATAATATTAGTCGTCACCTTATGTCCAATCTGTACGAAAACCGATTGTTGGCGCTTATCATTGCGTGGTTTCGATTTAAATTCTAGAGAACATGACAAGTAACGTCCATTATGAGTTACTAGATACCGAACAAACCATCACTGAATACAATACATTTATTGCCAATGACTCGAGCGTGTCAGTTATGTATACTACCGACCATAACTATTAGGCAACCCCAGTTTTTAAAAGCAATGATGTATTTCATACTATATTTAGTTTTATTGCAAAATGAAAATCGAATGGTTCTTTTGTTATTATTACTTTGCAACATTGCCCAAGGCAAGGAAGCGAAGATGAACCCGTCCGAATCACCTGTAACTGTAATATAGGTAATTATTAAATATTTATAAATTCATTTGATGCACATGTTATTGTGCATTGTTAACAACAGAACATGCTATTTTTATTTACAATTATTCACTAAAATTATTCACTTAAATACTAAAAAACAGCATGAAATACATTTTTTTAAACACTTGTGTGGCCTCATAAATATGTCCGGTAGTGTATAACATTATAAACTCATATGAAGAAAAATGGGGCCACCTTCTCTGAACAGGAAATACCTTGGCGAGTGAAACAAATCCAGAACTAATTGGGAATGTGGCCTCGTTATTCTTACTCACCATTTCTTCGTATAATCGTTTTTTCGACCGCTTCAATATCATTAATACACTCTGTGGTGAACTGGGGCAAGAAGTGGCTTGTCAACTTCAATTCATCTAAGACCAAGCTGTTGTCTGTCAACCATTACAGGCAACCTCTCCTGCCTCCCATAAGCATGGACCAAGTGATTCTCCCTGAGAGTAATACACTACGCCTCCTCGGACTTACCCTGTCCTCAGACCTCAAATGGAACCACTATATTGAATCCATAGCAAAATCTACTGCTAAGAAGGTTGGGTCACTATGTCGATCTAGGATGTTTTTTCCACCTGAATCCATCCTGCATATATACAAGTCAACCATCCGACCGTGCATGGAGTACTGCTGCCATTTATGGTCAGGTGCCCCTGCCGTTCTCCTCAGTGGTCTTGACAAGCTCCAAAGGAGAGTCTGTAATGTGATAGGTACTGATCTGGCGACTCGACTGCAGCCACTTCCCCATCGTCGAAATGTGGCCTCCCTTTGTCTGTTCTATAAATACTTTCATGGCTTCTGCTCGGACGAGCTTAAGTCACTGATGCCTCCTCAACAGGTGTTTACTCGTGCAACCAGACTGGCAACTGGGTCCCACCCATTCACAGTCAGGTTAGCCAAATGCAGACGACAATTCTACTCCTGTAGCGTCTTCTCTCGCACTTCCCGCCTGTGGAACTCGCTCCCGTATTCTTGCTTTCCTGACGGCTACAACCTCCAGAAATTTAAATGCAAAGTCAATACTCATCTACTAACCACTGGACTCTAGCTCTCTCTCCACCCCTGTATAACCTTCCCTTTCTCTCCACCTATGTATCTGTCATCGCACCTGCTTTCTATTGTTCCTTTCTAACTTGTTTGTACTCCTCACTCTTTTCTAATTAATCTTTTTTACATTTATGTAACCTCCTTCACATCAGTGGCGTTTCCGCCTTGCTAGGGGTGAAATGATTAAAAAAATCAGCCAGTTATGTGTCATACGAGATTCACTCTTAGGCGATCATGTCCCGAAAGAAACATAACTGAATGGGCAGAATATTTTTCCGTAAGAGTTTCTATTACTTCCTGAAATAGACTGTTTGCTAACCAAGGCTACAGAACAAACTTTGTTTTGTTATTTAACCTATAGTGGGAGGAAGATAAAACGATTTAATAACTTTCCAAGGGTATTTGTGAATTAAATTAATTCGACTGGAATTCGAAATCGGTTATCCGATTTATCGTTTGAGTCGATATCAACTGCACCATTTCTTTCATTCAAATCTCCAGAATTTATAGATGATGTAAAAGTACAAATTAACTTTATATGCCTATTGTGAAAATTACCAATGACGTTGTTGATTAATAGGACAACCTATATGTGTAACTTAACATATAGAGCGGAGACTTTCAATGATTGGCTGAGTATTAATGGTCGAATGTTACTTCCATCTAATTGAAATGTTTAACATTTATCTTTGTCACTCTGATACAGTTATATCAATCAATGTTTGTTCGATTGTCTTTAATGAACGCAGAATAACGTGTTCATGTAAATACCTGGTTTAGTAATTTCTCAATGATAATTAACTTCGGCCTTTCTCTTTCTCCTTAGTTGACAGTCTGAAATACACATACGCGCTTGGCATTATCGGCGTCTATACAAAGCCAATACAATATTTGATGGCGTCTTGAAAGGTTTTCGGCCCGAATAGGAAACCCTTAAAACTGATACACATGACAAGCAAAAGTATATCACATAGAGTTTTGAAATATTTTTTTTAAGAAAAAGAATTTAATGTGGCTACAAAGTTAACTCTGGTTTTGAACACGGAAGATCATTTAGCTATCAAGAAACAAAGATTTTTATTGCATAACGAAATTTAATGAAGATATTAGCTAAAAGCTACAAATCAAAAGTACCGTATCTCGAATATATTTACCTGTGATAAAAATTTAAAAAAACGTTATATTAATTAACATGCATATGTCCAATAATTTCCTTAAGGAAAATAATAATTGACGAAATATTAAAATAATTAAATTGGTACTTGAATTGTTTATAATAAATAAATAGTTATAATGGAAATAAATTAGAATAAAAAGTAAAAATGTTTTTTATAAATTAAATGTTTTGGAAAAATCAGAATTAAATACTTTTGTTGTTTTTTTTAATTGTTTCACCCCGCGCAAGGCATTGCCAGTATTGCGCAGGGGGTTACATAGGGTCGGGGAAGTGATGAGAAAGATGGTTAGATATAAGAAATATCAGAAGTAGGGTGATAGACGGGTAAGGATACAGAGAATGAGGGTTGGGTAGATGGTGAGAGTGTTTGAGAGAATAGATGCAAGTTAGTGTGTTAGGAGGTGTCTATTGACCTTACATTTAAACTCCTGGAGATTGTAGCCGTTCGGAGAAGCAGGCATGTGGAAGGGAATTCCACAGGGGGGAAGCGCGAGAAAAGAAGTTGTTGGAGTAGAAATTACGGTTACATCATAACTGTTTCACTGTAAAAGGGTGGGACCTAGTTGCTAATTCTAGTATCTCGTGTAAATTCGTACCTAGGTGGCACCAATTATCTAAGTCCATCGGAGCAGAAACCGTGAAAGTACTTATATGAGGAACAGGCAAGCCACGTCACGACGGTGAGAGAATGGTTGCAGCCGGTCCACCAAGTCAGGATGGATCACGTTATAGATTCTCCGTTGTATTTTGTCAAAAAAAACGAGGAGAGTAGCAGGGGAAACCCAACCAGATGTGGTAGCAGTATGCAATTCACGGGCGGATGGTAGATTTATATATGTGCAAGATAGATTCAGACGGGAAAAATTTACGGGCCCTGCACAGGGAAACGACCTTCTTAGCAGCGGACTTAGCAATGGATTCTATATAGACATTCCATTTGAGGTCCGCCGAGAGTGTAAGGCCAAGGAGGCGTAGTGTTTTACTCTCAGCAAGGCAAGCCTGTTCCATGCTAATGGGAGCGTACTGACAAAATAAAAATTACTCAAAAGCCACTTTAAGTTGGAATAAATGTATAAAAAGCTTTGTCTTTCTTTCTTCCTCACTTTCCTGTTTTTTACGAGAAGAGATCAAGATATGGAGAAAGCAGAAAAACATTTTTGATACAAGAATGAATACAGTAAAGGTAATAGGATATAGTGAGAAAGAATAAAAATATAAAATAAAAATGAATTTAGGTTAAAAATAGGTTGTCACTTTAACCCTTATGGATAAAAAATGATAAACGAGAAAAAGAAAGTATGTTTTCCCTCAAATTAGAAACTAATGGCCAAATTTCAAATTGAATCTCTATTCGTATTATTTAAAATGAAGACACAAATAAATTTTATATTTTCCCACATACATAAATAGCAAACCGATCGTTTTTTTGTATTTAAATGTAAACCATTTTCACAACCAACATCAAACAGTCCCTGATGACGAGTTAGAAACCTCAAAACAGACATTTCCGTGTTGCAATGTACTTTTAATTCATAATTATATGATTATATCTATATATAACATTATGTATATCCCGTTAGTCGTTCGTCACACCGTCTAAAATAGTCACAGATTGTCCGATCGAAAGTTTGGTGAAAATTTCCAACAGTTAAGAGGATAAAACATACAGTTGGTTTTACTAGGGTGCTTAGCTGAATAAAATTAATTTTCATGCAGTCTTTTGAAAATTAAAAGTTTTATTGTTTAACATACGAAAATGAATGAATAAAAAAAACAAATACTTATTGGATAAAAATGCAATACTGTTTTTTCTTATATTTTTAAGTATTTATTTTTCATCGAAAAGTAGTTTTTAAATCTCAGCGAAAATGTTAACGATAATTTTCACAATACTAAATGCTATGAGAATTTCAGCTAGCGTTTGTCTGAGGCAAAAATATTCTAGTTGTATGATATTACTCATATTATTCCAAAGCAGAAAAGAACACCAGGGAATCAAACACAGATAACGGGCTATGGAAAACTCCTCAGTAGACCTAGCACATATATAAATACTATATTGACGCCAATATCTCAGGAAAACAGACCGGCATGGACTAGAAATACGAACATGATAATCCTCGTTTTTAATACAAAATATTCAAATGGAAAAGAAAGCTATTACAAAAGGAAAAATGCGGTGGCAAAGGGATTAAAGTATGACAGCAAGTCTATAGCATGAGCAAATTAGGCAAAACTACAATTAATTTTAAGTCTCCAAGTTTTATTGCCAGCAATATTCAAGGACGAAATATGCATAGACACGGTTAGGTGAATGAAAACAATCTACTCCATCTGTTTCGAATTCCGTGAATGATATCGCTATAGACAGAAACCAGCAGAAGTATGAAGTATTTTTATATTCCTATTCAGGTTTTGAATGTCATTTCCATTAAATTATTTTAAACCCTCAGATAAATTAAATGAAAAAAATTATATCAATAATAATTTTCATATTAGGCACTCTCACGTGTCCAAGATTTTGAAATGAAGTCATTTTCATAAACAGTTTCTTTTTGCTCATTACATTTTTTAGGCAATCCAACCCAAGCAAGGCGATAATTTCACTAAGACGCAAAATGTTTTGGTAGTGTAAGAAATTGAAAGAGTTTAGAAAAAGTCGAAAATCTAATCTTGAAATGGAAATAGCTGAAAAAGACAATGAATGAATGTGAAACGGTAGGACAGGCCACCCTATCTACTCTTGTTCAGAAAAGAAAAATAATTCAATCGTTAAAATAATTCCCAGTTTTAGATGGAGACGTTAGAATTATAAGGTTGATGTAGACCTTGGGAGGAACCGGAAAACCAGTCCCAAAAACGAAACAAGTAATAAACCTCGGCTTCTGCTCAAAAGACCTGGTAAAAGTGTGAACCGGACGATAGGCGAACCTATCTACTCTTATTAAACTTTAAAAAAAAACAGAAGATTAATTAATTCTTAAATATTGGAAAATAAAAAAGCATACAGATTGAATGAATAATATTAATTTTTTTTTATATTTAGCATTATTTTTTAGCATTTTTTATTTCTGTGACATAGATTACTCAGCTATATTCTTAAATTATTATTCTTCTACTGTGTACCATGTCTCTCTACAATTTTTAGCCCTTTGTAGCTCTTAGTAAATATATCGTTTTTCTCTCCTAATCCCTGTTCTCTCATCTGTACGTAATCACGTTAGTTAGGTTATATGCGGATTTTCTCTGTCAGCTGGTCTAAAATATGCCCTGTGATTTTATTCTTCTTTTTCTCCATGTTCAATTCAGATTTCAACTGTTTCTTTCTAATGTTAAACAGAACTTCCCCTTTTGAAAACCCATGTAACATTCAGTATCCTTCTTTTGAAGCACATTAGAATTCGAATGTGCGTTGTGGTACAGTGAATATCGACTCAGAACAGACAATTTAGTGAGCCGAGTTCGAATTCCAGTTGAATTGCTCGCATTCACTTACGCACAAATAACCTTGGGAAAGGTATTAATCCGTTTCTTCCCTCCAGTTGTGTGTTAAATAATAGAACAGATTGCGTTATATAGCCTTGGCTGGCAACCAGTCTACCACAGAAATCAATGGCAATATGCTGCGGAATAATTTCTGCCCAGTCAGTTATGTCTTTTTAAGACATAATCGCCCAAAGCGTGCAACATGTATGGAACTTAACAGACTCAGTTGTATTATATGATTCATTAGACTGATGAAATTTTCATATTCATAGATAATTGGTCTATTTAGGTCTGCCGGTTCTTGAGTATGATAATGTGAGAAGGAATGAAAACGCAATTAGATGTAATTTCCAAGGATAATATTATTACGATGATGATATGACTATAATTAAGAAATATATTAAATGATTCAGATTTTTAAAATAATTTTAACCCGATACAGTTTTTATGAAGATGCAATGAGTTTCAGAATGCGAAAGTATATGAGAAAATATACTATTAAATAAAAAGGACAACGACATCGCATTTAAATTTTTGAAGATCAAATTTGCCTGTGAACCAAGATGTTAGAGAGGAATTCAAGAAACGAGTCGTGGGAGAAAAAACATTAGCATAGGAAGTACAGTTATTTCCAGCCATTTCAACTGTAAAATTATGAGATATTTCTGTCCATCAAGTACTGCGCTGAAATTCATAAAATCTAGGTACGACAGAAGAAAGTTTTTCAGAACAATCGCCATTAAATCTATAGAATAAAAACCGGGGAGCTACGCTACTCCAGCAGTAAAGTGACTGAAACCAAGATGTCAGGTCAGAACAAAAAATAATTACTGATTCTACTTTGTGTTTGGTTGTCCAAAATATTCACGTCGACTTTTAAGGGTAATTAAAACACAAAACAAAATTATACGATTAAATATTTATTCAGTTAAGTATGAAACATTTATATTGCTTAATCTTTCTCTATTTTTTTATTCAACAGAAAGATTTCATCTGCCCAGAATGTCGGTCTTCTTTCAGTAAAGAAATTATTAAGGTGTTTTTTATGTAATTCAAAAAATGAACGTTTTTACCACCGAGATCATTTTGCAAGGACATGAATAAATAAAAAATCGAAAGAAAAATATTATGAATATGGCAGGTGAGATTATATCTCCCAGCCAAGTTGAAACAATTTCGTCCTAGTCATAAAAGTAACCTAATGTCTAGCATTATCCTGATGGGAAAAAGCTTTCCTCTTCACGAATTCTGGATATTTTCGTTTGAACTGCTGCCTTTAATTCAATCATCTGCGAGTAGTACTTCTCAGAAACAATTGACTGTTTACTTGGCAAACGTTTGTAGAACAGGATCCTTTTTCAATACTACCAGACGCACAGCATGACTTTATTAGGATGAAGATCTATTTTAGAGTGGCATGAGTGAGCACATGACCACTTACCCAAGGTATATTTTGCTGAACATAGCCCATTTATCATCACCCATTAGCATTTGATAAAATAAACCATGCATTTTCTTTGCTTTTATACAACAAATCACAGATAGACATTCGGTATTAAATATTCTTTTTATTTACATCTTCTACAAAAACATTTCAGTACCAAAGCTTCACCAAATGCTCATGGATGGTAGACTGTGATAGATTTAGAAACAAATTATTTTTGATTAACGCCTTCAATCTTTCGTCACTGTATTTGGGGTGTGCCTTAGTGTTTTTCATCAATAAGGCTACAATCACTAATTCTAAACATACCAAAAAACATCCGTACAGTTCTGTCAGCTAAAGCAACTTCACCACACAGCACATTTCTGTTTTGTTGCTTGCAAGGCTTTAAGTGTCTATTAAATGTACCTTATAATCTTCCATATCTATAGGGATGCAAGACTGACAACAATTAAGTAATTTTAAACCTTTTTTCTCTAGAAAGATAGCATGAAGTGTGCTCTAACCGGAAAGGTAAGCAGATTATATATGTCAATAAACTTGACGTGTTCTAATGTGTTTGAATATGAACGACTAAAAACAGGCATGAACTTTCCAGACAATATTTTATCAAGAATTTCTAAATACATAGCAGAAATACCAGATCATATGTGCGATTAATATTTAAGGCATATGCAAATATTAGATCTATGAATATGTAAACAGATTCTTGTGAGAAAAGTATAGCACGACAAAATGCGTTAAAGTTCCTAGCAGCAGATTTAGCAGTTTTACAATATAGTATTTTTACTTCATATCAGCGGAAAAAGTAGCCCGAGGAGGAGCAATAAGTAACTCTCATGGAGGTTAGCATCAGCCATGCTAATGAAAGTAATACATGCTAAATCCGCTGCTATGAATGTCGGTTCTCTGTGTAGGGCCCGGAAGTTTTTTCCGTCTAAATCTATCCTGTACATACATAAATCTACCATCCGCCCGTGCATTGAATACAGCTGCCATATCTGGTCGGGTGCCCCTGCTATTCTCCTCGGGCTTCTCGATAAGGTTCAGGGGAGGGTCTGTAATGTGATAGATACCGACTTGGCAGACCGCCTGCAGTCTCTCTCCCACCGGCGCGACGTGGCTTCCCTGTGTCTCTTCTATAAATACTTTCACGGCTTCTGCTCCGATGAACTTAGATCACTGGTGCCCCCTAAATACAAATTTGAACGAGATACTAGATTAGTAACTAGATCTCACTCTTTTACAGTGAAACCGATAAAATGCAACCGTAACTTCTATTCCAACAGTTTCTTTCCTCGCACTTCCCGACTGTGGAATTCCCTTCCACACGATTGCTTCCCCGACAGCTACAATCTCCAGGAGTTTAAATGTAAGGTCAATAGACACCTCCTAACACACCAACCTGCTCCCATTCTATCAAACACTCATCCCGTCTGCCCAACCCTCATCCTCGGTATCCTTACTCATCTGCCACCTTCCTCCTGACATTCCCTATGTCTAACCACTCCTTCTCGTTATCTTCTCCTGTGTAGCCCCATGCGCAATAGTGGCAGTGGAATGCCTTGCTTGGGGTGAGATGATTAAAAAAAAAATAAAAAAGTTCTATCTGAC
This sequence comes from Ascarosepion bandense, assembly GCA_037127315.1. Lineage (NCBI taxonomy): Eukaryota > Metazoa > Mollusca > Cephalopoda > Sepiida > Sepiidae > Ascarosepion > Ascarosepion bandense. Next base: position 1,394,222 of record JBBBDQ010001232.1, on the reverse strand, counting down.
TATTAAAAGAGAGCACATTCGTTTTGAAGACGTTAAAATAAACGCCATACCTTTCCCAGTTAACAACAGATTGGAATACATTTTTCTTTGATCAGCTGCTGTAACGAAAGACATGACTTACTTCAGAATTCAAAACGAGCACGAACGTGTCTTACCTGCAAAATAATAACAAAGAAATATGGCCGCTACTGAAGACAATTTATGCGTGCCTATCTCATTCAAAACGAGACTATATTCGCACACATGCAAATTTTGGCCATCTTGGAATATCATAAAAAGCGGGATGCCAGCAGCGATAGCTGTTCGTATTTTCGAGAGGACTGCGTGTGTGAAAGTTGGACGTGCGGATTGAGTCAGACTGATATAGAGGAAGTAGAAGCTGCTTAGGTGTTGTCTGTGTAACGGCCGAGAAAGAGACACACGAAATTCATTTCCTTGAGGCGACCGAAGAAAGAAAGAAAAACAGGTGGCCTTCCGGCGAACGTACTACACTTTTTGAACCCTCATCATTATTTTTTTTTTTTGCTACAACTGCCAATTTGATTTTATTAATAAGGTCAGATATTAAGAAGGGATTATATAGTTGTGTCATCAGCATAGACACTTAGTACGAAATGGTTGGGAGAGTCTGTTGAAAAAAAAAGAGAAACAGCGTATGTCCAAGGATAGACGCAAACATTAATGCAAAAAAGATCTAGAAAAGTCACCGTTAACGACAATTTTTATTTCGCGATTTGATAAAGATAACAGAAACGTTTCAAAAATTTATCCTCAATTAACATAATCTTTTCAACCCCTGAATAAGTCAGATAACTCTATACTATCAATTGTCAGTCAGTCAGTTAAGTGCCATGCGCGATACACGCTTGGGCGATCATGTCTCGAAAGAGACATGACTGACTGGGCAGAAAATTATCCCGCAGTAGGTTGCCATTGCTTTCTGCGGTAGATTGGTTGCTGACCAAGGCTATAGAACCCAATCTATCCTGTTATTTGACTCGTAGCTAAAAAGGATAGACATGTATTATATTATTATATAGTAATAAGTGGGGGATCAGTTTATTACTTCATAATAATATAAAACTGATCCCCCACTTTATGCCCAGTAGAGGCCTTACTCATATGCATAATTATTATATTCAATCTTTCAGTTAAGTGCCATGCGCGATACACGCTTGGGCGATCATGTCTCGAAAGAGACATGACTGACTGGGCAGAAGATTATCTCGCAGTAGGTTGCCATTGCTTTCTGCGGTAGACTGGTTGCTGACCAAGGCTATAGAACCCAATCTGTCCTATTATTTAACCCATAACTGGAGGGAAGAGACGGATTAATACAACAATATCCACTGCGCCACAACGCCCATCCTGTATCAACTGTGGTGTATTTTTAAAATCTAAGGAATATTGTAGTTAGTCTACTTAAAGATTAATCTGCCTCTTCACCGAGCGTTTCAATATAAACCTCTTTAAATCAAACGTCATGAATTTCCTATCCTGCATACTACTTTTGCATTCATATCACATACCACATCAAATAGCTCTCTACCTTTGGGCTTACAGCTATATCATGTTGAATCGCTGATCACAGAAGTTAAGCAACGACGAACCTGGTCAATAACTGTGCATCAGAGGTTTCCTCCTGGGTTAAGGCTGGCATCGATGCTTTCATCCCTACCAGTAAATTTCAGCTTAAATCTCATTTGTCTCCCTGGTTCTCGCTCGCTTGCTCGGCCGCCATTGCCCACCGGAATCACTTCTTCTGGATTTATCGTAGCCACGCGTCGGACCAAAACAGGCGCCTTTTCGCCTCGGCTCGTAATAAGTGTAAAAAGATACTTAACGAAGCTAAGATGATGTTTGCTGCTAGAATGAGGCAACGCATAGCATCCTCTAAGTTCGGCGCAAAAGAATACTGGCGCCTCTGTGAAAGCGTGCTTAACAAGTGTAAATCCTCAATACCCCCACTAATCAATGAATCTGGTGTCCTCACCTCCTCAGCGGACAAGGCTGAAAGCTTTGCTCGTAGATTCTCGACCAATTCGAGTCTGGATTCGTCTGGAGTTTATACACCCGACTTCCCACCTAGAACTGAGGCTCAATTGGGTTCTATAGCCTTGGCTAGCAACCAGTCTACCGCAGAAAGCAATGGCAAATTACTGCGGGATAATCTTCTGCCTAGTCAGTCATGTCTTGAGAGAGATATGATCGCCCAAGCGTGTTTCACGTATGGCACTTAACTGACTGACTGAATAAAGAAAGGTTTCGATGGAAACAAAGAAGAGACTCTGGAATGCTATGTGATGTCAGTTCTTCAATATGCCAGTTAATACTGGACAATATCTTCGAAGATGAAGAGAAAACTTGAAGCAACTAAAATGTGGTTCCACAGAAGGATGCTACGGATATCATGGATCGAGCTTGTGAGCAATGATGAGCTTTTGGAAATGATGGGAACGAAAAGGAAATTAATACTGAGCATCAGGAAGTGACACCTAATGTTCCTGGGACATGCAATGAGGAAAGAGTGTTCGGAGAACCTGATACTAACATGAAAGATAAAGGGAAGTAGAAACAGCGTGTAACGAATTTGACTAGCTTGAACAGGGGGGTGGCAGAACAGGGGTTTATGTGGTGTAAAAGGAGAAAACGTTCTAAGAGCCACCAGAGATCGGGAGACGTGGAAGGCTATGATCGCCTTCGTCCTGAAAGGGCAAGGCCCATAAAAGAAGAAGAAGGAGTGCTTGGGGATCCTTATTCTCACGGAACGGACAGATGAGAAGTGAGAGAATGGAAAACAACACACTACATTCCTGATGAACTTGATCAGATCGATGGTGGAGGAAGATTGAGTGAAATAACAAGAGAAGCGATATTAAGAGCGACAAGAGACAGCAAGATGTAGAGGGCCATGATCACCTACGTTCTGAAGGGACACGGCACACTGAAGAAGTACTTGACGTGTAAAAGAAGCATTACTTCGGAAGTGTTCTTCTCTGGAGAAAGTAAAAGTTGATATTATCCAGCATGACGCGCAGGGCCACATTCGACAAATGAAAACCAAAGAAAAAAAAATCTTTAGAATAGCAGGTTCTTCCGCATTTTACTCACCAAGTTTTAACCTCTATTTCTTTCGATCAATACAACATTTTATACGTGACATAAATTCAAAGAAACAAAAGTATTCATTCAACCTTTTTTGAAAAAAAAACTGAAGATTACTTTAAATCGAAAATGTTCGTCCTTATTTGACTGCATTGATCCTAACTATATATAAATACCATTGTGCTTACACTACCGCCCATAATTATTAGGGAACCCAATGTTGAAAAAAATGATGTATTTCATACTATCTTTTAGTATTTATTGGCAAGTGAATAATTCTAAATGAAAATAGAATGGTTCTTTTGTTAATACTGCACAATAACATGTGCAGCAAATGAATTTATAAATATTTGATAATTACCTATATTGCAATTTCATCAATGAAACATTGAAAAAAATTTAGGGTAATTGGAAAAAAGTTCATCTTTACTTTCTTGACTTGAATAATTTTGCAAATTAATAATAACAAAGGAACCATTCTATTTTAATTTGAAATTTCCACTTGGCAATAAATACTAAAAATAGTATTAAATACATCATTTTTTTTTAAAAACCAGGGGTTGCCTAATAATTATGGCCGGTAGTGTACGTGTGTCACGTTCTAGAAAGGGATATGAACGCACACACAGATACAAAAGACTAAACACATGAACACCGGACGACGTACAAAAAACACGTATTATAAATGGAAGAAAACGTCGAACAGGAAATTTAAAATGTTTAAATTGGTATGAGTGCACCTTCTAAAACTTGACACCACAGCTCGGCAGCTAATTTCTCATCTCACTTAGCTCAGTGGAGGGGAACAGGGTGGTTACATTCAGTGTCTTAGAAACTAAACCAGTGATATTTTTCCATCGCCGACCAGATCCAAACTTCTCACCAATCGTGATGAGATGTTCTCAAAATGTTTTAGTGATTTTTTAACCTTAACCTCAACCCAATGAAACTCGTACATACGATTCCTCTCTAAAGATGCTGGGAAAATATATTAACCCTTAGGGCTATAACCAGCCAAGCCACGCTCAATGTAGCGAAACAATCTCATTTTTTCCGAATTTTTCCCTGGTGAGATTAAGTTCCGCACAAGCAGCTTCCTTCTACTAACCACTGTTTTGTGAGACCGATTCCCAAGGAGTTGCTTCTAGGATCGCTATAATCTTAACCCCTTCATGACTAGGGTCAAGCGTTATATTCCACACATAACTTTGCATCTTACTCTGTAATCCTTTACCACGAGTGTTCCTCGAGCATTTTTACAGGGTGAACATCACTGTAAAAAATAGGGTTAAACCGCTACGGGATAAATAGTCAATATGACAGTGAATGTTAGATTTATTTATCTACTGATGAAGAAGATATTTAAAGTTACATAGATATGATTCAAGTAAATTCTTAGAATATCAATGCAGAACATTTTACTAACGAGGAAGTTGTAAGAAAAAATAAGATTCACCCTCAAAAAAAGAAAACTGCAATAGAAGTCGGAAAAAACAGATAAAATTTTGTAACACAAGAAGAAAAAGAGGAATAAGAAAATTTAACCGGAACAATGCATATTTCAGGCAACCAAAACAGGGATAAGCAGAGAGTAACCTCCCTGAAAATTCTCAATATAACGAATGACATAAAAAGGACAACGGAGAGAGGAAGTTTGCTAAATAGACAACTGACATTTAGAGCAACAGAAGACTGGGTGTGTGAAAGAGCCTTGATGAATAACATGCTGAAAGAAGATGGTATTTTAAAGAACTGGATCCCAGAATCCAGATATGTCAACCGATAATTAAGATTTAGTTTTGGTTCCTGACACGTCTGGCTATTCGCAAAAGACGTGAAATGGAGATTACTTAAGTATGGCTTAAATTACGTAGAACGTAGTATGGGAACATAGTTAGTCAGGAATTGACACTATGATAACTCTATGATATCTAAATGAGAATATCTGGAATTAAAATATGATAGTGTACATTAGGTAAGAACTGCAACCTTGAAACTTCTAAATATCGTTTCTTATGTCTTTGTCTATGAGTGTATCAAATTTGGTTAAAATCGGACCAATCCTTCTATAACCCGATTTTTTCGATTATCGATTTTCGATATTTATTGGGAGTATCTCGACACAAAACCTAGCTAAGAACACTCGCAGGCGCTTATAGTACAACTGTGTAAATTTTCAAGAAAATCGGTTCAGCCGTTTCGGAATCTATAGGTGACGGATACACATACACAGACACACACACACACACATTAGGTGCTTGAATGTTAATGGGTCAGATGCTTCGACGTCAATTTTCATTAAGATTTGTATAGATTTGCTGCTCATTAAAATATCTTGACCTTTTTACTTCATGACAAATTATGCTATAAATATTTTGTTGAAAATCCGGTCACTTTCTTACCGATGTAAAGTGGCTTCCCTCTGTCTCTTCTACAAATATATTCACGGCTTCTGCTCCGATAAGCTTAGCTCCCTGGTGTCTCTGCATGAGTTTACTCGAGCTACTAGCAATTAGGTTTAAACCTTTTACAGTAAAAACAATTAAATCTATCCTCAACTTCTACTGCAACAGCTTCTTTTCTCGCACTTCCCGCCTGTGGAATTCCATTCCGTATACATTCTTCCCCGACAGCTACAATATCCAAGAATTTAAATATAAGGTTAATTACCACCTCCTATCTCCTTGACTCGCATCCTTTCTCTGACAACCACTTGTATTATGTTCTTTTCCCCGTCAAGTTTATTCTCACGCAGCTCTCTTCACACCAGTTTTCTCATGCTTCTCTTACCCATTTTCTGAAACCCCACTTTAACTTGTTTCACTTTCTTCTCACTCTCATCGTATGTAAAGCCCTGCGCACCTGTGGTAGTACCTCCTTTCTTGGTGGTCCTGAGCATGACGGTATACTGCATCCGTTAGCAAGGCGTCTGATTGAGAGGTTGTCAGGAGCATGAAACCACATCTTAAATGCTGTTATTCTCATGTCCACCCTGACTCGGTGTGGTAGCACCTGTTAGGGTCCCAGCCATGGGTAAATATGTAAGACCCAAACTGGGGTCAAAACACTATCAAAATATAAAAATAGACTTTTATAGAAAAATATAGATTTTTGAAGGAAAAATATTACCAACAATACATTTTTTTAAGAAAAAACATATTGCCATAAATCATTTTTGAAGGAAAAAAATTATTCTCAACATTTTTATGAGCAGCAAATCTATAAAAATCTTAACGAAAATTAACGTCGAAGCATCTGACCCATTGACATTCAAGGAAAAACAGCATACCTAGTGTACACTATCATATTTTAATTCCAGATATTCTCATTTAGATAACATAGCGTCAATTCTTTTTTAATACAATATTAGAAGACATCTTCAGTTTTCCAAAATAAAAAAAATAATTAAAATTTGGCTAAATCAACCTTCTCACTATAACTGAAGATTAAAACCCTACTTTTTTGGCATTAAATAACCCACAGAGGTGTTGATATGCCGCTAAACAAAACTCAAAATCAAATTCAATCTCTTTGCTTGGGGTTAAATAATTATAAAGAACTAGAAGTATAGCTCGGCGTTGCTCGGGTGTAATGAAAGCTTTAAAACTAATCCATGGTCCTGGAGCTCAGACTCTTTCGACTTTGGCACGAAAGACTAAAAAGCAATAGTTGTTTCCAGTTAAAGTGAAAACCGTAGACTGAAAGAAAAATCAATGGATGTAAGTCAAATTTTGATTTCCTGGCATCGATATCAAATAATTTTTTTTTCGCCGTAAACTGAATTTTGAAGGTAAAATAAGTCCTCTGAGTAAATGGTATCATGGCTGAGACTAAGAACTACAATTATACCTACTTAGAGCCTAACGGCTCTAATAAAATAATAAAATAATAGGCTGAAAAGGGCTGAAAAAATACAGACATACAGGCAGATAAACAGACACACAGAGAAACATCTTGCCTTTTATATATATATACATATTATCGATCTTCTGCACTATTGTAAGAACTGAAACCTTGAAACTTTTGAATATCGTTTCTTATGTCTTTGTCTATGAGTGTATCAAATTTGATTAAAATCGGACCAATCCTTCTATAACCCGATTTTTTCGATTATCGATTTTCGATATTTATTGGGAGTATCTCGACACAAAACCTAGCTAAGAACACTCGCAGACGCATATGGTACAACTGTGTGAATTTCCAAGAAAATCGGTTCAGCCGTTTCGGAGTCTATAGGTAACGGACACACAGAGACACACACACACAGACAAATTTCCATTTATAAATAAGTTTAGATTGCTTGAAAAATCTACTTTGATTTATATATTCCGCTATTTATATTTTGCTTTCATCGATACTGTGGTTTTTAAATTTGATCATATTACTGAGACACGTGTTCAGGCTGCCCATATCTCCATCCTTTTGTTATCTTTGAGACGGAAATGCGTTAGGAAGAAATCGAAGTTAAGGCCCGGCTGCAGCTTTTCGACTTTGTCGCATAAAAGGCTTTCGTATGAACCAGATTACACGCCACTCGGATGATGTGCACAAAAGATCTGGAATTGGATTACACATACTTATTCAATGTCTCGACTATTTGTTAAAGCGTATGCACCTTGGAAATATGTTTATATAAAAGAAATAAATGTTGAAGAATCCACTTCACAAGAGTTAGAAGATATTCTCAGATTTGCATACTAAATAGATTATTAGGACTCTAATCTCTCAGACTAGTTTCTTGTGTTACTGACTCTTTTTATCTTACAATCCATGTAATTTTATGTTATGTATGACCATAGATCTCAAAATATTCCTCACTTTTGTTACTTAGTCTACCGCAGAAAGCAATGGTAACCTACTGAAGGATAATCTTCTGCCCAGTCAGTCATGTTTCTTTCGAGACATGATTGCCCAAGGATGTATCACGTTTGGCACTTAACCGACTGACTATGTTGGAGAAAGAGTTACATATCATGACTCTTTTTATCTTACAGGCCATGTAATTTTATGTTATGTATGACCATAGATCTCAAAATATTCCTCACTTTTGTTACTCTATGTAAAGTTTGACCCTTTGTAATTGCTTTTGTTTTACAACTGCTCATCTAAGAAAGAACCAAGAGCCACTCAAAATAGTGTCTTAGTCATGGACATTGTTTCAAGAGCGTACTATGTGCGTCGTGGTGCAATGGATATCGACACGGAACGACAAATCGGTGAGACGAGTTGAATTCCTTGCATTTACTTACGCAAAAAATACCCTTGGGAAAAGTATTAATCTGTCTCTATCTTCTAGTTATGGGTTAAATATAAAACAGATTAGGTTCTTCGCTGTCAACTAGTCTCCCGCTGAAAGCAATGGTAACCTACTGAAGGATAATCTTCTGCCCAGTCAATCATGTTTCTTTCGAGACATGATTGCCCAAGGATGTATCACGTTTGGCACTTAACCGACTGACTATGTTGGAGAAAGAGTTACATATTATGAGCAGAAATTACGGTTGACCTCGAACTTGAAGAGGTTAAAATTTTAGTGATTAGGGAAGCGTTTCTTCAGGATTCTGTGCAACGGTTCTAGAAAAGAATCAAAGCGGAACTACCTCCTCACTGTAGCCGAAATGAAATGCAGTCGAAACATTTAATCGCTACTGATAACGGTACCCGTCACCGTTGGTTAAATCGACAACATTTAGTTCGGTAGAACAGAGCCCTTGCGAACCCCAGATCATCTGGTTAGGAAAAAGAAAGTGCCTATCAAATTTTGCATCTCAGCGGTGTTAGATATGTATATGATTCTTCTGCTAGCTAACGGTGAAGATTTTAGGATCCTTAAAAGCAGGCATCTTTTCGGGAAAGAGCTTGGTAGTGCGCCGCATTTACCACACAACGGGACTTTTGGGGGTTACCAAAGATATCTGTCCATGTTACCCAGCCACGTTTCAAATCCGTCTTTTCCTGTATTGTTTCCGGTGTCTCTTGCGTTCATCGCCTGCGTGTAGAAGTCTTGTTCCTGCCCTGTTCATTATGATCTAGTGTTTAGTTCCGGTGAAGCTCAGTTTCTCAATGGAATTAAAAAAATCTTCCAATCACCAATCGAGGTTTTCCACTCCCTATACGCTGCTGCCCGGATCTTAGCAGTGACGTTAACGTTCGACGCTATACCATGTCTCCTTTTCCTTGTCTTAAAATTAATTCAAATACACTCATTGTGAATTTTTCTGATATTTATCCCTGTTTTTTTTTTTTTTTTTGCTTTCAGCTTATTTTTACCCCTCTAGGGCCATTCGTATCATATTTGATGCAGTATTTCACTATAAGGAAACATTTGGTATTTCCCTATAAGGAAACATTTGGTATTCATTGACTGAGCAGTCAGTACTGCTTTCATTTAAAATTTATAAAATATTTCTCTTAAACAATTTTTCAGGAAAATATTTCTTTCAAGGCTTGTTTTCATACTGTATCAAATATGATACGAATGGCCCTAGAGGGTTAAATATTGAATTCTCCGGGCACTTATTATAATGTCTGGGAACATGGTTATCGAAAACTTCCTATACTGTATAGCTTAAAGCAATGCTTGTTGTTTCATTTACCCTGCCGCTACATATTCTTTCCTGTTCTAAATGTACATGTTGTATTTATAAAAGCTGTATTTTATGTTTGTTTTTATATAATGGTATCGTCCCAAACAAGGCATTATACTATCTATGTTGTGCAGGGGGTTATATAGGAAGAAAGTTATGAGAAGCAGTGACAGAATACAGGGGGTGTCAGGAAGCGGGGTGGAGACGGATGAGAATACTGCAGAAATGAGATGAGAGCATGAGAGAGAGGATGCAAGTTAGTGAGATAGGAGATGACTATTAACTTTACATTTAAATTCTTGGCGATTGTTGCTGTCGGGGAAGCAATTAATCGGAAGGGAATTCCACAGGCGAGAAGTACGAGAAAAAAAGCTGCTGGAGTAGAATTTGCGTTTAAATTTTGTTGGTTTCACAGTAAAAGAGCGGGACCTAGTTACTAATCTTGTTGCTCAAATAAATTCGTATATAAGGGGTACCAGTGAGCTAAGTTCATCAGAGCTGAAGCTGTGAAAGTATTCGTTGAAGAGACACAGGGAAGCCACACTGCGCCTGTGAGAAAGTGACTCTATCCAAGCTGAAAAGTCGGAATCGATCATATTGCAGATTCTCCGTTGGATTTTGTCAAGGACCCCTAGGTGGATAGCAGGAGCACCCGACCTAATATGGGAGCAGTATTCAGTGCATGCGCGGATGGTAGATTTGTATATGTGCAGGATGATAGTCGATGTTTTCCTCCGTCCAATGTGCATTCAATGTTATTCTAAAAACGTTATATTTACTAAGCGTTTTTCTTCATTATGAGTCACTGAACTTTCATTTCTATCTGAGCTTACGCCCATATCACTTTGAATACACCGGTTCTCGCTCGATCACCGAAGTTGAGCCTGGTAAGTACTTAGATGGGTGACCTCTTGGGAATATCAGGTGCTGTAAGCGTTTAGTGACGGATGTGCGTTGTGGTGCAGTGGATAACGGCTCGGAAAGAGAAATCAGTGAGCCGAGTTCGAATTCCAGTTGAATACCCTGAATTCACTTAAGCACTGGTACCCATGGGAAAGGTATTAATCCGTCCCTTCCCTCCAGTTATTGGTTAAATAATAGAGTAGGATTGGGGACCCTGCCCTTAAAAATGAATCTTGGTACTGAAAGAGAAAAATGTATTACTACACACAAAACGTTTATAAAAAAAACAATAAATTGTTGAAAGAAAAAGGGTATTACCAGCAATAAATAAAAAAAAAATTAGTTGGCAATAAATGACCCGCCGAGGTTGATATGCCATAAAACAAAAACAACCAACCAGCAATCATTTCTATCTCTCTCCCATTAAGTATGAGTTCCACATATGTTTGTGCAAACTAAGTGAATATCTTTCACACGCTTTAGTAATATTGTGTCGCAATTCATTGCACTGCACAAAATGCATTATCTTTTTCAATAACATTTGACTTCATTTCTCGCTGCGTGAAAATTACCTTCTTCCATATTTTAACGCTTTTCATATGGACTGATATAGTAAAAAAATTAGTTTAAACACACACTAATTATAATAGCTAGAAAAACTTAGAACAAATCTATACGTAATCTTTAATACACACCACATACTTTCGACCACGCAGTTCTCTTCAGCCAAACAGTCTGAAGTAGCCTGAGTGGTCGAAACCTGGGTAGCAAGTAAGTAGTATGTGTTCTGTTCTTTAACATATTGTTAGCTCTGTATTTGCAGTTCATTTGTGTTTAGTGTGCATTGAGCACTTTTTCGAACCAGCGTCTGCTGGTCTAATCAGCCACTACTAGGCCAGTGTGTAATCTTTAACATTAGTTCAAGATCACTGAGCCGTAAGAAACATAATTTTTGCATTACCATGTATCATCTAAACTTATTTATAAATGGAACTTTGTCTGTGTGTGTGTCTGTGTGTGTATCCGTTACGTATAGACTCCGAAACGGCTGAACCGATTTTCTTGAAAATTACACAGTTGTACTATAAGCGTCTGCGAGAGTTCGTAGCTTGGTTTTGTGTCGAGATACCCCCGATAAATATCGAAAATCGATAATCGAAAAAATCGGGTTATAGAAGGAGTGGTCCGATTTTAATCAAATTTGATACACTCATAAACAAAGACATAAGAAACAATATTCAGAACTTTCAAGGTTGCAGTTCTTACAATAGTGCAGAAGATCGATAATATGTATATATATAAAAGGCAAGATGTGTCTCTGTGTGTCTGTTTATCTGCCTGTATGTCTGTATTTTTTCAGCCCTTTTATTTTAGTTTTTGCTTCGAGTTTGGCTCTAAGTAGGTATAATTGTAGTTCTTAGTCTCAGCCATGTTACCATTTACTCAGAGGACTTATTTAGCCTTCAAAATTCTGTTTACAACGAAGAAACTTATTTGATATCGATACCAGGAAACAAAATTTGATTTACATCCATTGATTTTTCTTTCAGTCTACGGTTTCACTTTAACTGGAAACAACTATTGCTTTTTAGTCTTTCGTGCCAACATCGAAAGTGTCTGAGCTCCAGGACCATGGATTAGTTTTAAAGCTTTCATTACACCCGAGCAACGCCGGGATATACTGCTTGTTTTTTATAATCGTGTCGCCCAAGCACGGCATTTTACTGCCACTGTTGAGCCGGGGCTTACATAGGAGGCAAGTTATGAGAAAGAATGATAGGTTACAGAGGTGTCAGGAAGAGGATAGGGGAAGGATGAGAAAACTACTGAGAGTAGAGTGGACGAAGAAAGAAGTATGAGAAAGAGAGAGTGAGGAAGCAAGTTAGTGAGATAGTAGATGACTATATTGACTTTACATTTTAATTCTTGAAGATTGTAGCTGTCGGGAAAGCAAGTAAACGGAAGGGAATTCCACAGGTGGTAAGTGCGAGAGAAGAAGCTGATGGAGTAGAATTTGAGTTTACAATTTATTGGTTTCACAGTAAAATGGTGGGACCTAGTTGCTAATCTTTTTGCTCGAGGAAATCCATGTATGGTGGGTACCAATGAGCTAAGTTCATCAGAGCAGAAGCCATGCAAGTATTTGTAAAAGAGACGCAGATAAGCCACGTTGTGCCGGTGAGAAAGTTACTGTGTCCGAGCTGCCAAGTCGGGATCGATCACATTACAGATTCTCCGTTGGATTTTTGAATTTCATGATGCAAAAGCGTTTGGTCGTCGCATCATCCATTTTTCACACATGATTTATAGACAAAAGAATTTCGTCTTTACTTAAGTAGTACCCGTTGAGGTAGTATTTGTCTAACAAAAATGATTCTCTTCAATTCTAACAGATTATCAAAATTGTGATTGAAGATCATTTTTTTTAATTGAAGCTAGTAAAAAGTAAATTGTAAGCAACCACTTGTGCATATTGCTTTTCATGAATTTTCGAAATTCATAGACAAGGGGTGAAATTGAAATTGAAGTCAAACCACAGGTAGAAATGACTATTTGTTGAAAAATGTTGCTATACGGTCGCCAACAGAGTTTTATCAAAAGATACAGGCTTCACTGCTGCGAAATCGTACAAATTTAAGTTATGTGGCGGTTTCAAGTCTTCTGAAAATAGATTTTTCATCGAAAAAACACAAATAATTGCAACTATGGAATCCAAACTGCAGGCAATATAAAACATCGATAGCTGATGACTAGAACAACGTCATTTTTTCAGACGAATCTATTCTGCAACAGTACGTTATGAGTAACAGAAACACTATCAGGTGCCATGGTAAGATACTTGATGAAAAGTATACAATTATAACTATGAAACACCAATCAAACCAGATTAGGCCTCATGGCTGAAGCTGGAATAGTTTGAACTTCTCTCCGCCATGAACAAGAATGAATGGAGCAATGTATGTGGAACTAGCAGTTTAACCCGCTTTCACTCGAGTAGTTTAAGGAATAATGATAAAAAAAAGTATTGGATGAATTTACGTAGCAAATACTTACACAAGGTCCACCTTAGTTACCTTTATAGATACAGAGTAGCGGTTTAGCCCGGTTTCAGTCGGGTAGTTTAAGGAATAATAAAAATGAAAAATATATGATGAATTTACATAGCAAATACTTACACAACGTCCACCCTCGTCACTTTTATATAGACTAGGAGTACTTTAAGGAAGAATAAGAACAAAAAAAACATTTGATGAATTTACGTAGCAAATACTTACACAAAGTCCACCCTCGTCACTTTTAGATAGATAGATAGATAGATAGATAGATAGATAGATAGATAGATAGATAGATTTAAACGAATTGTGATAGCTAGCTAGCGAGCTAGCTATCAGAATTCGTTGTGGCTAGCTAGCCAGCTAGATAGATAGATAAATAATTCTATGGTTAGTAAGTAAAAGAACAAAAACCCCTACGGAGAATAAAATATTTGAGATGTGATTATTTGACCGTCTTACACGAAAGAAACGCAAACAAATACAGTATCCGTGTGTACATATACAAAGACTGGCGGACGTTGTAATTGATAATTCTTTTTCAAATAGTCAGTAATTAACAGCCATTGGCTGTTGTAATTTCACCCAATTGTGAATGGCAACGTACAATATTAATCTATTGTCTGGTCGTCGACGCTCGGCTTATGTTGATGCCATCGGTTATCAGATCTGAACATTTAGCAGCCGGTCAAGAATGAACAACAATGCGGCATAGTTTCGTTTTGCTTTAATTATTCTATTAATGAAGAAATGAAAGGATTGTTGGCTTAAAGAAATGCAAAAGTAGCAAAATACAACGTTATCTATATTATTAGAACATAATGTTTAAACACTGTTGGCCAAAATATTGAGGCAAATGAAAATAAAGAAAACATATCCCTTTTGCGTTGTTAGACACAAAAATCATTTGAGCAAATCCGCAAAAAATGAAAATAAAAAGAAAACTAAGAGCATTCTAGAAAGTTTGAATACGGAGAAATCTGACTAAATACTAGCTACGACCCGGACAAAGAAATAGGAGAGCAGCGTTCGAATTCCTATTCAGTTGCGTAAATAAACTTTAGAAAAGGCATGAATCTACCTCTTCTACTACTACCTGTGGGTTAAATAGGACAGATTGGGTTCTACAGCCTTGGTAGCAAGCGGTCTACCATAAAGAAAACTGCAATCTGCATCATTCATGACTCAAAAGAGACATAATCGCCCATGTGTGTATCGCATATGACACTTAATTGATTGACAAAGTATAAGATCCTATTTAGCCCAGGAACACTTCTTCTTCTTCTTTTTCTTCTTTTTCTTCTTGTATATGCCCTGTCCGTTCAGGACGAAGGCGATCATGGATTTCTACGTTTCTTTATCCTTGGTGGCTCTTAGCACGCTTTCTCCTGTTACACCATGCAACCCACTTTCCATCGTCCAGTTGATTTGATCCTTCAAATATGTTATCCGCTTCTTTCCACTGTCTCTTTTTACCTCGATCTGGCCTGTTAGTATCAGGTTCTCCACGCCCTCTTTCCTCATTGCATGCCTGAGGAACATCAGCAGTCTCTTCCTGATGCTCAGTCTTAATTTCCTTTTCGTTTCCATCATTTCTATGACCTCGTCATTGCTCACATCCTCGATCCATGATATCCGCAGCATCCTTATGGAGACCCACATTTCGATTGCTTCAAGTGTTTCCTTCATCTTTGTTGATATTGTCCAGCATTCACTGCCATATTGAAGAACTGACAACACATACCATTCCAGTACTCTCTTATTTGTTTTGTAGCGAAATTGTCCTGTTTCTTAATACTTTACTCAGCTTCTGGAATGCTTCTTTCGCCATGCCAATCCGCCTTCGGATCTCAGTGTCGCACTTACCGTCTTCTGTTATAACACTTCCCAGGTATTTAAATTGTTGTACTTGCTTGATATTAGTATCCTCGACCTGTATTTGGCATATTGGGCTGCCTTTTCTACTGATGACCATGCATTAAGTTTTCTTGCAGTTTATTTATAGTACTTTCTTGTCACTCTCTTCAGCTACCTTCTGTAGGAGGTCTTGTAGTTTCCTTTCTGTGTCTGCTATCAGCACTGTATTATCTGCGTACCTTATATTGTTTAAATTGTGGCCTAGGATGACGAATCCAGGCATAACTTTTAGGGTCCTGAAAATATTCTCGCTGTACAAGTTGAAGGGACCCGGTAAAAAGACACATCCTTGTCTTACGCCCCTTTCTATCTTTGTATATTTGCAGAATTCGTTATCAGTCCATATACAGGCGGTTTGCTGCCAGTAAAGTTTCTTGATTACTCTTAAGTCTTTCCCAAATATGTCAAGGCTGCCGAGCATCTCCACCAATTCTATTTTGCCAAACGCCTTCGAATAATCAATAAAGCACAGGTATAATTCCTTTTTCATTTGTATTGCCTTTTCAGAGAGCATCATAATCATAAATATGGCTTTCCTTGTTCCAGTGTCTTTGACGCAACCGCACTGTTCTTGCCCTATCTCTGGTCTGTTTCTGCTTCTAGCTCTGTTCATCAGGTATGAATCTATGTTTCTACTACTACCTGTAGGTTAAATAGCAGGGCAGATTGGGGTCTACAGCTTTGGTCGAAAACAGTGTAACCTAAAGTAATTGCAATGTGCTTCATTCATGACTTGCAAGATACATAATCGCCCAAGTGTGTATCATATATGATATTTTATTGATTTGACAAGCTGATAAAAAGTATAATATCCTATTAACCCTATGTTATACACATGGCTAGTAGTGGTGTAACTTCAAATGATAGTTAGTGTTCCAACTAACTATCATTTGAAGTTACACCACTACTAGCCATGGGTATAACATACCCGATTTTGAAAATATCAAAAAAATATTAAATATAAATCTTTATTTGAAATCGTTTACATGCAGGCACTTCAAAACTTTTACTTTGAGTTAAAATTAATAGGAAATGAAAAACATATTATTTAGGTAGAAAAATCAGGTACTAAAAATTTACTTAAATTTTAATTAAAATGCCATCATTTGCACTGGATACTATATATACTAGGATGTGTGTTGTGGTGCAGTGGATATCGGCTCGGAACGTCGCATCGGGGAGCCGAGTGCGAATTCCAGTTGAATTCATTGAATTCACTTAAGCGCAAATAACCTTGGGGAAGGTATTAACTCGTCTCTTCCTTCCAGTTATGGGTTAAATAACAGGACAGATTGGGTTCTATAGCCTTAGCTGGCAACCAGTCTACCGCAGAAAGTAAGAGCAACCTACTGCAGGATAATATTCTGCCCACTTAGTCATGTCTCGAAAGACTATATACCCATGGTTAGTGTTCTCGGGTTAAATGAACCTTCCATTGATAAACGCCCAACGAAATTTACTCTTTTTTGTTCATGCATTAGCGCTGTCAAGATCTTTCAATGTCCCTCCTGAGTTATATTAGGTAAAATATAGTGAAAGCTAAAGAGGTGACTTGGCAGAAATGCCGACCTGCAAGAGCAAGTTCCCTTTCAATGTGTCATCCCTGATGACATTCTTCTTCTTCTATATGCCCTGTGCCTTCAGGACGTAGGCGATCATAGTTCTCCACGTCTCCCTATGCCTTGTGACTCTTAGTATGTTCACTCCTGTTACAACTCGCAAACCCCGTTACGTCATCCACCAGATCAGGCTTTGTAAATATGTTATCCGCTGCATTCCACAGTCTCTGTTTCCTTCTATCTGGCCAGTCAGCTATCCTTCCTTATTGCATGTCCCAGGAACTTCAGTTGTCTCTTCCTGATGCTCAGTATTAATTTCCTTTTTGTTGCCATTCATTCCAACACCTCATCGTTGGTTGCATGCTCAGTCCACGATATCCGCAGCATCCTTCTGTAGAGCCACTTTTCCGCTGCTTCAAGTTTTGTCCTCATTTTCGATTATATTGTCCAGCATTCACTGCCGTATTGAAGAACTGACATCACCTAGCAATCCAGCACTCTTTTTCTTTGTTTGCTTGGTATGGCAGATCTTGTTGAAAAAACGTGACCACAATTAAATTGGATTATTCCAAATTCTGTGATCTTACATGCAGTTTTATTAGGTTTTATTAGGTTGTCCCAAAAGTTCGTAAACACTTGCGAAATGGGTCTATCTGGTCCAACTCAATCAAGACAAGCGATTGGTTCAGAAAGGGCAGGAGACACCGTCAGTTCCAAAACAAGATCAATTCGGCAAGAAAGTCATGTTGTGCGTTGGTGGAATTTTGAAGGAATCGTGCATTTTGAGCTGGTTCCGAATGGTCGTGCCATCAGTGCCGAACTTTACTATCAGCAACTTGAGTGGGTCTACTAAAAGTTGAAGCAAATATACCCGGCTCTGATCAACCAAACGCGCGCTTTGATGCAGCAGGACAATGCTAAGCCACACACCGCCAGGAAGACCAAAGACAAGTTTGAAGAACTGGACGGCGTTGAGGTTCTGCCACATCCAGCCTACAGTCCTGACTGTGCTCCATCAGATTACGGCCTTTTCCTCTCAATGCAAAACTTTCTGAAGGTCCGCCGATTCGATTCGTTTGATGAAGTCGAGGAAGCGTGTCAAGAATTCTTTGATTCGAAGCCGGCTGAATGGCACTTTGACCAGATACGAAAACTTGCAGATCGATGGCAGAAAGTCTTGGAAAATGGTGATCTTTATTTTGAGCAATAATTTTTGTTGTTTTTGCGAGTAAAATTTCAATTTTTTGCAAATGTTTTCTGGTAACCTCAGATTACTTAGCGAGTAAAATTTCAATTTTTTGGCAAGTGTTTACGAACTTTTAAGAGATACCTAATACAATGAAAAAATAAAAAAAAATAAGAATTCGAGCCAGTTTGAATTTATAAAATAAGAAGTCACGCGCGAACGAGAACTGAGTCTCGTATGCTAATTTTAGTTTCCTTCGACGCAGGCATAAAAAGTGAGTCTGTGTGGTAGACGGGAGAAGGAAAAAACTTTGGTTGGCGTGACGTCGAATGAACGAGTGAGCGGGAGAAGACGGAATAGCCTGTTTCTTAAAAGCAAGTACTTCAATCGATTTCAGGCATCACTGACGTCTAGCGACATAAATTAACTACAACTCAAGCAAATCATCGACCAGGATGAAGGTCTTTATATATGAAGTATGCGGCCTGGGAACAATAAAATGACAAGTTCTTGATAAAATCGTACATTTTCAAAGTTAACACCGCCTTCCATACCAAAAAGACGCACTTTTAAATTTTGCAGAAAAAGGCCAAATATGTCATCGAATAGCGGAGATAAGTTTTGTTTCTGCTGATAAAAAAATTAGATAGTTTAATAAAGTCTTTAAAACGTTCAAGGAACGATAAGGATATCGCACAGGAGATATTTTCACATTGACACAATGGATTGGATAACCATTACAAAACATCGTAGTGCTTGAATGATTTTCTAACGTAGCTTAAATTTGGTACAAACTCGAAAGTGGAGGGCATACAGAAAGCCTTGAACTTACTACACAGCTGTAAGTGATCTAGCGAGACAAACTCACAATTACAGAATGTCGAAGTGCCTAAATGCTTTTAGATGTGTCACAGGGTCGAAAATGCAAAGCACAAAGTAATGATTCAACCCACTACTCAGTTGTAATCGATCTAGCGAGAGAAGATTGCTAAACATTACACATAATGTTTAGCAAGTTTATCTCGCTAGAACCTGTTACAACTGAGTCATGAGTTCGATCCTCACTGGGCGCCCCACAATTTTGACCTTCTGCCACATCTAAGTGGTGGTTAGAAAATTTGATGTGCACCTCGAGGTTAGCAAGCTTGTTAGCAAGCTTGTCTAGTTAGAACTATTACAATTGTGTAGTGTGTTCGATCCTCACTAGGTGCCCTATAATTTTGACCTTGTGCCACATATAAGTGGTGCTTAGAAAATTTGCAGGTGGTGTAATGGTTAGCAAGCTGGTCTCTTTAGAACTATTACAATTGAGTAGTGGGTTCGTTCCTCACTAGGTGCCCTATAATTACGACCTTGTGCCACATATAAGTGGTGCTTAGAAAATATGCTGAGCACTTCGAGGTGGTGTAATGGTTAGCAAGCTTGTCTCGTTAGAACTATTACAATTGAGTAGTGAGTTTTATCCTCACTGGGTGTCCCATAATTTCGGCCTCGTCCACATCTACCCTGTGCTTGGAAAATCTTCACCACGTCGAAGTGCCCGTACAAATTAAAATATGTCACCCCAAGAAACATCTATAACAGATGCAAATTCTGTAAGCCAATGTCCATGATATTGATGGGTGCTCCAACAGCAAATCATCATGTCAGTCAGTGAAGTGCCATACGTGATACACGCTTGGGCGATCATGTCTCTTTCGAGACATGACTGACTGGGCAGAATATTATCACGCAGTAGGTTGCCATTGCTTTCTGCGGTAGACTAGTTGCCGACCAAGGTTATAGAATCCCATCTGTCCTATTATTTAATCCATAACTGGAGGGAAGAGACGGATTAATACCTTTCCCAAGGGTAGTTGCGCGTAAGTGAATGCAAGGAATTCAACTGAAATTCGAACTCAGCTCCCCGATTTCTTGTTCCGAGTCGATATCCAATTCGTCACAACGCACATGTAGAAGAACTAAAAGATTGATATTGACATGTTCTTCTTTTTCTTCGTGTGCGTTGTCTTTTTAGGCTGTAGGCGATCATGGACTTGGCCTTGTCTTTTCTCGCTCTTAAAATTTTCCCTCTTGTTATCTCTCCCAAACCGAGCTCCGGCATCCATTCGCTCAAGCTTATCAAATATGTTTCATGCTGTTTTCCTTTATCTCCCTTTCCCTATATCCGTCCTGTGAGTATTAGGTTCTCAAGAGCATCTTTCCTCTTTACGTGTCCCAGGAATCTCAGCTGTCTCTTCCTGAGGTTGAGTAGGAGTTTTCTTCTTGTTTGCATCCATTCCAACACCTTGTTGTTGCACGCGTTTTCAGCATCCTTCTGTACAACGACATTTCCTGTGCCTCGAGCTTCTCTTTTATCCTTGAACAGTTCGTCCAACATTCGCTGTCATACGGAAGTACAGATAAGACATGGCAGCCCATCATTCTTTTCTTATTTTTTATTTTCCTACCTCCCAGTAATCAAAAAAAATGTTGGTTGTTTTGTTTTTATGGCATATCAACCTCAACGGTCATCTTATTGCCAACTGAATCTTATTTATTTATTGCTGGTAATACCTTTTTCTTTAAACACTTTATTGTTGTTGTTTTTTTATATATAACTTTTGTGTCTCGTAATACTTTTTTCTTTTTCGAGTACCAAGATTCATTGGGATTTGTTTTTAAGGGCAGGGTCCTCAAGCCCTACCCTGTTATTTAACCAATAACTGGAGGGAAAGAACGAATTAATACCTTTCCCAAGGGTACCAGTGCTTAAGTGAATGCAGGGTATTCAACTGGAATTCGAACTCGGCTCACCGATTTCTCTTTCCGAGCCGATATCCACTGCACCACAACGCACATCCGTCAATAAAACTTACAGCACCTGGTATACCCAAGCGGTCACCAATCTAAGTACTGACCAGGCTCAACGTTGCTTAACTTCGGTGATCGAGCGAGAACCGGTGTATTCACCGTGATATTTTTTTTTTAATCATTTCACCCCAAGCAAGGCATTCCACTGCCACTATTGCGCTTGGGGCTACATAGGGGGATGTAAATAGGAAGAGTGGTTAGATATAGGGAATGTCAGAAGTGGGGGTGATAGATAGTTCGGTGGGTGGGAAGAGTGTTTGAAAGAAGAATGGAAGTTAGTTTATTAGGAAGTGTCTATTGACCTTACATTTAAACACCTGGAGATTGTAGCCGTCAGGGAAGCAGTCATGTGGAAGAGAATTCCACAGTCGGGAAGTGCGAGAAAAGAAAAAGTTGGAGTAGAAGTTGTGGTTGCATTTTATCGGTTTAACTGTAAAAGGGTGTGATCTAGTTGCTAATCTAGTATCTCGTGAAAATTCGAACCTAGTGGGCAACAGTGATCTAAGTTCATCGGAGCAGAAACCGTGAAAGTATTTATGGCCGTATTTAGGGATTAGCTTTATGTTCACTGGAATGTATTAAATACAATCATGGAGAGCTTAGAGTTATATGATGAGTTTCTGCGTCGAAGTATGCTTCTTAATTGATGCTCAGTTCAGAAAAATGTAATTCTATAGCGTCTTTTGAAACCACACAATGGCTTTACAGACAGTGCATTTATGTCGAAAATCAGATGTATTATATCAGTTTTATTTTTATAATTTTTTACAGATAATTACGGTTAACTTTCAGTGATATTTCCCTGGCAATACAGAGAAAAAAAACTATATACTTACTTAAAATATCTTCACAAATATACAGAAGTTTAGATTTCCTTTATTTAAAAAAATCAGCTATTTTGAAATAAATATGAACGAAAAAAAATTGAACCAATAACGCCTCCTACAGAGCACTGGCGGTAACCGATGTTATGAAACGATTTTATTTTTTCCTGACTCGTAAGGCAGTATATATATATATATATATATATATATATATATCCGAGTGGGTACAGAACGAAGAAAAAATTATTTTCGTCCAAAATATTAATTTAAAGCAGTGGTCGATATCCACTGCACCACTACGCACATCCATCAATAACACTTACAGCACCTGGTATTCCTAAGCGGTCACCAATCTAAGTACTGACCAGGCTCAACGTTGCTTCAACTTCGGTGATCGAGCGAGAACCGGTGTATTCAGCGTGATATGGCCATAAGCTGTAAATATTTATGATAAATTATGTTTTAGAACATGTACATTATTTTTTAATTTTTTTTTTTTAATATATGTCTTCGACAATCATATACGTCCCGAAGAAACGTTGGGCACCCAACGTTGAAACAAACATATGATTGTCGAGGACATATATTAAAAAATAATGTACATGTTCTAAAAACATATATATATATATATATATATATATATATGTGTGTGTGTGTGTGTGTGTGTGTGTGTGTGTGTGTGTGCTATAAGCAACTCTTTTCATGAATATATAGTTATTTGGTTTTTATTGTTATGTTGCCTATTTTTTCTTATATATAAATATTTGATATTACTTGCGCAACCTATATTTTTATTTACAGGTAAATGTTAGGTTGTGATTTTAACATTCTGATATATATTTATTTTCAGCGAAACCCCCCAGAAGCAGGTATTTTTCCTGTTTTTCTTTCACACGTCGCGCATAATATCTGTTACAAATTACTTCTGCTATACATGTCAGTTCTATCTATTTATTCTGTGTTTCTGTAATTTCTATACATAATAATAAAGTAAACTATTATAATAATAATAATAATAATAATAATAATAATAATATAACATTACCCAGCACCGGTTACAGAAATAGAAGATGTAACCATTCTATGGGATTACACCATCTACACAGACAGAAAAATTGAAGCAAACAGGCCAGACATTATTGTTAAAAACCAGAAGGAGAAAACTTGTCTATTAATTGATATGGCTTGTCCAGCGGATTGTAACATAGCAATCAAGGAATTTGAAAAACTGTCAAAATATAAAGACATGGAAATTGAAATAGAAAAAATGTGGAAATTGAAAACAAGTGTTGTGCCAATGATAGTAGGTGCACTTGGAATGATAAAAAATGGAACAAAACAACACATTGAAAGAATACCTGGAAACCCCAGCTTAAGAGATATACAAAAAATTGTCTTATTAAGTACAGACCACACACTAAGGAAAACTTTATCTATGTAATGCTAGGGATGATAGGGAAGATAGAAAAACATGAAATGGAGTCATAACAACACGCCACGACCTACCTTAGGTCTCCCCGCAGACTTGGCTGGTAGTGCGACCAAAGCAGAAATCGAAATATGATGAAAAAATGACATAATAATAATATGTGCAAATATTGTATGCAAGCACTATGGAAAATCTGTAGACAAACACTGCACCGGTTGCAGAAATAGAAGATGTCACCATTCTATGGGATTACACCATCTACACAGACAGAAAAACTGAAGCAGCTTGGCCTGACATTATTGATAAAAAGCAAAACGAAAAAACTTGTCTATTAATTGATATGGCTTGTCCAGCGGATTGTAACATAGCAATCAAGGAATTTGAAAAACTGTCAAAATATAAAGACATGGAAATTGAAATAGAAAAAATGTGGAAATTGAAAACAAGAGTTGTGCCAATGATAGTAGGTGCACTTGGAATGATAAAAAATGGAACAAAACAACACATTGAAAGAATACCTGGAAACCCCAGCTTAAGAGATATACAAAAAATTGTCTTATTAAGTACAGCCCACACACTAAGAAAAACTTTATCTATGTAATGCTAGGGATGATAGGGAAGATAGAAAAACATGAAATGGAGTCATAACAACACGCCACGACCTGCCTTAGGTCTTCCTCCAGATTTGCTTGGTAGTGCGACCATAGCAGAAATCGAAATATGATGAAAAATAACAACAATAACAAAATGTTTTATGCGTTCTTTTTTCGGATGTAATGGAGCTCTTTGAAACCGTTTTCCATATGCAGTCACTTGTACGATACCTGTACTATTTAATTCGAATACTAAAGAACTGCTAGTGCATAACCAGCAAAATCTTGTCTACCATACCGACAACATACAGTTCTTGATGATGACTGATGTGTTTAAATACATACAAAAAAAGAACATATCTAAATGAAGAATATTTGATATTTATCAAACTCGACCCCCATAAGGCGTGTGGAGACGATGGAATCCCAGTAATAGTCCTTAAGAGGTGTGCTCCTGAACTTTCCCCTGTCCTCTCTAAAATATTTAACTACTGCCTTTCTGCTTCCTGCTTTCCTGCATGCTGGAAGTTCTGTTCAGTTGTTCCTGTATTTAAGAATTGTGGTGAAACCTCGGACCCATCCAACTATCGCCCTATCAGTCTTCTACCGATATTCGGAAAAGTATTCGAGGCTATAATCAATGCTGAAATAGTTCATCATCTCACCGCCCACAGACTGTTCTCCGACAGGCAATATGGATTCCGCTTTGCCAGGTCCACGGCCGACCTGCTAACAACCGTGACGGAGTACATGCTACAGACCTTTGATGCGTCTGACGAGGCTCGCACGGTTGCTCTGGACATCTCCAAGGCTTTCGACAGGGTTTGGCACCCTGGCCTCCTATGCAAACTACGCGGTTATGGTATTACCGGTCGCCTGCTTGACCTAATCCAATCTTTCTTAAATAACCGCAAAATGAAGGTCGTTCTGAATGGGCGTGTCTCTTCGTCCTATAGCACGAATGCTGGTGTCCCACAGGGCACTATCCTGGGCCCGACGCTCTTCCTTATTTTCATCAACAACCTCCCAGATGAGATCAAGTCCCAAGTAGGCATCTACGCAGATGACACTACAATATACTCCCGCACCAGTAAGAAAATTGTCGTGGCGGACAGACATAATCTCGCTGGTGACCTTGAGCGAGATCTACACTCTGTGGTGAACTGGGGCTAGAAGTGACTTGTCAACTTCAATTCATCTAAGACAAAGCTGTTGTCTGTCAACCATTACAGGCATCCTCTCCTGCCTCCCATAAGCATGGACCAAGCGATTCTCCCGGAGAGTAATACACTACGCCTCCTCGGACTTACCCTGTCCTCAGACCTCAAATGGAACCACTATATTGAATCCATAGCAAAATCTACTGCTAAGAAGGTTGGGTCACTATGTCGATCCAGGATGTTTTTTCCACCTGAATCCATCCTGCATATATACAAGTCAACCATCCGTCCGTGCATGGAGTACTGCTGCCATTTATGGTCAGGTGCCCCTGCCGTTCTCCACAGTGTTCTTGACAGGCTCCAAAGGAGAGTCTGTAATCTGATAGGTACTGATCTGGCGGCTCGACTGCAGCCACTTCCCCATCGTCGAAATGTGGACTCCCTTTGTCTGTTCTATAAATACTTTCATGGCTTCTGCTCAGACGAACTTAAGTCACTGATGCCTCCTCAACAGCTGTTTACTCGTGCAACCAGACTGGCAACTGGGTCCCACCCATTCACAGTCAGGTTAGCCAAATGCAGATGACAATTCTACTCCTGCAGCTTCTTCTCTCGCAATTCCCGCCTGTGTAACTCGCTCCCGTATTCTTGCTTTCCTGACGGCTACAACCCCCAGAAATTTAAATGCAAAGTCAATACTCACCTACTAACTACTGGACTCTAGCCCTTCCCCCACCCCTGTATAACCTTCCCTTTCTCTCCACCTATGTATCTGTCATCGCACCTGCTTTCTCAGCTTTCTAGTTTTCTTTTCTAACTAGGTTGTAGTCCTCACTCTTTTCTAATTAATCTTTTTACATTTATTTAGCCCCCTGCACATCAGTGGCGTTTCCGCCTTGCTCGGGGTGAAATGATTAAAAAAAAAATTCTAATTTGGATTCGTTAGTATCTCTTTGAAAATTGTTTGTTAAATGCTGAATAAAAATCTTTCATTTTAAAACGTTTGACTCATGTGTTTTTTTGAAAAATTCTTGTGCGTTGTGGTGCATTGGATATCGGCTCAGAACGAAAAATCGGGGAGCCGAGTTCGAATTCCAGCTGAATTCATTGCATTCACTTACGCGCAAATACCCTTGGGAAAGGTATTAATCCGCCTATTCCTTTCAGTCATGGGTTAAATAACAGGACAGATTGGGTTCTATAGCCTTGGTTGGCAACCAGTCTACCGCAGAAAGCAATGGCAACCTACTGCGGGATAATCTTCTGCCCAGTCAGTCATGTCTCTGTCGAGACATGATCGCCCAAGCGTGTATCACGTATGGCATTCAACTAACTGACTGATATCAACAAAAGAAAGTAATTTTATTGAAAAAGAAATCTATTTTCATAGACGGATAGAAGAAAAGTGAATGTATGATCCTGCATCCAGTTCTTTGTGGATATGCAGCTGTTTTATCTGGAATGATAAATATTTTAGATCTCATTCCCAATGGAAATGAAACACATTTTTGCGAATGGCAAGTAAGAGAAATAAACAAGGAATGAATTGGCAATGATTAAATTGACAGATGAATTCATATGGAAGTTTTCTTAATGTTTTGTTCTTTGGTGATGTTGATAGGGGAAGTTATTTAGACAGAATTACCGAAAGAAATGAATTACTTTAAAAACATCAATTTAGACAGAATAAGTGCTTTTATTAAGAAAGGAAATAATACAAAGGAAACAGAATTTCACAAACATAAAAATATAGGGTAGTTTTTATTATGCTTCAGTGAGATGGCGATGTTTTGTATTTCAATAACACAATATTTCACTAGAAATGAAAGGCTTTTCCTATCTTATCACAAAGAAACGCATAGCAAAGACATATTGAAAACGTTTAAAAATAAATTAACAGATTAAAGTTGAAAGATTATATTTAACTAATTGCTAGTCCTACTGTTACGAATGGTAATGTTGGGGATCACCCCTTTTTACACATAAGAATGGACTCGCCTGATGTGTACATGTAATCCTGCCTATACAGAGAACGGCAGTGTTCGCCAAAGCGTTTGCTCGCTGCGGCGGCATTTCTCACTGTCAGCTCACTGCCTTCGGGCAGAGGGCGCTCTCTGCTTCCGAGCAGAGAGCACAAACCCAGTCGTGGTTCCGCCGAAGGGTAGAACCACGACTCGGTAAAAATAGACAGACATATTTTTGGCCCGGCTATATGGCCGGGAATACCCACTTTAAAATGACCATGTGTCACATCCGGCCTTGCGTGGGAAGGCTAGTAAATACAGTGTTCGCCAAAGCGTTTGCTCGCTACGGCGGCATTTCTCACTGTCAGCATTCTGTCTTCGGGCAGAGGGCGCTCTCTGCTTCCGAGCAGAGAGCACAAACCCAGTCGTGGTTCCGCCGAAGGGTAGAACCACGACTCGGTAAAAATAGACAGACATTTTTTTTGGCCCGGCTATATGGCCGGGAATACCCACTTTAAAATGACCATGTGTCACATCCGGCCTTGCGTGGGAAGGCTAGTAAATACAGTGTTTGCCAAAGCGTTTGCTCGATGCGGCGGCATATCTCACTGTCAGCTCTCTGCTTCCGAGTAGAGAGCAATAACCCAGTCGTGGTTCCGCCGCAGGGTAGAAGCACGGCTGGGGAAAAATAGACAGGTATTTTATGTGTCGCATGTTGCCCTTAGTGGGAGGGACAACTAAATATAGCGATTGTCGGAGGTGAGTTGAGTTGAGTGGAGTTGAGTTGTTGTACCGCCGCTTGTTGGTCTGGAAGAATATAGACTCATTGCCCGGACATACTTCTTCACTACAAGATTGGATATATTGATTCCTACTAATAGTATTCCTAGTATTCCTAAATTGACTAAGCCATGTTCCAGTTTGTAAATGTTTGTTCAATAACCTTTGCATTTTTTATATCCATATCTGCTTTTGTTATTTATTATTTTTGTGGTTTCTCAACAAGAATCCACAAATATTAGTCTATCGTCTCGTGCTACACATTTTCTCGATTGAATCTATCATGACTACATCTGGTCTGATGATGTATTTAAAGATTCTTGATAAAGAATTGAAAAATCTTATTGAATCTGATGTGGTATCACGGTCTCAGCCACACCCCGACTGTCGTCCTGATAATGTTTTGTTGTGGGATCTCCCCTTTTTCTATGATAATAGACACCACATGTGTATCCATATACTCCTCCCATAATGAGATCGGTCAGTTACAGTACGAGTACCGTAAGAACCCGTAACTTACCGAGACAATACCACGTCAGTAGTCATAATAGCACTGAGCTGCACTCAGCCAGAATAGTATTACACGGATATCATAATTTCAGCATGGCTTTACTTCGAAAAAGTGTCTCTATATATTCATTGACAATCGTGTACCTGGATTACTAACTTGCGTTCCAGTTGTATCTTTACGTTTGATATAACCTATTTTTTCTATTTCAAATACCTGTTTTGTTTTTTTCATTATTTCGTGTGGTTCTTCACCCGGAATCCACAACAAGTTTCCTCTCTTGTACTTCGAATTTCTCATTTTTAGAGCAGTATTAAATTGGTAGCAATGTTTACAGTTGAAATGAGTAGATGTGACCGTAAGTTCTGTACTAGGTGTTTCTTCTCGTCTGCTGAATTTTTCTGTTAAACACTTACTTTCCTGTTAGCATCGATTATTAAAGTTTTTTTTTTTTTTTTTTTTTTTTTTTTTATAAGCGTTTCACCCCGAGCAAGGCATGTCACTGCCACTACTGTGCAGGGGGCTACGTAGAGAGGAGAAAGGCTGATTAAATATAGGAAATGACAGAGGGTGGGTGATAGGCGGGTAAGGATACCGAGAATGAGGGTTGGGTAGATGAGAGTGGTGTGAGAATAGTTGGGAGTTAGTGTGATAGGAGGTGTCTATTGACCCTACATTTAAACACCTGGAGATTGTAACTGTCGGGAAAGCAGACTTGTGGAAGGGAGTTCCACAGGCGGGAAGCGCGAGAAAAGAAGCTGTTGGAGTAGAATTTACGGTTACATCTTATTTGTTTAACTGTAAAAGGGTGGGACCTAGTTGCTAATCTAGTATCTCGTGTAAATTCGTGCTTAGGCGGCACCAGTGATCTAAGCTCATCGGAGCAGAAGCCATGAAAGTACTTGTAGAAGAGGCACAGGGAAGCCACATCACGCCGGTGTGAGAGCGGCTGCAGCCGGTCTGCCAAGTCAGTATCAACCACGTTACAGATCCTCCTTTGTATTTTGTCAAGAAGCCCAAGGAGAGCAGCAGGGCACCCGTATAACGGTGATATTGGGTCCTTTTGATTCTTCTTCGTTTGTTGTCCGCATCGTTTTTCACTCTTAGTGAACTCTTGCATCTTAATAAATTTATTTAATTTTTGGGTTTTAAATAATTGAAAGCAAATATTATATTGAGGATTTTGTCATAACAGAATGATAGATATTTAGTAAACTTTCCCTTTTCTTCTGTCGGAATTTTCTTTTATATATATATATATATATATATATATATATATTTATTTATTTATTTATATATATATATATATATATTGACGCACCGCTCATACGATTATGAATTCGAGCAATCTAGCTATAGGGTGTGTTTATACGCGCTAAAAAGCCTGCCTTTTTCTACTGGAGGCTCGTGGCCTAGGGGTAGAATCGCCAACTGACGCCAATTCGGTCGGGTTTCAGTCCTGGGTTAGGAAGCGACCGGAGTCTAAGCAGTACTGATGAGCTCTAATACAGCAAAACAGATCTGTCTGCGGATGATTATAGTATATATATATATATATATACGGCCGTGGATATTCGAAAAAGTAATCACTCGCCACAAAATAATTTTACTCGACCGATTTCATTTTCTTACCAGTCGCCTAACGTAAACATAGTGTGAATCGCTGACGGAAAAAAAATAAAATTTTAGTTAAACCCCGAACCACCCCAACAAAGTTTGCTACGAGAATTTCGTACCCAAATCGACCACAAACAATTTGGCGACACCACCACAGAGAGATAGAAGAAGAATAAACTTTAAAGCGAATTTAAAGAAAACATTTCCACAAAATTTTTCCATGAGATTAATAGAAAAGCAATAGTTTAAAAACAAATCCCCTCAAGGAATCAAAACAGCAATTCATGGATGACTTTCAGAAAGGAATACTATAGAAATCATTAAAAGAAGAGAAGAAAGACAAATGGAAGTACAAAAGGAAAATGAAGACAATCAAGACTACAAGAACTATTACTAAAATTAACAATCACAGCACTAGAAAGGAACACGGAAAAAGAGAAGACGCAATAGAAACTTTTAAATACTAGAGAATTTTGGAGAATATTACAGGCGACATGAAGAACACTGGAATAAAAAGAAAGAATTTAGGGTTTTACTCAGAAAATTAGGTACGGACAAACATACTAAATTTGTAGTTTATATTCTACCAAAAATGACGAACGATTTAATATTCGATGAGGCAGTGACAAACCTCACTGAGCTATTTAGCCCACAAATCTCTTTGTTCCATAAATGGTGGAAATGCCTTAATCACGTGAAAGACGAAAACGAGGACTATTCAACATTCTCAGCCATCGTCAACAAACTTTGTGACGACTTTAAATTGGCGGAGCTAATTCCAGACAATTTTAAATGCCTCATACTTGTCCAAGGACTAGTCGCTGCTAAAAACAGCGAAATGAGTAAACGAATGCTGACCAAACTTCAAAACGAGCCAGGTTTAACACTACAAAACTGTCAGAGGATTGCCGAAATTGCCTCAGTTTAAAAGAAGACAGTAAAGATATCGAAGAATCAAGAATCGCGCATATTCGTAAGATAAAAAGAAATTTACGGTTTTCACCCTCCCCAAAAGCAAAACAAGATTTTAACGACAAAAAAGATACAAAACAACTAATGACAGAAACCAAATGAAATAGAAACCTCCCCCTCCTCCATGTCACTGATGTGGTGGATTGCATTGCGTTAAAGATTGTCGTTTCAAATAAAATAAAAAATGCCGAGAGTGTGGAAATATAAAACACAAGGCAGCTGTATGCAGAAACAAAGACCAACATAGTAGGTTAAGATCTACTAAAGTGGAATATAGAACTTGCAATATTGAATAAGAAGATCAAATAACAATTGGATTCAGGGTCCGACTTAAAAATAACCAGTCTACAGACATGGTGGAAGCTGAACAGTCCGACCATGTTACACACAAAAAATGCTAAATCTGTAACAGGGAAAATGATTAACTTCGAAGGCGAAATTATCGTAAATGTAAAGTTTCAGGGAGAAACCAAAAACTTAAAAATCTACGTGATCAGTCAAACTGGTAGGAACGGACTGGATAAAAATTCAATATATAGGGTTTACCCATTAGTTCATTTTTAAAAAAATGGACCCTGAGCTTTCAGAAGCCAAAAAACTGAAGGAAGAATTATACAAACAATTCCCAGTGGTTTTCTGAAGTGGGTTAGGA
This sequence comes from Ascarosepion bandense, assembly GCA_037127315.1. Lineage (NCBI taxonomy): Eukaryota > Metazoa > Mollusca > Cephalopoda > Sepiida > Sepiidae > Ascarosepion > Ascarosepion bandense. Next base: position 1,362,560 of record JBBBDQ010001232.1, on the reverse strand, counting down.
CAATGCAACAAATTCAAAGCGAAAATCGAGCTAAAATAGAATGCTCAACCAGTATTTAAAACAAGGAGAACCGTACCTTTTGCCACAATTGAGAAAATAGATACAGAGCTTGATAGACTAGAGCAAACTGAGATCATTTCAAAAACAGATTTCAATGAATGGGCGGCACCGATAGTATATGTGAAGAAAAAATCGGGAGAAACCCACGTGTGTGCAGATGTTTGCACGGATTTAAACAACGCAATAAAAGACCATCATTACCGATTGCCTAGCCCGGCAGAAATATTCATGAAACTAAATGGTGGGAAAATGTTTTCGAAAATTGATCTAAGGGAAGCGTATTTGCAGATTCCATTTACAGAAGAAATTTCAATCATACTATGTCTAAACACGCACAAAGGATTCTATAAATACAACAGGTTACCATTCGGAATAAAGGTAGCACCTGCGATTTTTCAGCAGACAATGGATACCATGCTGACGAGACAAAACGTCGCCACAGCTTAACTAGATGATATTCTAGTTAATAGTGATAATATGGAAGACCACGCGACACATATCAAGAAATTTTGCAAAAGAATACAGGACTTTGGGTTCAAAGTAAAAGAGAAGAAATGTGATTTTTTCTTGAAGGAAATAAAATATTTATGCTATATTATTAACAAGAATGGCAGGAAACCGACCCATATAGAGCTTCAGCAATTAAAACATGCCTTAGCCTAAAAACGTCGCAGAATTACACAGTTCCCTCCGTTTTGCAAATTATTATGGATAATTCATCGATAGCATTAATAAATTGATAACAGCCCTAAACGAATTAATAAAGAAAGATGTCCAGTGGAACTGGTCGGTGAATTGCAAAAGGGCATTTAAGGAAATTATAATGAAATTGACGTCGGATCTAACATCGACACACTTCGACACCAGGCTGGAAATTATTATTGCAAGCGATGCAAGCTCACACTGTGTGGAAGCGTGTATTCTACATAAAATGCAGGACGGAACAAGAAAACCGACATCGAGATCACTGTTACTGGCCGAACAAAATTACTTACAAATAGAAAAAGAAGCATTAGGCATAATCTTTGCCTTAACTTGCTTTTATAGATATGTATATGGGAGAGAACTTACGCTACAGACGGATCATAAGCTTCTACTTACCATACTTGGATCAAAGAAATGATTACCAGTATACACCGCAAATACAATCATGAGGTTGGGTACAATATTACTAAACTTACAGGCAACCTCTTCTACCTCCCATAAGCATGGACCAGGTGATTCTCCCGGAGAGTAATACACTAGGCCTCCTCGGACTTACCCTGTCCTCAGACCTCAAATGGAACCACTATATTGAATCCATAGCAAAATCTACTGCTAAGAAGGTTGGGTCACTATGTCGATCCAGGATGTTTTTTCCACCTGAATCCATCCTGCATATATACAAGTCAACCATCCGTCCGTGCATGGAGTACTGCTGTCATTTATGGTCAGGTGCCCCTGCCGTTCTCCTCAGTGTTCTTGACAAGCTCCAAAGGAGAGTCTGTAATGTGATAGGTACTGATCTGGCGACTCGACTGCAGCCACTTTCCCATCATCGAAATGTGGCCTCCCTCTGTCTCTTCTATAAATACTTTCATGGCTTCTGCTCGGACGAGCTTAAGTCACTGATGCCTCCTCAACAGGTGTTTACCCGTGCAACCAGACTGGCAACTGGGTCCCACCCATTCACAGTCAGGTTAGCCAAATGCAGACGACAATTCTACTCCTGCAACTTCCTCTCTCGCACTTCCCGCCTGTGGAACTCACTCCCGTATTCTTGCTTTCCTGACGGCTACAACCTCCAGAAATTTAAATGCAAAGTTAATACTCATCTACTAACCACTGGCCTCTAGCTCTCTCCCCTCCCCTGTATAACCTTCCCTTTCTCTCCACCTATGTATCTGTCATCGCACCTGCTTTCTCAGCTTTCTATTGTTTCTTTCTAACTAGCTTGTACTCCTCACTCTTTTCTAATTAATCATTTTACATTTATGTAACCCCCTGCACATCAGTAGCGTTTCTGCCTTGCGCGGGGTGAAATTATTAAAAAAAAACAAAAAAAAAACTATAACTTCAAATAAGAATTCATTCCATAGAAGAAAAAATGGACACGCACATGGACTATCGAGACTATAAAAAATGAACCCTTAGAAGACTCGGTAATAGTAACTCTAAGAGCCGAGGAGGATATCAGTAAAGTCTTAAGTATTACGGTGAGAAAATTACCGGTAACACGATTAGAAATAAGAAGAGAAACAGAAACAGATGAATTCATACCACAAAGAAAAAAAAAGGAGATAAAGACACCAACTTGGCAGACAGTTTTTCAATTTGCGATAATGTCCTACTCTACAACGAAAACCATTACAAAGGAGAATTTTGAAGGATTTCTATTTAGGACACCCGGGAAAATACCGCATGAAGACACCGATGAGAATTTATGTGTACTGGCCGAACATGGATGATAATATTGCGCAGAAGGTAGAAACATGTAAGAGCTGCGCGTCGGCAGCAAAGTCACCACCGATCATACAGAAAACATGGCCAAAGGCGGACAAACCTTTGTAACACTCTGCACCGGACTGCTGCTCTCAAGCCAGATCCTGGTCGAAACGGCACCAGATGTGACGCCTCAGCCTGGCTGGCCGTCTGTCTAATGTGACGCTCGTCCTCGCCGACGGTCGTGACGATCCCAGTTGTGAAACTGCCAACCGGTCGTACGGTTGGTTTGGTCGCTGTCGCTGGTCGGGACGATCCCACCCGATGACGTCGCCACAAAAGCTGTGTTACAGGACGTCTTTTGCAACAACGGACCACCGTCCCACGTTGTGATTAGATCCCAGAGGTCTCGTCTGGCAATCTTAATAGTCGTCCCTTTTAGCCAGTCCGTACACTGGTGTACACTTATGAGTTGAAAAAAAAATAAACACGGCACCAAACAAAAAAAATAAAATAATAAAATAAATGAACCAAATCGAACACGCCTGGAGAGCCACGTAGAATGTCTTTATATAAAGAAAAAACAATGTCTGTCTTTTCCCAAGAATACAGTTGTCGAAAATGATATACAATCGTCGAAATTGATTTTTACAATGGAGAGAGAAAGTTCGCCAAAAGCATCAAAGCTTCTAATCTTCAAGTAAAATGTCTAAAAATTTCGTTAGCGTTGAACTAAACAGATCTCTTCAAATATTCGTCAAAGTCGCTTGTATTTCATTAAAAGTCTTTTCATTAATTCTCTATAATCAGGATTGTCAATTTTCCTATGTAACTTCTAAAGCAGCAAAGTTCTTTCGGGTCCTTATCGGAGTTTAACGGAGTTTGCCGAGGTTGAACGAACGAAGATACAGAATTTTCGATTTTCCCGTGATTTAAAAAAATAACAATAACGTTCTTTCGGGTTTCATGTCGATGGCGCATTATTCCAAATTAAATTCTTTGAGTTAATTTGTGGCGGGCTTCATTCGAAATTAACTATTTAGCCATAAGTTCTATGGTGGGCAACCAGCCGTGGGTCATGGCTCCCCGGCTGGGGCCATTTTTCCCTCAGCCGCTACATTTCGACTGATAGCAGCTGTAACTCAAATAGTCAGGCAACTGAGAAAAAACTCTCTCCAACTCTGAACAAACTGCTTCCCAACTGAACTTTTCGTGTCGAGCATCTATTTTATAACCAATTTCGATCCTCTCTGAGGATCCGACCGGCTCACAGTCTTCGGCCAATGAAAATCGCTCTCCGCCCCTTCGATTTGCGGATGTTTTAGCTCGTCCAATGAGATCATGCCAACTCGCATCGAACCGAATCCAGCTTTGGTCACTTCGGACTGTTGGGCTACACAGCGGCCTTGACATCCAGGTGACCTTATCAATCACTCTGACACTTGTTTTGTCTACGCGTTTTCAGATTAGCGGAATACATTTCAAATCTAAGAGAAATCCATATTGAACATGAAAGAGGCGAAAATCATGAAAGACGAGAAATGTATATTTATCCAAAATAACTTTATTTTATGCTCCCATGTTTTTAGAAGCACTTGATGGTACGAAAATTATTTTTTTCCTAAGCTCACATCGCGTGACGCAATAAAACATTAATAATATAACTAACATCAATTTCTCTCTCCGTTGTTTTAAACCAACCAAAGGAAAGTATCCCCGCTGGAGAAGAGAAAGCATCACCGGGAGAGATCGTGTCACACTTTAGTCAATTGTCCATGCGGACTACGCAGGACACATCGACGGCTACTACTACTTAATAACGGAAGACAGTTTTAGTAAATGGCGTGAAGTTTTCAGCTATAAAAATCCAAGAGAAAATATCATAAACTGTTTACACGAGGTATTCGCGAGGTTTGGCGTTGTAGATTGCTTAGTAATGGAAAATGGTACGCAATTTACTTCAAGTGATTTTCAAGAATTTTGCGAGACGTACCAAATAAAACACATAGAACAGCACCTTACTTTGCGGCCCCTCTACCCGCTGAATGCGCTTTGCGGGCCCTCTACCCGCTGAATGCGCTTTGCGGCTCCTCTACCCGCTTAATGCGCTTTGCGGGCCCTTTACCCGCTGAATGCGCTTTGCGGGCCCTCTACCCGCAGAATGCAATTTGCGCTACCCCGAATATATTGAACCCACAAGAAACGGTAATTTAAACAAAATAACATACTCTCGGTAACTTTGCAGACTGTTATAGATTTTTCTAAACGTTTTATGACATCCTGAAATTTTGAATATACATTTTATGTTCTTGTATGTTTGCTGAAACAAATATTTATAATCTATTTCTCTCTCTGAATTTCATTTTTTTTTTTTAGAAATGATTTGCGGCCTCTTCGATGTTTTATTTCAATTGTAATTATGCTAATCACAATAATTATTTTGTTATTTATTTCTCGTTACAATAGCTTTGCGGAACCAAGGAGTCTTGAAGCCCGTAGGGAAGTTACGGCGCCACCGCAATTGTGGAGTCTGCGGGGGTTCCCTAAGCATGACCCTGGTTGCTCTCATGTTACGTCTATGGTATTGTCAGCATACTTCTTTAGAACGATATTTCTGTTATCTCAAAGATCCTATCAGTCTTTGAGAGAAAGATTAAATAATCTATGTCAGTAGAAATTATTTTATATTATAACAGTTCTCGTTCCTTCTTACAAAATTTATCTGTTTACTAATTATTTTTAAGTTCTCTTCTGCTGTTCCAACGTGAATTTGCCATAGTCTGTTAAATATTTCCAAATTGATATATCTCTCGCTTGCTTAATTTTGATATCTCCAAATTGTTTCTAAGAAACGAAAATACTTTTTTTTATACATTGTAAGATATTCCAGACTTACATGCTACAGATACATATTTCTTCACGCAATCAATAGACAGTAATCAGCATTATATCGCCAAGGGGTTAGATAGGGAACGTGTGTTAATTAAAGTCGGATTGGTAGGCCACAGCGTCAGTCCATTTTTCTGTACTTTCTGAACAAGTAACCTCAGATTGAGAGAAAAAGAGAGTTTTCAGTGGTGCGGAATTTTGCGTTTATTTCTCTTTTTCTAATTTGTTTGATAAAACAGGCGTCTGTCGTTCGTTTGCCGTTAGCAATCTAATCAAATCACCCACTAGCTCTTAGACTCATTTCACACAAGACTGCCCTCTAAACTTGCCTTCAGTCATACTGATAAGCTAAACATTTTAGTTTATAACTAACTATTGATAAAGCGGCCATTTTGTTATCGCGATATGAAGAGTTGATGTAATTTTGATTATGAGAAATGTGTAGATTGTTCACAGACGCACGCGGTCTTTTGTTGATTATCACATCTGCTAGACAATGAGAGACAGCGAGAGAGAGAGAGAGAGAGAGAGAGAGAGATTACCGAAGAGGTTGAGTTCATGCCTTTTCCATATAATATAAAGTAGAATTAAAATACACTTCTACGATTCAATCATCCAATATTTCGAAATATATCTCCACGTATATTAACACAAGTTCTATCTGTGTCTGTATTTTTCACCGAGTCTGTTTTGAGCAGAGATAAATATAGTTTGGAATCAAAGATGACAGCAATTTCATCTGAAATACCAAAGCAACAGTCGTTGAACAGATTAATCTAGAATTACGTATGAGTAAAAACTTCCCAGCGAACACAGATACAGATGGCGATGCGTTAAGTGTCCACATTGGATAGGAGTTTTCTACTGACTATAACCCTACATCGGCAGTCCATATAAATGACAGTTTTTTTTGTTATTTTTATGACGTTCTACAGGGTCAGTCAGTAAAGTGCCATATGTGATATACGCTTATGCTTTGGGCAATCATGTCTCGAAAGAGAAATGACTGACTATGCAGCAGATTATTCCGCAGTAGGTTGGCATTGCTTTCTGCGGTAGACTGGTTGCCAGCAATGGCTATAGAACCCAATTTGTCTTGTTATTTAACCCATAACTGGAGGAAAGAGACGGATTAATACCTTTCTCAAGGGTATTTGTGTGTGAGTGAATGCAAGGAATTCAACTGGAATTCGAACTCGACACCCCGATTTCTCGTTCCAAGTCGATATCCACTGCACCAAAGCGCACATCTTGCACCCAACGCACATGGGGTTCTCTATAAGAAAAACGATAAATTCAGAAAGACGTGTGTAACCGCAGTTTCTATTTCGTCAGCTTCTTTGCTCGCACTTCTCGCCTGTGAAATTCATTTCCGTATAATGGTTTCCCTGTCAACTACAATCTTCAAGAATGTAAATGTAAAGTCAATTGCTATCTCTTATCCCCTTGACTCACATGCTTTCCCTGAAAATCTCCGTATTATGTTCTTCCTTTCCACTCTACTTTAATGCAGCCCTCTTTACACCTGTATTCTCATCCCTTTCTTATTCCTTCTCTGACACCCTCGTTTCATGATCCTTCTTCTCATCACTCACCTCTTATGTAATTCCTTGCACCCCAATGGCACTTCTGTCCTGCTTGGAGTGAAATGATTATTAAAAATAACAACCATTGAAAACTGTTGACGGCTTATGTGATGAAAAAAGTAAAGAAAAGTTTCTGTAGTTTTCATTAATCCCCACAGCAGACCTTTTCTTTGAAAAGTATGATAACTTGACGCTCAAAATCAGTGAGCTGTTTAGCCATACGAGAACAAAATACGATAGTTGTCTGTGAGTATCCTTTAAATGCCGAATCAGAAGACAGAGTTGCAATTAATCAATCATAAAAGAACCAGTGAGCGTTACGGGAGAGCCGAATGGTAAATTCAAGGCCATGAATATTCAAAAAGTATTTAAGGTCAAGTTTACCTGAAAATAAAAGAGTGATAACAAATTTATACTTTTTTTTTGCTGGACACCGAGTATTTTCCGAGTAAGATGTTGTAACTGTTTATGGAGATGATTTTAATTTTAACGCATCAAAATCAAACTGTTTTCTTTTAATCGTCTTCCTCTGCTTTTATGGGCCATGTCCTCTCAGGACGTAGGAGATCATCACTTTCCACATCTCCATGTCTCTAGTGGCTCTTAGCAGGCTTTCTCCTGTTGCACCATGCAACCCTCGTTCCGTCATCGACCTGATCAGGTCCTTCAAATATGTTATCCGCAGCTTTCCCCTGTCTCTTTTTCCTGTTATCTGTCCTGTTAGTATCGGGATCACCAAGCTCTCCTTCCTCATTGCATGTCCCAGGAACTTTAGTTGTCTTTTCCTGATGCTCAGTATTAATTTCCTTTTCGTCTCCATCCTTTTTCAAACCTCGTCATTTCTCACATGGATCGGTCTATGATATCCGCAGCATTCTTCTGTAGAACCAAATTTCAGCTGCTTCAATTTTTTCCTTCATCTTCGAAAATATTGGCCACCTTTCACTGCCGTATTGAAGAAGCGACATCACATAGCAATCCAATACTCTTCTCTTTGTTTTTACTGAAATTGTCCTGTTTCTTAATACTTCACTCAACTTCTGGAATGCTTCTTTCACCATGCGAATTCTCCTTTGAATCTTAGAGTCGCACTTTCCGTCTTCTATTAGAACACTTCCTAGGCATTTAAATTTCTGTCAGTCAGTTAAGTGCCATACGTGATACACGCTTGGGCGATCATGTCTCGAAACAGACATGAGTGACTGGGCAAAATATTTTCCCGCAGTAGGTTGCCATTGCTTTCTGTGGTAGACTAGTTGCCGACCAAGGCTATAGAACCCAATCTGTCCTGCTATTTAACCCATAACTGGAAGGAATAGTAGGATTAATACCTTTCCCAAGGGTATTTGTGCGTAAGTGAATGCAATGGATTCAGCTGAAATTTGAACTCGGATCCCCGATTTCTCGTTCCGAGCCGATATCCAATGCACCACAACGCACATACCTGCTTGATTTTAGAGTCCCTCACCTGTAATTGGCATTTTAGGCTGCCTTTTTTGTTGATGACCCTGCATTCGGTTTTCTTGCAGTTTATTTGTACTCCTTTCTTGTCACTCTTTTCAGCTACCTTCTGTAGCAGGTCTTGTAGTTTTCTTTCTGTGTTTGGCTTAGATTCAACATGGCTGATTATAACCTACAGTAGAGAGATTCATTGCGATTTCTTGGGCTATAATTTCTGCTAAAAATAATGTTGAAAGAATATATTGAATCAATTGAATATTCTGCTAGGAAAGAAGTTTTCTTTATAAGGTTAGTTTTTTTTCTATACTTTGAATGTTGCTGTCCGACGTGGGGTTCTATTCTCTTATGTGTTTACAGATTCCTAACAAGAGCTAGCGAGAATATTGCAAAATTATCAATCTTGACCTAGCATCTCAGCTTCAGTCACTTTTCCACCGTTTTGTTACGACTACATTGTGGTGCAGTGGATATCGGCTCGGAACGAGAAATCGGGGAGTCGAGTTCGAATTCCAGCCGAATTCATTACATTCACTACTGGGCATAGAGTGGGGGATCTGTTTTATATTATTATGAAGTAATAAACTGATCCCCCACTTATTACTATATAATAATATAATGCATATCTTCCCCTTCCAGCTATGAGTCAAATAACAGGATAGATTGGGTTCTATAGCCTTGGTCGGCAACCAGTCTACCGCAGAAAGCAATGGCAACCTACTGCGGGATAATCTTCTGCCCAGTCAGTCTTTTGAGACATGATCGCCCAAGCGTGTATCACGTATGGCACTTAACTGACTGACTGAATATAATAATTGAATATATGATTAAGGCCTCTACTGGGCATAAAGTGGGGGGATCAGTTTTATATTGTTATGAATTGATAAACTGATCCCCCACTTATTACTATATAATAATATAATACATATCTTCCCCTTCCAGCTATGAGTCAAATAACAGGATAGATTGGGTTCTATAGCCTTGGTCGGCAACCAGTCTACCGCAGAAAGCAATGGCAACCTACTGCGGGATAATCTTCTGCCCAGTCAGTCTTTTGAGACATGATCGCCCAAGCGTGTATCACGTATGGCACTTAACTGACTGACTTTGCACATTTAAGCGCACTATTTGCAGATTAAATTGATAGATTTAACTGTAATTTTTATGCTGACAGTTTTATTTTCACGCATTTCTTGCTTGTGGTATTTACTTCCGGTTTCTTGTTTCCAGACCAACTTCCCACTTATATGTAATTTCAATCGCCATCTTTTGTTCTCTTAATCCATGTTCTATTAATGTTTTCTTTACTTAATTATGTTTTCCTTTTTCTTTTTCTTTTACGCTCATCAAATACTTGCATGTTAGTGGATATTATTGGCTTCCTTGGGGTAAAATGATTAAAAAAAAAAAAACGTGAGAGAGAAACAGAGAAGAGAGGTGGGCGAAGAGTTCGGTTAGGCTACATTATTCTTTACATCCGTGTCATTATCGACTTAATCGGCTAGTGATCCTCATTCCTGTTTTCCCGTTGAAACTACAGCTACATAATTTAATCTGGGCGAGAATAGGGATGAGTATCAGAGCTCGTAACTATTTAATGCCGTGACATTGCTGAAATAAAAGCAAAATAAAGACAAAAACAACAGATTACCGCTAGGGTTACACACTCACGAAGTTTAAACGGCCTTCATTATTTCACGTCGTTTCAGACCAAGTTTCACAGAAGTCCCGAGTTGCACAATATTTGTACTCATGGTTTTGTTTGTTTTTCTGTTTTTTCAAAATAGGAAATATCATTTTTTTATCATTTCACCCCAAGTTTTACTGTTTACTGCCCAGGAGATTACATAAGGGAAAGTGATGAGAAAGAGGGGTAGGTTATAAGGGGTGTCAGGAGGAAGGTAATAGAAGTATGAAAATACCGGTGCAATAGAGGTGGAGTAGATGGAGAAAAAAGCTTGAGAGAATGGATTCGAGCTAGTGAGATAGAAAATTACTATTGACCTTATATTTAAATTCCTGGAGATTGTAGCTGTCGGGGAAACAGGTATACGGAAGGGAATTCCACAAGTGGGAAGTGCGAGAAAAGGAGCTATTAGGTTGTGATCCAGTAGATATATTTTTCATTTCACTCCAAGCAAGGCAGAAGTTCTACTGGTGCACAGGGGGTTACAGAAGTGGTAAGTGATGAGAAAGAGGAACACGTTACAGGTAAGTCAGAGAATGAGTAAAAAAAGGATGAGAATACAAGTGTGAAGAGGACTGCATGGGAGTGGAGTAGAAAGAAAGAAAGAACATGATACAAGAGTTGTCAGGGAAAGGATGTGAGTTAATGAGATAAGAGATGGTAATTGACTTTGCATTTAAATTCTTGGAGATTGTAGCTTTCATGGAAGCAAGTATACGGAAGGAAATTACACTGGCGGGAAGTGCGGGCAAAGAAGCTACTAGAGTAGAAGTTGCAGTTACATTAGATTGGTTTCTCTGTAAAAGGGTTGGACTTAGCCGCTAGTCAAGTAGCTCGAGTAAATTCATGAAGTAGAGGCCCCAGGGAGCTAAGTTCATCAGAGCAGAAGCTGTGAAAATATTTTAGAAGAGACAATGGGAAGTTACAATACGTCAATGAGAAAGTCACTGGAGTTGAGCTACCAGGTCGGAATATATATATTTAATGCTTCCAAAACAAAGCTGATATTATTTAACCACCAAGCGGAAATTGGACTCACTGGAATAGCAAAAATGTTTTGCCAAAGATAAGGAAAGTATTATGAAACAAGAAAAATTTGCCACAGAAAACTCAACGGGTATTAAAATCGAAAAAAGATGCGTTGCAAACCCTCTAGAAGTGATGAGAAACATGAAAATCTGTCTCCGAAATCTGAAGGCACATTAGAATAAAGAAAGATGATTTACAAAATATAAAGGAACAGGAAAATGTGACAAATCAATCATTGGAATAACAAAAGTGCCTTCCTAAAGCTAAAAGCAATATTAAGAAACAGAAAAATGGGAAAGGTAAATAAGAAAGCGTACTGGAGTAGAGACAGATTTGTTCCAAACCATGACGAAAGTATTAAGAACGAGGAAAATTGACAAAGAAATTTGAAGGCGCTTTGGAATAGAGAAAGATGTCATTTATGAGAAAAAGCGAATGTTGAGAAATAATAAGATGCTATGATATTTGAACACGCATTGGGAAAATAAAAGATGCCAACCAAAAGCTGAAGACAGTATTAAGAAACAGAAAAATGTGACAAAGAAATCTGATTGGAATAGCAAAAGTGCCTTCCTTTCAGAACTAGAAGAATGTATCAGTGAAATCTGCAGGTTCATTACAATCTATCCTGCACATTTATAAATCTACCATCCGCCCTTGTATTGAATACTGCTGTCACATCTGGTCAGGTGCCCCTGCTAATCTCCTCGGGGTTCTTGACAAAATACAACGGAGAATCTGTAATGTGATCGATACCGACTTGGCAGACCGACTCTCACCGGTGGGACGTAGCTTCCCTGTACCTCTACTATAAATACTTTCACGGCTTCAGCTCTGATGAACTTAGATCACTGTTGCCCCCGTAGGTATGAATTTGCACGAGATACTAGATTAGCCACTAGGTCCCACCCGTTGAGAGTGAAACTCTATCAGCTTCTTTTCTCGCACTTCACGTATAATTGCTTTCCCGACAGCTACAATCTCCAGGAGTTTAAATGTAAGGTCAATAGACACCTCCTAACACACTAACTCGCATCCATTCTCTCAAACACTCTTCCCATCCACCCAATCCTCATCCTCTGTACCCTTACCCGTCTATCATCCTCCTTCTGACATTTCCTATATCTAACCACTCTCTCATCACTTTCCCTTATGTAACCTCCTAACCACTCTTTCTCGTCACTTTTCCCTATGTAACCCCCTGCGCAACATTGGCAGTGAAATGCGTTGCTTGGGGTGAAAGTGTCACTACACTAGTAAAAAGGGCTTTCTGAAGCTAAAGAAAGTATTAAGAAAAAGGAAAAGTTAATACAGAAATCTAAATACGCATTGGAATAGAGAAAGATGCCATCCAGAAGATAGAGAAAATATAAAAACCCGGTACAAGTGACACAGAAATTTGAAGGCTGATTAGAATAACGGAAGTGCTTTCCTAATGTTAAAGAATGTATTAAGAACTAAGAAAATTTATTACAGAAGTCTGAAGGCGCATTAGAATGGTGAGAGATGCCTTGTAAATTCGAAAGGAAGTATTAATAAAAGATATAAGTGAAAAGCATTGGAATAGAAAAATTAACTTCTAAATACTTAAGAGACAAGAAAATGTGACATAGAAATTCTAAGGCTCATTGGAATAGCGATATTGTATTTTAAAGCTAAAGAAAGTGTTAAGAAACAGGAAGATGTGACACCGAAATCCGAAGACATATTGGAATAATGACAGATACCTTCTAAAATCTATAGGAAATATTTAAAAATATGTTAAACAGAAATCTGAATAGCGAAATATGACCTCTAAATGCTACAATAAGTATTAAGAAAAAAGAAAATATCACGCAAAAAACCGAAGGTTCATTGAAATAGCAAAGGAGCCTTCCTAACGCAGAAGAAACACAGGAAAATGTGACGCAGAAATATCAGGGCTCATTTGAATAGTGAATGTATCTTTCAAAATCTAACTAAAATATAACGAATCAGGATAATATGATTCAAAAGATTTGAAGCCGCTTTGGAATAGAGAAAGATGCCTTCCAGAAGATAACGAAAGTACGAAGAAACAGAAACATCTGACACAGAAACGTAAAAGAGCATTAAAACAACAAAGGATGTCTTCTAAATGCTAAAGAAAATTTCAAAAAACAGGAGAATTTCACACAGAAATCTGAAAGCGCAAAAGAACAGCGAATATTTTGTTTCGAAAGATAAATTAAGTCTTGAGAAACAGGCAAATGTGACACAGGAATCTAATGGCGTCATAGAATAGAGAAATATTGCTTCTAAATTTTGAATAAATTATAAAGAAACAGAAGAATGTCACACAGAAAGAAGACGACTCACTGAAATAGCGAAAGTTCTTACATAAAGATAAAGAATGTAGTAAAAACCAGGAATCTGTAACACAGATATCTAAACACATATTACAAGGCAAACCAAAAAGTTCTGAAATCAAAAAAAAAAAAAAAACTCTTCACAGTACGTGTAACTTATATTTAGTCTTCGAAGTAATCGCCATCGGCATCCAGCATCTAGTGTCAACGTGTCACCAGTTGTTCAATATCATTGCGGTGAAACTGGATGCGGGGTTGACGCAAAGATGTCCGTGAGGGCCTCTGCGCAAATTTGCTTCATTGGTGAAGGATTTACCACGAAGCTGATTATCCAGAGAGTGGAAGAGGTGGTAAGGATGGGGCAAGGTCAGTTGAATAAGGTAGATGGCACAAGTCTCCCACCCAAATTGCTGTATGGTATCCCTGGCCACTCTCGCGACATGCGGCCTGGCTTTGTCATGGAAACCAACGCCTTACAATTCGTTCTATCCCCAAACGCTTGACATATGCGGCGACATGATGCAGCTGCTGATAAGCCGACTTTGAAGTTGTAAAGCAAACAGTCCCGAACGAGATCTCTACACACTTCCATCCCTCTCACAGCTGTCCGGCTTATAACTGATGGCCGGACAGGGTTACGTGTTTTTTATAACGTCTGATGTTCCTACATCCGGCTGTCTCAATTTGAAAAAAATTGCTGCACGCATTTCGTACATATTTCAACCTCATTCAATGACTAATTAAAAAAACGGACCTAACTTTTTTGGTTACCCTGTAGAATACATAACGATGCCTTCGAAAGATAAAGTAATTATGAAGACAATGTGACACACATTTTTTAATTTATGCCTCACAATAAATAATTTTTAATTTATGCCTCACAATAAACTCATACAGGAGCTTTTCGAATAAGCACTTGACCTTACCATTTCAAAATAACCACTAAGAAAAACTACCAACGCCCCGCTATAAAGCTAGTATATATGTACATAAATATGTAAAAATATACTCAGTTATGATCTGAGATTAAGGACAGGTTGGTTAAATAAAATAAAACAAGAGTAAAACTGTATTTTAAATCGCCTACGCGTTTCGTCCTGTGATGGACTTTATCAAGGCGTAAAGACGAAATGATCTTTATTCTAAATTACCTATCTATAAATAGTGCTGGCAACCACAAAAACGCTCACACATCATTTCAAAAGATTAACATTTCAAAAGATCATATATATATATATATATATATATATATATATATATATATATATATATAAGTAAAGAACAGGTAGGAAAAACTGTCTCTAATTCTTTAATCTAACATGCTTCACTTTAACAAGCTTCTTTAGATATTTTGTTGAATTCGAATGATTTTAAAATTAAAAAATATCATTTTTAAATCCACAGAGACAGTATGTTGATTTAGGTTTGATTTTATTTGTCATTTGATTTAATAGATCAATGAATAGATATTTTAAATTAAAGTGAATGTATTAAAAATTAATGCATGTATCCAGCATATTTAAACAATAGAAAAAATTAAGTATGTGTATATGTGTGATAGTGACCTATCTATAATAGTAATGAGCTCTTCCTCACTATATAATTAGTAACCTGCCTGACTTCCGGGGATGCAGCTGTGGGGTAGTCTATAGGCAGTAGAGATGCAGCAGTAAGTACAGTCCGGACTTACACTTCTATTTGCTGACTACTAAATTTTATTTTTGTATATATGCTCTGCTATTCTAATACACTGTTTGAACCTAACTTCTTGTTACCGTGTTACCCTTCAGGTACCTAACAAACCACTACAACTTGGCGACGAAAATTCGCCGCAACAATATGTCGGTCACGTTAGTGTGTGTGAATGACAAACTGAAATACAATTTTGTTCAAAATTGTTGAGAAATACTGTATACAAGTATCAAAAGACGGCCGATTTTCTTTTTTAAAATAAAATGAGAGAATCATGCACGAATGTATGTGTATGTCTTTAGTCACAAAAAAACTTTTATGTACAAATTATGTTAGTCTTCGTAGATATGTGATGTGCGTGTCTGAATAAACTGTTTGTCTGAGGGGTCACATGTATATTCCCTGCTGGTAAATGTACGTTAACTTTTTCCAGTACTAATTTTTTCGACGGCGGCGTAGATGACAGCAAAATCTTTTGACTTTCATCTTTACAAAAGTGCAATCTGGTTCTTCTAAATTTGTAAGCATCAGCGTGATCATTGTCGGCTCAGCATGTATCATTGCAATATTCCGTTCACTTGATGTTTACTTTGGTTTTGTATTTTTTTTTTTCATAATTCTAGGAACACTGTCCAGCGATCGCATCAAATCATTTCTTGTCTCTTTGACATCAAGCTGTCATGACCGTGTCTCAATCGGCAACATCTTGTCGATTTGGGCAACATTAATGTCAGGCGTACGCTCAATTGTTTAAGTATTGATTAGATTGTCATTTTTAGCGAATTCAGTTTGAATTTCGAAGAGGAAGGAGTTATTACAGTCTACTAATTCGTAAAGGAAATAAAACCGTAAAATGATGTGTTGTCGAAAAATTGAATTAAATCTTTTGCAAACACAGAGGTATGGGAAAGAAAAAATGATAAGTTGTAATTTAGTCAGTAACTTTTGTTTGTCAATGCGATTTCTTAGTTTTCCAGCAATCAACTTTCCAACTCTCACGTTTACAGCATAAATAGTAGTACAGATCAGTAGCGAAGAGTGAATTGAATCCAGGTAATGCTGACACGTATATTTTGTCAAACAGGGATTACCGTAATATTTCGTCACTTAATGTTTTGTATGTCAACAACTCTGGAAACTACTTGCTACTTGAACAGCTACGTAAGAAAATAAAAAAATCACATTGCAAAAAAACAAACAAGAATTCACTGCTATTTTTGAAAGAAAGTAATGTTGGTTTAATCTTGTTCACAATTCATCAAATTAACAGTTTCAAGACGTAGATATTTTTATTTTAATTACAAAAGTGTGTAAATAAATTTCTTATAGATTGATAAGTGTCAGAAAATGGCGTTGATTGATAAACTGGAAAAATTGAAAATTCGTAAATTTGATGCAAAATTTTACTGATAAATAGTAAGCGACGAAATATTACTGCAGGCTTTATATATGACAAGATATTCGCAACTGCTTGCCCTGGATTCACGCCACCCATTGTCACTAGTACAGCCACATTAACAACATTGTTAGTGATCAGCTTTTTAAACATAGTATACAATAGTGATACACCGGTGATATGCTCTGTATAGTAAGTGATTGAATCCAGTAGCAAAGAGACTCCGATTTCTGAATATCTATCGGCTTGCAATCCCACAACAAAGTTTAAGTAAACTCGTATACGCAATCGATTTGCTCATTCGTTCACTGAGGCCGCGTTGATAAAAATGTGCAGATAGTTAAATAAAAGCTTGCACTATACAATCCATTGCTAAAAATCATGTAAAAATACTTCATTCAGTATATCACTCGAGAAGGAAAATGATTTCTCTCTGCCAACTCTTTGACTGTTCAAGAGACATAGTTGGTTTTGTTTAGCGGCATATTAAACTATGCGCTATTTAATGCTGAAATTTAAATATTTTGTGGAAATTTTTTGTGCGGGGTTGAAGAAAATTGTTTCACAATGCTTACGAATTAGGCCATAGCTGCAAGAAATTTGTTTTACGGCATATCAACTTCAGTGGATTATATAATGTTGATAAGATTTTTAGCATAAATTCGTCGTATTGCTGGTAATATCTTTCTTTTTAAAAATATTTCGCTGGTAATATTTTTCCCTTAAAAATTCTATGCTGCTATTAATGCTGCTATTAATATTTTTTCTCTTCAAAATTGTATCGCTGGCAATTTTTAATTTCATCAAAACTATTTTTGATAATAATTTTTTCTTCAAATATGTTTCTTGTAATAATTACTATAAAAGCATATTTCTATATTTTCAGAGTGTTTTGACGCCAACTGTTTACTATTTGCCCATAGTTTGGACCCTAAGAGGTGCTACCACCCTGGGTTAAGGTGAAACTTGGAACATCAGCAATTAAAAGGAGGTTCCATGTTCATCACAAATCTCAATCAGATGCTTTGCTACCGGATGTAGTTTTTCGACATACTCAGAACCGCTGCACGAAGAGTTGCATTCATGAGTTTCCCAAGGGTATTTCCGTGTACTTCAATATAACGAACCTAAGAAGAATTGGAACTGGCTTTCAGTGGATCAATTTGAACTATCAACTCTTACACCACCCAGATATCCAAGTTTATAGCATCTTGTATTACTAAACGGTCACTCATCTGGGTACTCACTAGGCTCAATGTTGTTCAGCTTCGGTGATCTTTCGAGATCTTTTGTCTCAGTCTAATGTGACCAAATGACACATAGAATCACAAATGTAGGATTGCTGCGATAGTTGGCTTTTTGCTACACTATCCTTACATGTCAAACTCAGTAGAATTGAAAATAGGTTGCACATCTATTTGGGAAATACCTATTTCCCACTCTGCAATTTCTTTTCCACAGAGGCAATACTGAAAGCGTCATTCTATTATTCTAACAATTCAGTCCATCACAGCTAAGATGCAGCACTCTACCTCCAGAGTGTAGAATTACCCGCATTTCCACCGTGTTTTCAATACAAGTAGAATGGACCAATCAGTGCGAACCTGATTCCCTTCAAGTCAAGGACAATACTTAACCATCGTTTTTATCTTTATAATATGTATTTCCTGACACATCCTATTCGATTCATATCAAATCGCTCACTCATCGTTAAAATTTTGATTAAACCTACTCTTTTGTGTGGCTCTTAAGCCATGTGTTGGTTCAAATCTGGTTTAAAAACCATCTGATTGTCAGTCTTACTCACCATACATTTGTAACGAGGAATCACGTTGCTAAGTGCGGCAATAATCCAAGGCAAGCAATAAGTATAGTAAATTTTATATGTTGTCAAGATATTTTAGATATGAATTATATCAATTTAGTGTTCTACAATACCCGGAAGTTGCAACAGGAAACATTGTATGAGAAAGTAATTATGCTTAGATAGTGTCAAGATCGATTTAAGAAGACACGCATTGGATCATTAGACATCTACATAATGGTTATTATAAATATGCATGTTTGCTATTACTCAGAGGCACTGCTTTTTACTGCAGTGAAGCTGGATTGATTTCTCGTTTTCATAATGATTTAATTGGAATGGCATACGAATGAAGCGAGCAGAAATATCAATTTGCCATTCTAAGAAAGAAGAAAAAAATGAAAAAACATTAGCGGTTTCAAAAATTCTGCTTGGAGGACTACAACAGTAAAAATATGTATGAAGGAAAACTCATGTAATTAGGATGGACCGATTAAAGAAAATTGTGTAACCTATCCTCAATGTGAACAGCAAAAGGAAAAGGGAATGTTTCTCAAAAACAATGAAAGAATATTAAGAATTATTTTGATACATTAGATCGGAAAGAATGTTATTTTGTATTTGAATACGGAAAAACTGAAGTTCCTTTAGTTTTTATAGATAAATTTACTCAGGACTGTTTTACAATCAGCTCACCAAAAAAAGATGATAATACCACTAAGATGCAGGCGGCCACCATGGATGACTGTGAAGACGTTAGAAGGAACTGAAAATTGACCCCTAAACAAGAAACAATAGATAAAACTGCTGTTTAAAATACTGGGGAGATATTTGAACTGGAAGATAGACATACGTATCTACTTTTATTAAATATATCTTCTTTATTATCTACGACGTCATCAAAAAGTATGCAGAAACACTTTGTTAATTAACGCTCATTACAATAATTTTTTCCATCGAAAATCAATGCCTAAACTTTGGTAAATACATTTTGTGTGTCACTTCAAATATGATTGAAAAAAAAATGAACGGATTCACCTAAGAACTCAATATCATTTGCAGAGATATATTCTTCAGATTTGCAACGTACGTGATTTACGACAGCCGGGAATTAGGACAATCATTAAATCATCAAATACGCTATAATGTTGCATAGCATATTGTCCATGTGCAAAACTACGTAATGGAAACGGAACAGACACTAGTATTTCGAAGCCGGAAGGTTTGGTTGGTATTTCTGGAATATGTACATAAAGTAGAAATTGGAACCTTGGGAATTTTACATCCACAAGACATATTGATAGCAGGAGGGTAAGAGAAAGACATCGAACGACCGACTTAACGATTTGGCTGATTAAATGTAAGGTAGAATATGTACTGGGATATTAAAGGGTAAAAACTTAGTCTATAAAGTTGAGCTTTCATAGCCCACTCTATGAAGAAAATCAACACATAAGAAGAAATACTGGTAAACCTTTCAGCATAAGATTAGACACACTCACACACATACACACACACACACACGCACACTTACACACACACAAACACATACACACACACACACAAACAAACACACACACTGAGTATGCCGAAAAGTTAAAACTAAGGTTGTGTAATCGACTGAATTCTAAATATATATATATATATATATATATATATATATATATATATATATATATAGGCAAATACATGCATACAGATAAAATGTTAACGCAAATTTGCATAACTAATATATATTTTCACATATCATACACATATTGTTTTGTTATAATCATATCGCCCCAAGCAAGGCATTTTACTGCCACTGTTTTGCAGGGGTTTCATAGGAGGAACGTTATGAGAAAGAGAGACAGGTTATAGGGAGGGTCAGGAAGTGGGTAAGAGAAGGATGATTGTGGTTATAAAGTGAGGGATTAGTTTATATATTGATGTAGAACTGATCCCCTATTTCATATCCAAATTAAAACTGTATAGATTTTTTTTTATAATCATATCGCCCTAAGCAAGGCATTTTACTGCCAATGTTTTGCAGGGGGTTACATAAGATTAAAGTTATGAGAAAATGTGACAGGTTATAGGAGATGTCAGGAAGTGGATAAGAAAAGGATAAGAATACTGATGAGAGTGGAGTGGCATGAGAGAGGATGCAGGTTAGTGAGATAGGAGATGACTATAGACTTTACATTTAAATTCTTGGAGATTAAATCTGTCGGGAAAGCAAGTAAATGGAAGAGAATTCCACAGGCGGGAAGTGCGAGAAAAGAAGCTGTGGAATAGAATTTACGTTTACAAATTATTGGTTTTGCAGTAAAAGGATGGGACCTAGTTGCTAATCTTGTGGCTCGAGTAAATTTATATATAGGGGGCACCAATGAGCTAAGTTCATCACAGTAGAAGCCGTGAAAGTATTTGTAGAAGGTACACATGGAAGCCACACTGCGCCTGTGAGAAAGTGACTGTATCCTAGCTGCCAAGTCGGGATATATCACATTACAGATTCACCGTTGAGTCTTGTCAAGGACACCCAGGTGGATAGCAGAAGCACCCGACCAGATATGGCAACAGTATTCAATTCGGGCGAATGGTAGATTTATAAATGTGCAGGTTGGTTTCAGGCGGAAAAAAAACTTCTTGGCTCTAAACAGAGAACCGACATTCTTTTTTTTTAAATCATTTCACCCCAAACAAGGCATTCCACTGCCACTATTGTGCAGGGGGTTACATAGGGAAAAGTACTGAGAAAGAGTGGTCAGTTATAGAAAATGTCGGAAAGATGGTGGTAGACGGATGAGGATACCGAGGATCGGGGTTGGGTAGATAGGTAAACTGTTTGAGGGAAGGGATGCTAGTTAGTGCGATAGATGTCTATTGACCTTACATTAATGTAGCTGTCCGGGAAACAAATATATGGAAAGGAATTCCACCGGCGGGAAGTGCGAGAAAATAAGCTGTTAGAGTAGAAATTGAGGTTACATATTATCTGTTTCACTGTAAAAGGGTGGGACCTAGCTGCTAATCTAGTATCTCTTGCAAATTCACAACTAGGGGGCATCAGTGAACTAACTATTTATAGAAGAGGCACAGGGAAGCCACATCATGCTTGTGAGTGAGTGACTGCAGCCGGGCCGCCAAGTCAGCATCGATCATATTACAGATTCTACGTTGTATTTTGTCAAGGACCACGACGAGAATAGCAGGGGCATCCGAACAGATGTGGCAGCAGTATTCAAAACACGAGCGAATGGTAAATTTATAGATGTGCAGTATAGACTCAGGCGGGAAACACATCCGGGCCCTGCACAGAGAACCAACTTTCATAGCAGCGGATTTAGCAATGGATTTGATATAGTCATTCCAGTTGGGGTCCGCTGAGAGTGTGAGACCAAGGATGCGTACCATTTTACTCTCAGGGAAGCAGGCCTGTCCCATGCTAATGGGAGGGTGGAGCAATTGTCTATGATCGTTAATTGATAGGAGCTTCGTTTTGGAAGCATTAAAATTTACAAGGCTTTTTTTACCCCAGTCCACCACGGATTGGAGATCCGTCTTAAGCTCGGCAGCGAGGTTCGCTTTATCGCCCACACCGGATTTCTGCTCGAGGCGAGAGTAAACTGTGGTGTCATCGGCGTACATGCCTACTTGGGATCTTATAGTACCGGGGAGATCATTAATGTAGATCAGAAAGAGCGTAGGACCTAGGCTAGAGCCTTGAGGGACACTCGTGTTCGTATGGTAGTTTTGGGAGCCATGTCCGTTTAATACTACCTTCAATGTGCGATTAGAGAGTAATAACTGGATTAGGTCAAACAAATCTCCAGTTATACCATAGCTCCACAGTTTGCGTAGAAGGCCAGCATGCCAGACTCTGTCGAACGCTTTGGAAATGTCCGAGGCAACGGTTCAAGCTTCATCATTCTTGTCGAGAGCCTGATATATATGTACATACAAATATCATTCATATATCTATATATACGCATATAGAAACATATACGCCCACACTTACATAGACATACATATGTAGATACAACCATTATATGAAAATATATAATTACATATTATCCTGTTCACAAATACTTACATCATATAAAATATAAATACACACACCTATAAGCAACCATCCATACACATGTATTCATTAAATTATATATATATATATATATATATATATGAGTCCCTAAATATACATCCAAAGATACACGCATAAGAATATATCTCCAAAATGTACTGAATCTTAAAATGAAAATTAATGCAGTGTTTATTGACCTGAAAACATGATTAAAGGTTAAAATTTTAAAAAATAATAACATTTCTGGACGTACAAAGAAGATTATTAGTTTAAATTAAGCATCAGATAAAATTAACTTTATTTTTATAAATATTCCAACTGATCATCACTATTTTTGTACAGATTTCTTTTGAAATATATATATATATATATATATATATATATATATATATATATATATATATACACACCCATGTATAGGGGTGTTATAGCTGGAATAATATTCCGATATAAAAAAAAAACTATTCCTAACAGAGTGCTCAATACTGTGTAGAGCAAATAATATTTTAATTTTATTTATTGACTCAGCACCATCACTTGACAAGATACGAGTAATGTTAAAACAAAATAGCTACTTTGTTGTGATGTTGTAACATACTTATGTTATAAATTTAAAAAAAATAATATATATATATATATATATATATATATATATATGCATATATATATATTCTAATTCAGAATGTATTTTGTTTATAACAAATGTGCTGTTGATTTTATTTTGGAATTCACTATTTGTTCAGAAATGGAACCCTAACAGGTGCTATCACCCCGATTCAACGATAGTTCATCAGTAAAAAGGTGGTTCTATGCCCCAAAATACCATAAATATTTCCTGATCTGAGTACTTACTGCTGAACGTAGTTTATCGTCACACCTAGGACGGGTCATTTATCTTGAGTACTTGGTAATTTAGGGAATTGGATATTTTAAATGTTGTCTAGATTTCTCACGCTTGCTTCTTATTCTTTCTTTAAGCTGCCATCATGCTGATTGCAATCATTGTTTTCCGCGGTTTATTTTCTATATTATTTTCATTGATTATTTTCCTATATTATTTCTGCAGATTATATAATATCTCATTTTCAGAGATTATTCGTCTTGTTTTAAGGGGTGGGTAGATGCTTGAAGTATTTGTAAATGTTGCTTACGAACGTCGTAAACAGTTCTATCTTCTGTAAACTTATCACGCATACGAGCAATGGTGCATCGCCTTATTGGACCTCAATGAATTTTTTTCTAAATTGTCTTTTCAATTCTTTGAAGTTTTTGTGCTTCCAGTAATACTTTATGAGGAATCTTCTTTCTTTAAATCTTTTTTGCACTCCTGCTATCACGAGAATTCTTTGGGTCTGATAAAAGAGAATATCAAAAACTTGTCAGAAGTCAAAGGGTACATTTTGGGGTGACATCCTTTAAAGATGTAAATCCGAATATATCCAATGTATATATCTTTAATTTATTTATATATCTCATCATTACATAATACATAACATATAGATACTCAAAGGAATCATGTAATTGCATATAATTATACATACATATCCATACTTTAAAGTATAAATATATATCCAAAACTACATATTATGAATTAAATAGCAGAAATATGCATAAAAGTAACTAAGAATACAACAGTAGTAAATACCAACTATATATATATATATATATATATCATTCGATAATGAATTGGAGCACTCTAGCTATTGGGCGTGTTTATACGCGCTAAAAAGCCTGCCTTCTTCCACTGGACGCTCGTGGCCTAGGGGTAGAATCGCCGAGTGACGTCAATTCGGTCGGGTTTTGATCCTGGGTTAGGGAGCGACCGGAGTCTACGCCGTACTGATTAGCTGTAATACAACGAAACAGATCTGTCTGCGAATGACTATAGTATATATATATAACACTAAAGCGCTCAATACGAAACTAGAGTAACAAAGACAGAAACTTTTAAGTAAGAGCCAACAAACCTACCTAGGTTTTACCCTGACGAGCCGACGGGTGAAACCGAGGTAGGTTTCTTGGCTCTTATATTTTTCTGTCTTTGTTGCTCTACTTTCGCATTGAGCGCTTTAGTGTTAGGGTTTTCGTCTTGGGTTTTTTTTCTTTCCTACAAAAATTTGACTTTTTGTTCATGCACATCGTTTGTTGCTTTTTTTCCTTCCCATCCTTTTCCCTCAGAGTTCGTCCTCGGTGGGTTTTTCAAGACGAACATAAATGTAGTATAACAATTACTAGTATTAGCATTATTATTTTTGTTACTATTAATATTGTTATAATTATTATTGTTATTATATATAGTCATCCGCAGACAGATCAGTTTCGTTGTATCACAGCTCATCAGTACGGTTAGACTCCGATTGCTTTTAACCCAGGATTGAAACCCGACCGAACTGGCGTCACTCGGCGATTCTACCTCTGAGCTATGGGCGCTCGGTAGAAAGTGGCAGACTTTTAGCTTATGATGTGTCATACGCTAGTGGCCAGAGTGATCTAATTCATTACTGAATGAGCGATGCGTAGACGCTAGAGTTGCTACTGTTTTTTCAAAGTCTGCCATTCTTCCAGAGTGCTCAAGATAGATAGATAGATAGATAGATAGATAGATAGATAGATAGATAGATAGATAGTCATCGATGTTTGTATATGCCTATGCATTTAATTCCTACCTAAACCTGGCGACTATTTCTCCTCTTGACTCTTTTTATCTGTTCTTCCCTCATGTCTCCTTTAGTTCTTTCTCTCCCTTTTTTCCATTTTTGTTTTTTATTCCCTCTGTGTCCTTCCTTCCTCTTGTATGATCCCCCATTCTGCCTTCTCATCTTTCCTATCACTTGTAACTCGTACAAAAAGTTTTTGCCAATAGAAAGAAGTGAAATTTCATCTCTTTTCAAAAATAACGTTTACTACCTGATGAGACATCTTTCTTTCAATGTCGAAACAAAATTTACACTTTCTGTAATAGATTGTATTTTGGACATGTTCTAATGTATAATTCATAATAAATATTCATTGCTCTATTTCTGAATTGAGCAATGTTTTATATCAATATTTTCAACGTTGTAAATATTTTCTTCTTTCCTTATTCATTCGAATATATATATATATATATATATATATATATATATATATGTATGTATATATGTATGTATGTATGTATGTATGTATTTATGGAATTCGTAGACGGGTACTTCAGCAATCGTTCTGTCTACCTGGTAAAAGATGTTAGAAATTACTCTTTATTTTGATTATTTTTGCACGTTTTGTAGTGTCAAAAGTAGATAGATAGGTAGATAGAGAGAGAGAGAGAGAGAGAGAGAGAGAGAGAGAGAGGAAAAGAAACTGCGTCTCTCTTTTTCAGGAGAAACCACCGTTTGGTGTCACGTGCGTTACTGCTCGGCTAGAACTTGAAAAAAGAAAATAGATCCTTGCTAAAAGGTGGTGCTGTTCGTAGCTTTGAAGGTTTCAGGTTCGATTCCGACAATTATCGTTACTTAGATTTCTCAAATCAGCCTACTGAAAAGAGTAAAAGTAGGACATCAATTTCAACCCCAATTATAATATTAAGGTTTGAAGTATATATATATATATATATATATATATATATAGTCCACCGCAGACAGATCTTTTTCAGTACGGTTA
The DNA here is from genome assembly GCA_037127315.1 of Ascarosepion bandense. Lineage (NCBI taxonomy): Eukaryota > Metazoa > Mollusca > Cephalopoda > Sepiida > Sepiidae > Ascarosepion > Ascarosepion bandense. The sequence continues at coordinate 1,336,506 of JBBBDQ010001232.1, read as the reverse complement.
GACTCCGATTGCTTTTAACCCAGGATTGAAACCCAACTGAAGTGGCGTCAATCGGCGGTTCTAGCTCTGGGCCATGGGCTTCCGGTAGAAGAATGCAGATTTTCTAGCATTTATGTTGTCATTATACATGCCCAATAGCCAGAGTGCTCTAATTCATGAGAGATGCTATATATATATATATATATATATATATATATATATATATATATATATTAATCATTTCACCCCGGGTAAGGCGTAAATGCCACTGATGTGCGGGGGAGGGGCTACATAACTGAAAGAAAATTAATTAGAGGAGGGAGAAGAGGATTACAAACCAATTAGAAAGAAGCAATAGAAAGATGAAACTGCAGGTGAGATGACAGTTGCAAGGGAGGAGAGAAAGGGAAGGATACACGAGGTGGGGGAAGGGCTAGAGTCAAGTGGTTAGTAGATGAGTATTGACATTGCATTTAAATTTCTGGAGGTTGTAGCCGTCAGGAAAGCAAGAATATGGGAGCGAGTTCCACAGGCGGGAAGTGCGAGAGAAGAAGCTGAAGGAGTAGAATTGTCGTCTGCATTTGGCTAATCTAACTGTGAATGGGTGCCATTCTGGTTGCACGAGTAAACACCTGTTGAGGAGGCACCAGTGACTTAAGTTCGTCTGAGCAGAAGCCATGAAAGTACTTATGGAACAGACAAAAGGAGGCCACATTTCGTCGGAGGGGAAGTAGCTGTAGTCGAGCCGCCAAGTCAGCACCTATCACGTTACTAACTCTCCTTTGGAGCCTTTCGAGAACACTGAGGTGAGCGGCAGAGACGCCTGACCATAAATGGCAGCAGTACTCCATGCAGGGTCGAATGGTAGACTTGTATATACGCAGGATGGATTCAGGCGGAAAGACGTCCTGGATCGACACAATGAGCCAACCTTCTTAACAGTGGATTTAGCTATGGATTCGATGTAGCGGTTCCATTTGAGATCCGAAGAGAGGGTAGAGAGAGAGAGAGAGAGAGAGAGAGAGAGAGAGAGGGGTAAAGGAGTGCAATGTGTAAATTATTGTCGGTTCCATTTGAGATCCGAAGAGAGGGTAGAGAGAGAGAGAGGGGGGGGGGCAAAAGAGTGCAATGTGTAAATTATCGTCGGTTCCATTTGAGATCTGAAGAGAGGGTAGAGAGAGAGGGGGGGCAAAAGAGGGCAATGTGTAAATTTTCGTCGGTTCTATTTGAAATCCGAAGAGAGGGTAGAGACAAATGGGGTGGGGGGCAAAAGAGTGCAATGTGTAAATTATCGTCGGTTCCATTTGAGATCCGAAGAGAGGGTAGAGAGAGAGGGGGGAAAAAGAGTGCAATGTGTAAATTATCGTCGGTTCATTATTTTCGGACATTCAGTTTGATTTTTTATATTTTGCTCAGTATAATATGCTCAGCTGGGCACAATGTGTAAGAAAAGTATCAATATGGCGCAATTCACTTCACCAGAAAATTTGAAAACAGGAAACTTTTTCTTTCGCGCCTGAAGCCCTAATGCGAACATCACAGAGAATTTGGGGGTCAGTCGGAAAGAGTTAGAAGATGACGAATGTGTTTGGAGTAATCACTGGTTATAACGGTGTGATGCCTCTATTCAACTTCCCACAAAGCCCCAGACTCAACTCGGAGGCCAGCATCAACTTCCTTGAGACAGTACTGCTGACCTGATTGAAGAGAATGGAGGCTGGAAAACACTTTCTCTGGCAACAGGACTCTGCACAATGCCACACAACAGGAGAACCTATACATGGCTGTCAGACAATTTCTGCTGCTAAATCACCGCTATCATCTGGATATCTAACTCTCAAGCCTGCAATCAACTTGATTATAATGCGTGGTGCTTAAGTGAGTGACCAGCAAGACCAGCAAGACTTTCCGTGATACCAAAAATGAACTGAAAGCAAGGATTATAGCAGCATTCACCTACTTAAAGAAGGAGACCGTCCAGAATAAATGCAGATGATTTCAAATTTGTTTAGAGGTTGTGCTTGAAACAAATTGCAATTTTATTGAATGAATTTACTAATTTTAGTAATTTTGGCAAGTATATCTATTAAAGTGGGATGTCAGTGTTATATTTGTTTGTGTCTAATTTGGACGATTTATATATCGCGCATCTAAACTTATTTATAAATAGAACTTGTCTCAGTGTGTGTGTGTATGTGTGTTTGTGTGTGTGTCCGTTACCTATAGACCCCGAAACGACTGAACAAATTGTTTTGAAAATTTACACAGTTGTACTATAAGCGTCTGTGAGTGTTCTTGGCTAGGTTTTATGCCGAGGTACCCCCGATAAATATCGAAAATCGATAATTGAAAAAATCGGTTTATAGAAGGTGTAATCCGATTTTAATCAAATTTGATACAATCATAGACAAAGACATAAGAAACGATATTCAGAAGTTTCAAGGTTGCAGTTCTTACAATAGTGCAGAAAATCGATAATATATATATATATATATATATATATATATATATATATATAAGGCAAGATGTTTGTGTGTGTGTGTGTGTCTGTTTATCTATCTGTATATCCTTTATAAAAATCAATAATTTTTATCCGATTCTCACCAAATTTCACAAAAATATTCTTTAGGCAGAGTCTGAGCTCCAGGACCATGGATTAGTTTTAAAGTTTTCATTAAACCCGAGCAACGCCGGGTTATACTGCTAGTTGCATATATATATATATATATATATATATATATATATATATATGTTGTATGTGTGGGTGCGTTTGTGTAATTACTGTGGTGTCTTTACGTATTTTACGAATCAAATTTTAGCGTTAAACAAATTGTAATAACACACTACTTTTATACAAACCTTCGTATGTAATTTGCTTTCTGAATTGTTTCCTCATATACCACGTATTGTATTTAAGGTTAATATACATATTTCATCAATTCTTGCAAAAGTGAAAGCGTGTCGGCCATAGCTAAGCTATTGCATTATGCTCAGAAGGAGGTATGGAAATTACGAACTCCGTCTGTCATGTTTGGCATCCATCAGAGAAAAGAGAGTTAACCAAATATTTCTTTATTTTGTTCATTTTTAATTTCTTATTCGTTTTCTTATATATATATATATATATTTTCGTTTTCCTAATTTTTATATATTTCTCTTGTTTCCGTTTGTACTGATTATCCATAATGTCTCAATTCATTTTTTTCCTTTCTTTTTACCCGTTTTTTACCAACACTTCCCGCCTCGATCTCCCCATCAATCAGTGCAAATATAGTTTTGACGTTTATTTCATTACACAAATAGAAATGTTGCTTCCTGTTCTTGCTTCCTAACAATTTTCCAAAAGCTCCCGCCGGCTGATAGATATGATCTGTTCAGTCGTCATCGGTAGCCATCTTGAATACGACCGCAACAATAAGCAGTTAAATATGTAGATGGAATCTTCAGCATTGCAAAGAAGATTCACGAATTAGCTACAGATTATTCAGCACCATCATTTTACAACCCAATGAAATTACTTTACGTCAGTTAAGTCAACATAATTTAGGTTGATGATGAAAATATTCCCCGATATTTTACTCACAGTAAATCAGAATTTAAATCAACATACTGAAATATGAATCATTGACAAAGGTTGGCCAAATTTAAATAAAGCCAATGCTTCTGTATTTTGCTACACAAAATCTCTGTTCGTTTTCAATAATTGTTTTGTATTTACCAGAGTAAATCGGTAAATACTGATTTGTTTTTACACTTCAGTCGATTGATAAATACTGGTCTAAAAAATATTTTTTTAAGAATCTCGTGTGTATAGTTGAGTCCATAGGTAGATGTCGGTCATTATATGTGAGTACATTAGTAGACATCATGAGTGTTTACAGATGAGTCTATAGAGAAATGGAATGGAAGGAATTCAACTGGAATTCGAATTCCAGTTGAATTCGTTGCATTCACTTACGCACAAATACCCTTGAGAATGGTATTATTCCGTCTCATCCCTCCAATTATAAGTTAAATAATAGAACAGATAGTGTCCTATAGCCTCAGACGGCAACCAGTCTACCACAGAAAGAAATTATATTCTGTCCAGTCAGCCATGTCTCTTTCGAGACATGATCGCCCAAAGCGTGTATCACCTATGGCACTGAACTGGCTATAGAGAAACATTGGCTGTGTTTATATTGAATTCGTGGTGTTTACACGTCCTGGTTATGACGATATAGTACATCTGCCGGAAATACTTCTGATCGTAGGTTTTTGAGAAATGTGAACATGCAATTTAATTGCTCCTATCTCCAAGTTCATCCTGGCTCAGGGTAGTAGCACTTGTTAGGTTCTCAACTATAGACAAATATTGAATCTCAAAACTGGGTTCAACAAACTATGAAACGACAAACATGCATTTTTTTATATGTATGGTTAGGTCTTGAAGGCGTTTTGTGAAATAAAGGAAAGTAAAGAAGGTGTTGGGTATTACTTATTTATTATTCATTAATATTTCAAGACTAAAATGGTATCTTTAGAATGGTAGGAGAGCTTGTTTGTCCGCCCGTGGACCGTGTCTTTCAACGTGCCCTTTTATAATAAAGGCACCAGCAATACATTTTCATAGTTAAAAAAAAAAACTGCTAGCAATATTTTTCTATAAAAGAATAGCAGCAGCGATTCATTTTTAAAACATTACTAATACGCCCCACAAAATTTCATCATTAAGTAGCCGATGAGAGGCTGATGTGCTGCTAAACGAGCAAAGTTGAATCTAAATGTAAAAATTCGATCGTAGTTTTACTATAATTTACAGGTATTTTATTCTTGAATATATAGTTATATATCGACATGATTTATGCTTGAGAACATAAAGAATTGTCGGTCAGGTTTATACTTGAATACATTGGAAGACATTGGAAGACATTAGGATTGCACCTCACTCTATACGTAGACATTCGTTGTCTTGAATATTGAAATTATTGGTAAATATGAAATTATTTTATACTTGAGAATATAGGAAATCATCGGTGTGTGTGTGTGTGTGTGTGTGTGTGTGTGTGTGTGTGTGTGTGTGTGTGTGTGTGTGTGTGTGTGTGTGTGCGCGCGCGCAGGCGGCGTGTAAGGTGTGTGCACGTGATGATTTGGGCGTGTATACGTATGCACGCTTTGGACATTGGGTGAAAACGGAGAAAAACAGCGTTTAGGCCTTTGAATGGAATTCTTTACATTAATAATTATGTCATTAATAGAGCTTCGATAATATATATATATATATATATATATATATATATATATATATATATATATATATATATAAACATGTTACGGAAATTAACGAATTTTAACGAAACTTGGTTATAAGCAACCGACAATTTGTAATGAATTATTTTGAACATTATTTTTACCGATACTCGTATTTAAGTAGATATTCAGTTTTAATTAAACAATATTTTATATTTATATCTACCAGCCTGATTATTTTACGATAAATTTTATTTGTTTAATTAAAAACAGAATATCTACTTAAATACGAGTATCGGTAAAAATAATGTTAAAATTCGTTAATGTTTACATTTGTTTGACATTAAGATATATAGAGCAGATATGGTTTGTTTACGATAGATCGAAAATTGTATTATATAAGCATGATAAAAACCTTGTCTGATCAAGAGGCTATTCATAGTCGAGTGGTTAAAACAGTACCAGATCAAATGGTAGCTTCCCCTATGTAAATAGGGGTCGCAGCTTCGAATCCTGCTGGATAGCACACATTTTTGCAATAAAATTTATCGTAAAATAATCAGGCCGGTAGATATAAATATAAAATACTGTTTAATTGAAAACAGAATATCTACTTAAATACGAGTATCGGTAAAAATAATGTTCAAAATAATTCATTGCAAATATATATATATATATATATATATATATATATATATATACAGGTAAAGAGGACCCATGTTTTTATGATTTTGAGTTACCTGGCATGTATTATTTTATAAATAATGCTCAATACAATAAGTACTGTAGAGCATAATATAATCATATAATTATGAATTAAAATTATATTGCGACACGGAAATTTCTATGTTTCGAGATAGAATTTTGTCATCAGACATTGTTGGATGTTGGTTGTGAAAATGATTTACAATTACATACAAAAAAGCATCAGTTTGCTATTTATGTATGTGGGAAGATATAAAATTTATGTGTGTTCCTTTTAACTAATTAGAATAAAGATTCACTTTGAAACAAATGGGCAAATTTCAAACTGAATCTTTATTCCGATTAGTTAAAAGGAACAAACATATGAAATTTTATATCTTCCCACATACATAAATAGCAAACCGTTTTTTTTATTATTTAAATGTAAATCGTTTTCACAACCAACTTCCAACATTGCCTGATGACGAGAATTTTAATAAGAAATATAGGAATTAATTTTGGCCCTGACATTTACATGTAAAGAAGTGAAAGACTGAAAAAATCCGTAGATGAGATGTATGCGCTAAAAGTCGAATTTCAATGAATTATTATTTCTAAATTATTCACAAAAGTTGTGTTTAAAATAACAAACACACTTGTCTGAATAATCAAATGCAAATTTCCAAGCTTCTCATGCAACAATATCAGATTTCATAAGTCACAACAGGTATTTTGGTCTACACTTCTGTTATCGGGCATAAATCTGGAATGTATGCTTACATTAATTCGTATCTTCGACTCACTTCATAAATTGGCGTAAATTTAAATTCTGATATGACCGCTCGATAGCATGCATATTAATTTGATGACTCATTTGTTGACCAACCACGATAACTGTGTTGTAACTTTAATTTGGAATAATATTTCGGTGTTGTGTTTTACGTTTATATATATGGTTAAATATAGAAGACCAGAGGAAAACTTTATTTAACCATGCTGTTCTTCATATGGGATTTTTTAAATCATGTCACTCCAAGCAAAGCATTCCACTGCCACTATAGCGCAGGGGGTTACATAGGGCGATAGACGAGTTAGGATGTACATAGGGGGAGAGTTGGAGAGAATGGATGTGAGTTAGTGTGTTAAGAGGTGTCTATTGACCTTAGATTTAAACTCCTGCAGGTTATAGCCGTCGGGGAAGCAAGCATGAGGAAGGGAATTCCACAGGCGGGAAGTGCGAGAAAAGACGCTGTTAGAGTAGAAATTGCGGTTACATTTCATCGGTTTCACTGTAACCAATTTCACTAGTTTCCAATCTAGTATCTTGTGCAAACTCACAACAAGGAGGCACCAGTGATTTAAGTTCATCAGAGCAGAAGCCATGAATGTATTTATAGAAGAGGCACAGGGAAGCTACGTCACGCCGATGAGAGAGTGACTGCAGGCGGTCAGCTAAGTCGGTATCAATCACATTACAGATTCCTCGCTGTATTTTGTCAAGAAGAGAATAGCAGGGGCACCCGGCCAGATGTGGCAACAGTAGACACAAGACAGTTACCGAGAGAACTCATTACTTAGGAGAAACGCGTAATACATACTACATACATATATATATATATATATATATATACATACATATATATATATATTTTCTCTTCTGTTCAATATGTCCAAATAGTGGATATATTGGTGAATCTGGAAATAGCTTTAGCTTCCGTTTCAATAATCATAAACTGAGCATACGCCAAAGCAACCCGTATTCACCCATAGCAGAACACTTCAATCAACCAGGACACACATTAGAAAACTGCAAATGTTTACTAATAGATACCGATATTAGTTCTACATACTCACGCAGAAAGAAAGAAAAATACTAGATTTTAAAATTAAATACATACAGGCTATGGTTAAATAGGGACTTAGGTGTTTTGAATCTTTATAAATATTTCAATAGTTAAACATTTATTAGATAAACTTAAAAATTTTCTTTAAAACAACATTTATAAGTATTATTATAGGTTTACGTTTACAAATATTTAAAAAATATATCCCTTTCTGCGTCACGTGATGTAAACAGTCTCTTGACGAACGCTCCTCGCGAAAACGCTTCTAATTTAAATTTTAAAATCATTTGTTTCTGATGAAAGGCCGAGGATGGTCTGAAATATCAAATATAATAATAGAAATAAATAAATACTGTAAAAAAAAATAGATTTTTAAACTTACAACTTTTTAGTAGCTTTTCCTATATATATATATATATATATATATATATATATATATATATATATATGTGATTAATATTAATGGAATTATATTCCAAAGTCAGATATTAACATTTAAAAAGTGCTAAAAACAAAAGTAGACCACAGATATAGTTATTATTATTATAATTCGATTTCTGATATGTTCGCACTACCTACCTAGTAAATCTGCAGGAAGACCTAAGGCAGGTCGTGGTGTGTTATTATGGTTCCATTTCATGTTTTTTTTTGTTTGTTTTTTTTGTTTTGTTTTTTTCATATCTTTCTGACATACTTAGCGTAACATAGACAAAGTTATCCTTACTTAACAAAATATTCTTTTTGTTTTTTTCTTAAGCTGGGGTTTCTAGGGATTCTTTTAATGTGTATTTTTTTGTTCCATTTTTTATCATTCCAAGTGCACTCACTATCACTGGCACGATTCTTGTTTTCAACTTCCACATTTTTTCTATTTCAAATTCCAGGTCTTTATATTTTGACAGTTTTTCGAATTCCTTGGCTACTATGTTACAAACCGCTGAACAAGTCATATCAGTTAATAAGCAAGTTTTTTCATTTTGGTTTTTAACAATAATGTCCGGTTTATTTGTTTCAATTTTTGTCTGTATAGATGGTGTAATTTCAAAGAACAGTGACATCTTCAATTTCTGTAAACGGTGCTGGGTAATATTCATACAAGTGGTTGTTTACATATTTTTCAATGTGTTTGTACATTGTCCAGTGTAAATATTGCCCCACTCCATCGTGACGAATTATATATTCATTGGGGGCAAGTACAGAACATCCTGAGATTAGATGGTCAAATTGTTTCTTGTTATTTATCACAAAACCTGCATTTTGGATCCACATTATTATGTATAATATTTGCCTGAAAGTTCCTAGTGAAAAGACTTTGGTCTTGCGCAGCAAGAATAAAGACTTCAGTTTCAGATTTTAATTCAGATGCACGTAGCCATCGTAATTATTATTATTATTATTATTATTATTATTATTATTATTATTATTATTATTATTATTATGTAAGTTAACAGCTATAAACCTTCTTGGTTTAATACAACATTACTACCAGATAATGCTGTATTATACACCGAAACTTTATAGCAATTGAGCTGAAGTATGAAATAATAATAATAATAATAATAATAATAATAATAATAATATATATATATATATATATATATATATTTGTGTGCCTGCATGATTGTTTTTATGTGTCTTTTTAATCCGAATTTATCAATCTTTTATTACGATTACATCTATTTTAATCAGGCTACCATTTCAAGTCATGTTAAATAAATATCCACGAATCTAATATCTGCTACCATGCTTGTTTACTGGGGCAGTGGATTTGGGCTTGAAAGCTTCTTCATGTTATTTTTTTTTTTTCGCCAAACAAAAGTAACATCCCCGAGTTCAAGTAACACAATTATTGTTATATCGGACCAAAGAATCGACAACCTCATGCATGAATCCATGTCAAGTTGACGCTTTACAAAATATGAACGTGATTTGCTTATCTACCTTGCTGAGTTTCTCTGATTGATTTACACGAATATTAAATCTTATTCAAAATCCGTCAAGTGACGTATGCTCCCGTCTAGTGATGTATGCTGTATTTACCAACCTTCCCAAGCAAGGCTAGATGTGACACAAGGTCTTTTTCTTGTGGGTCTTCCCGCCCATGTAGCCAGGTCAAAAAAATGTCTGTCTATTTTTCCCCAGTCGTGATTCTACCCTTCGGCGGAACCACGACTGGGCTAGTACTCTCTGTTCGGAAACAGAGAGCGCTCTCTTCCCGAAGGCAGAGAGCTGACAGTGTCATAGAGACGAATGCGGTACTTAACAACCTTCCCACGTAAGGTTATATGCGACACAAGGTCTTTTTTATTGTGGGTGTCTCCGGCCATATAGCCAGGCCAAAAAATGTCTGTCTATTTTTCCCCAGTCGTGATTCTACCCTTCGGCGGAACCACGCCTGGGCTAGTACTCTCTGCTCGGAAGCAGAGAGCGCTCTCTACCCGAAGACAGAGAGCTGACAGTGTCATAGAGATGAATGCTGACGTATGCCTCTAGTCACAATCTTTTATAGACTAGACCATATCCATTACGGGGTAGGATAGGCTGTTCCTCTACAACACTTTTTAAGGCTTAGAGATGTTGGAAATGGATGGTAATTTGAGTTACTTGCATATGTCTTTGTAATTGTTGCCTGTTATTGAGGAGAGTCAAAATCTCGAATCTGAAGGCTTTCGGCCACATCATGTTGAAGCACCAGTTCTTGAACGATCACAATAGTTAAAAGATATCGAACCTGATCTATAACTAGATCGGTAACGGCTTGGAAATATCAGTTGTTGTAAGCTTAGATGTGTGAGTAGTGTAATGGATAAAACGACGATGAAAATAAAATTTTGATGATTTAAGCTGTTTTTGTGCTGCAGTGGATATCGATTCAGAACGACAAATCGGGGAGCCGAGTTCGAATTCCAGTTGAACTCCTTGTATTCACTTACGCACAAATATCCTTGGGAAAGGTATTAATCCGTCTCTTCCTTCCTTCAAAAACTATTTTCTGGTTTTAAATAACCTAAAAATGGTTGATAAGAGATGCAAAACGAATAAATCTACTCAGTCTGAATTGCAAATGTCTACGCATTTTTTAAAGAAATTATGAATATCGCAAGATTTTTTAGAATTCCAGTTTCGAAGTACATATTACCGAAAAACCATGTCTTTTTACATTCATTCTAAAGATATTGAGAACTACTCTATTGTGTAAGGAAAAAAATTTTATCCGTTATTTTATCTTCTTTTGTAAGATATAAGTAATAATAATCTGGAATGTTCTTTTCAAATTAACTGTAAAAATAACTTGAGTGTATTACAGTTTTTCTCGATACTCCTTTTAACATTGCTTTAATGAAATATGAAATAAATCTCAAAAAAGCACTATTCGGCCTTACATTTGTATACACACTAACATACACACACACACGCACACACAAAGACACCTACGCATGCGCTCACAGAAACACATGCAAAGCAACGTATTTACTGACACGAATATAGGCTCCCATTTTATTACTTTTGCCCAGGTTGTCAGAAACAGCTGTCAGTAATTGCAGAAGATATTGAAACTTTTTCCCTGTTGTTCGCATCTTATCAGTTACTTAACACACGTTTCAAGCCATGACAATGGCAATATCCTCACCTGACAGATCTTGGTTGATATCTCAATCCAATTTCGAAGGGTTATATAAAAAAAAAAAAAACAAAAAAAAAAAAAAACTTTGTATTTATTCACCGAATTATTTCAATAGTAACTCACTAAATAGTATTTCAATCTAATTTACGGATTATAAAAGTGAGATACATGTTTATGAACTTAATGGAATTAGACACTAGAGAGTGACATCGATGAAGGAATCTTAGAGGTTAAAGAGTTTACTGATATATATTTCATTTAATTTTGGAAGAACATCATTTTATATATATAATATAAGTGTGCCTCTGCCGTCACAAATGATGACAAAATATTTGATTACACACACACACACACACACACACACACACATATATATATATATATATATATATATATAAATGAATGAATAAGGAACGAAGAAAATATTTAAAACAGTGCTCAGTATAAAAATAGAGCAATTAATATTTATTATAAATTATACCTTTAGAACATGTCCAATATACAATCTCCTAGAAAATTGTACGTTTTGTTTGCACATTGAACGAACAATATCTAATTATGTAGTTAATAATGATGGTAATAACAGTTATTTTTTAAAAAGAAATAAAAAAAAACATCATCTCCTTTTATTTTTGGAAATGTTTTCGTACGGGGTAAGTTAAGTTTAATTTTAAAATTAATTTTAATTTTAATTTTTCCTTTAATTTTTATTATTTATCTTTTTATCTTTAATTTTATTTTTTTATTTTGTTTTATTTGATTTTTAATTTTTAATTTTTTAATTTTAATTTTAATTTAATTTTTAAATTTCAATTTTTAAGTTTAATTCGTATTTATTTTGATAAAATATTATTTTACTTCTTCAGTTTATTATAATAGCGCTTATGAATTTATTTCTTCGTCTTGTGTTTTTATGATAACTCAGATTTCTGCTCTATAAACAATTCCTACGTTTGTGTATGTTAATTCGTCATTTTTTAAATGCCAGAGGATTTAGTTTTATACAGTGTAACGAACATCTGTATCTATTTGCAATTCAGTTCCGTTTTAGTTTGAATTTTCAGTTTCTTTGCCGCTTCTGTTGTCCCCCCTCCCACCACTTTCTTTCCATATGCATTTTCTCACTTTTTCCTCTTTTTAGGCCAGACGTCGCGATATCTGTATCTGTTTATATTTTACTTCCTGCCTAAATTTGAGGTTTCTCTCTCTTAGCCGTTTCCATTATGTCTTTCCTCTGGGTTCTTTCTCTCTTGTTTTTCTCTTTGCTTTCTATTTCCTCTGTGTCTTCCTCTTTTGTCTTCCTTTCACTTTTTGATTTCTTTTTCATTTCTCATCTTTTCTGCCCTCTTTCTTTTTTCCCTCTTTTTAATATCTTCTTAAATCTTTTGAACAGATTTCCCAAAATAAAAGAAAGTGAGTTTTTTAAAATTTTCTTCTAAAAATAACGTTTATTAACATAATTATTAACTATTTGATGAAACATTGTTCTTTCAACGTCGAAGCAAAATATACAATTTTGTAGATTGTATTTTGTGCATGTTCCAAAGTATAATTTTAATAAATAATATATATATATATATATATATATATATATATGTGTGTGTGTGTGTGTGTGTGTGTGTGTGTGTGTGTGCATATATATTTTTTTCGCTACTTGATGACATAACTATTGCCAAAAATATAATAAGGCACTGCTAAAAGGGCAAACACATGGTAAGATCTTTCATAACTAGTAGTAAAGTTTAACAACTGGTAGTAAAGTGAATGAACTGAGCCAACGTTGCTTCGCTATTGTCTCTGTCACAATGAGTCACTTTTTTTTCATTCCATTTATGTTTGAGAAAGTGCACATGATGTAATGGTTAGCCATCTGCTTGTCTTGCTATATCATCTACGACTGACTAGTGAGTTTTATCCTAACTGGATTTCTCATACGTTTGGACTTGTGTCACATGTCAGCTACGCTTAGAAAATCATTGGGTTCAAGTATGTGGTGTAAATGTTAGCAAGCTTGTATCGCTTGAATATTACAATTGGGTAGTGAATTAGTTCATCATTTGGTGCTCCCTACTTTCCGTCATAAGCCACATTAAAGGTGCGCTTAAAAAATCCCCATCCAACTTGTGTCATGTTTAATAAAATTTAATTTTATAGCTATATTTTTCTATAAGGTACTCTTCCTCGTCATAAATATTAAAATGTAAATTTACTTAGTGACCATCATATATCACTACTATACAAATGCTCCCTAGGTTTTGAAACTATTGTCTTCTGCTTGCTAAGCCTATAGGTAAATCCTAGACCGCCTCTGTTATGCGTGATGGATTTACATATAATTGTGCTATATAATGTACACATATGTAAAGGCGTGAGTAGCGTATATCCCGTAAACAGGCTATCATATATCACTATCATATCAATAAATATGATAGTAATATATGATAGACATGGACTGATGTCAATAGGTATAGAAAGAGGTAAATAATTATCAATAGGGCAATAAAAGTTTTCATTCAGTCAGTTAAGTGCCATACGTGATACACGCTTTGGGCGATCATGTCTTTTTCGAGCCATGACTGACTGGGCAGAAGATTATTCTGCAGTAGGTTGCCATTGCTTCATGTTGTAGACTGGTTGTCAGCCATGGCTATAGAATCCAATCTGTGCTATTATTTAACCCATAACTGGAGGGAAGAGATGGATTAATACCTTTCCGAAGTGTATTTGTGTGCAAGTGAATGCAAGGAGTCGACATCCATTCCACTACAAGTCACATCCACTTTTTTATTATATCCGGTTGTTTTTGTTTCTTTCTTAATTCATTTCAAAACCATAACCATGCGTAACAAAGAGTTTCTCAGACATGTATTTTTTCCAAAGTCACATGACCCAGTAAACAGTGTTTGTTTGAACTAATCTACTGACTTGACCAAAAAGTTGGAAAGTAAAATCTTGGAGAATTGAGTTACCAAAAGAAAATAACTGAAACTGCGATATCCGGGAGAAGAAAATTGAACTAGAACAATCTATCTAGGTGAATGAAATAAAGTGTTTGGTTCGAAATCTCAACGTATAGGCCGCAGCGTAAAACTTCCAAACATCGTGAATATAGCAATAAAATATGAAGACAACAATGTAAATGTTTATAATACCTCATCTTAGAAATATAGGCATATGAAAAATTTATGAAGTTCTTCTCTTATCTATGTTTACCCTTACTTTTTTGTTCTTGTTTTTAATTTCATGATTTTATCAATCAAAAATCAAGATAAGGGTTTCACAGACTGATTGGGATTTGCATTGTTATTTGGATTTATTTCAAACTTTGTTAAATCGTGCGCATGCGCCTGTCCTGCAATGGAATCGACATAATTCTGTTTGATCCACTTGAAAAAATATCAGAAATCCATCTTTCTCAAGCAATGGTTTAAATAGCACGACATGCTCAACCTTCTTGCCTAGAGGAAGTAAGCAGCAGAGATGAAGTTAAACTCTGAATTAAAAAGACCAGCTTGAAAAGGGTTGGACTTTGTCAACCCTTTTCATCTTAGAGTCACCACTGCTGTCGCGTCTGCTGCAAATGTGTAAATTCTACAAGCCTCTTTACATGATATACGCTACTCATGTCCGTACATGTGTGTACATTATATATTATATATATAAACTTATTTATAAATGGAACTTTGACTGTGTGTGTGTCTGTTTGTGTATGTCTGTTACCTATAGACTCCAAAACGGCTGAACCGATTTTCTTGAAAATTTACACAGTTGTACTATAAGTATCTGCGAGTATTCTTAGCTAGGATTTGTGTCGACATATCCCCGATAAATATAGAAAATCGATAATCGAAAAAATTGGGTTATAGAAGGAGTGGTCCGATTTTAATCAAATTTGATACACTCATAGACAAAGACGTAAGAAACAATATTCAGAAGTTTTAAGGTTGCAGTTCTTACAATAGTACAGAAAATCGATAATATATATAAAAGGCAAGATGTTTGTGTGTGTGTCTGTTTATCTGCCTGTATGTTTGTATTTTCTCAGCCCTTTTATTTTAGTTTTTGCCTCGAGTTTGGCTCTAAGTAGGTATAATTGTAGTTCTTAGTCTCAGCCATGATACCATTTACTCAGAGAACTTATTTAGTCTTCCAAATTCAGTTTACGACGAAAAAACGTTTTTGATATCGATACCAGAAAATCAAAATTTGACTTACATCCATTCATTTTTCTTTCAGTCTACGATTTCGCTTTAACTGGAAACAACTATTGCTTTTTAGTCTTTCGTGCCGACGTCCAAAGAGTCTGAGCTCCAGGACCATGGATTAGTTTTAAAATTTTCATTACACCCGAGCAACGCCCGGCTATACTACTAGGAGTATATATTATAACACAATCACATGTAAATCCATTACGCATAACAGAGGCGGTCTAGGATTTATCTATAGGCTTAGGAAGCTTAAGACATTGGTTTCAAAACCTAGGAAGCCTTTGTATAGTAGTTTTTCCACTGTTGTGGTTTTTCTTAACGCATTCTATATAACTCTTCAGTAATTTTAAACACATATAATCATCCTCGGCTTTAGTCAGATTGTTTGATTTAACACTTTTCTATTTTTTCTACTCGCGAAAATGGTAGATTTGCAAGTGCCCCAGTAGTCGAATAGCTTAGGGCCACTTTTCATCTAAATCCGGCCCTGAACACAAGTGCAACCATATACATTACAAACGCATATTCAAAATCAGAAAATCCATTTATAATTAGATCACTTTTCATTGATTAATTAATATTTCACACTGGCTCGTGAATTTGCAAACGGTGAAGAAAAAAGTTATTTTTATTATGTACTCACCAAACTTCAAATCTAAAAGTCTAATGCTGTACTCATAATATTACGTGAAAGAAAAAAAAATGTTGTCATTTCTTCGTATTAAGAAATAGAGTAACATTCGCAAAAAGATGTTTTCCGTTTGCGTATTAGAAACAGAATTCACTTTTATTTTCTTTACTTTCTTTACTTTTAGCCATCGAGTTGACGGAAAAGTTTCAATTCATAACAAGGCCAAGGTTTTTTTTTCTGTTCGACACATTTATGTATGCGAGAGAAATATGAAATAACAATAATCGATATGGCAAAAAAAATAACGACAGAAAGAATTGAATCAAACGTGTTGAAAGAATGCGAACTAGAACCAAGGATTGTTCACGCCCCTCTCAGGATAGCCTCACTGGGAAGTTTGCCTTTTTGTGAAAAACATGTTTACCAATATTTTCTGGCAAAATAAACACTAAGTCAATTCAAAACTTGATAGAAAATATTCTAGTGCTAGAATAATGCACCCCGTTTTGTTTTTAAAGAAAAAATAACGGAATTAAATCATGCATATTCGAAACGAAACAAATATTTTGAAATCAAATACATGTGCATTTTGGTGCAAAGGATATAAGCACCAAATGAAAAGTCAGAGAGTAAGGTTCGAATTAAATTTCTTGATTTCACTTTCACGCAAATACCCTTGTGAAAGGGATTAATCCATTTCTTCTTCTTTAAGCAATGGATTGAATAGGACAGACTCGATTCTATAGCATTGGTCTACCATAGAAAGAACTGACAACCTACTGCGGAAAAAGGTTTCTACCTAGTCGGTCATTAATCGAAACAGACATGACCGCCAAAGTGTGTATCACGTATGGCACTTAACAGAATGATATCAATATATAGTGATTTATTAAGCATAATTTTTCTTCTTCTTCTCTACTACTACTACTACTACTACTATGTGCCTTGTTCTTTCAGGACTTAGACGATCATGGCCTTCCACTTTTCCCTATCCCTAGTGGCTCTTAGCGCGCTTCCTCCTGTAACACCACGCGACCCTCCGTTCTGCTTGATTTCACTATCATCCACCTGTGCTTGGCATTTTGATCTGCTTTTTTTTTCACAAGGCTAAAATAAAGCATATTAGTACGCACTGGTCCACCTATTTACTGCTCAAAACCAACCTGACTAAATCTTTAACCAACAGGATATAATATATATATATATATATATGTATATATATATATATATATATATATATATATAAACTTATTTATAAATAGAACTTTGTCTGTGTGCGTGTGTCGGTGTGCGTGTCCCTTACCTATAGACTCCGAAACGGCTGGACCGATTTTCTTGAAAATTTACACAGTTGTACTATAAGAGTCTGCGAGTGTTCTTAGCTAGGTTTTGTGTCGCGGTACCCCCGACAAATATCTTAAATCGATGATCGAAAAAATCGGGTTATAGAAAGAGCTTCCGATTTTAATCAACTTTGATACACTTATAGACATAGACATAAGAAACGATATTCAGTCGTTTCAAAGTTGCAGTTCCTACAATAGTGCATAAAATCGATAATATATATATATATATATATATATATAAGGTAAGATGTTTGAGTGTGTGTCTGTTTATCTCTCTGTATGTCCTTTATACAAATCCACAGTTTTTACCCGATTCTCACCAAACTTCACACAAATATTCTACCGCAAAAAGCAATGTCAACCTACTGCGGAATAATAATTTGCCCAGCTGTCGTGTTGCTTTCGAGACATGATCGCCGAAAGCGTGTATCACGTATGGCACTTAACTGACTGACTGACAGGAGATGAATGAATGCAGTCTTTCGTTAACCAGAATATTGTAATGATTCAGTAAGCAGAATATTGTGAAAACTGCTTAAAATGCCGCTTTGCAGAAAAAAAAAACAAACAATATTATTGGAATAGAACAAACAGAAAGGGGGATTTTGTTAATTTTGGATTTAATTTTTCCAGTATTCTTGCATGTATTCTTTTTAATTGTGATAAGAAATATAAAATGTTGCGTAATTATTATTTTCCTATCGCTTTCATTCACTTCACTGGCCATTCTCAAAGGTGTTATGTTTCCATTTTTATTTTCTCATATTTTGTTTGTAAAGGAGGGTTCTTTCAGAACTCCTACGTGCCCCGGGCGAATGGAAATCGCGTGAGCATTTTTGTATTTGAACAGGTGTTAGCGTGACCAGTACAGGTAAATGATTTACGACCATAAACGCAGTGTTGTACTGGTCATTGAAATTTATACATTATATTAATCATAGCTAGTTCCGATTTGATGGGTTTATTTTGATTAGAAATAAAAAACAAAGTTTGCAGTCTTCCATTTTCTGTGATATATTAGTGCTTTTTTCACATTCTTTTTAGGAATTACGGCAGAAACATGGTTTTCAATGATTTTCCGTAGAGCGAATTCGTCCTTCTTATATCTATCGTGCATTTTATTGCCGCAAATATGTTAAATTTTTTGTGTGCTATTTTTTATTTACTAGTTTTGTGTATTTTTTGCAATAATATTTTTTTCTTTATTAATGATGTTGTTGTGAAAATTAGTATTGACTAATAGTTGGTTTATATGTTTTAGTTCGCTGAAAAATGTTCTTCAACAGGAGGATATTTAGTGAGCTCTATTTAAGAACTTTTTTATAACTGTTATTTTATATCTTACTGGACATTGGCTATTATAGTTAAGAAGACAAGAGTTCTTACTGGTTGTTTTGTTATTATACAGGTAAGTGATAAAACCATTGGTTTTTATCTCTATATCAACATCAAGAAATGGGATTTCGTTATTGTTTATTAGTTCATAAGAAAAATTTGGCGTTGGGTTATTTTCAAAATTTTATTTAATATTTACAATTTCGTCTGTATTTTTATGAAAACAAAAATATCATCAGCATACCTTGTTTAAATTTATGGTTTATCAGTTATTTTATAATATACAAAAGAAAATTTACTAACGCGTTTCCTACTCTGATAAATTTATTATTTGTGCACAAACAGACATACGTATAGATGCACGTCTGTGTGAGTATATATATATATATATATATATATATATATAGAGAGAGAGAGAGAGAGAGAGAGAGAGGGAGAGAGAGAAATGTCGAGATAAAGAATACAGACGTGAAGCTAATATATATATATATATATATGGATGACTAATATATATATATTGTGGAACCTAGTGTATAAGACCCACATGGTCAGCGGCCACCTGCTGTTAACGGCCGTTTTTCAATGCACGGACAATTTGCTAATCTTAATTGACTCCCAGTGAGCAACGTCTTCCAAAACGCGACCACTGACCAGCATGAAAGATTAAAAATTACAGGTCAAGCGACCACTTCAACAAAAATTCATTTTGGCAGTACAGTCCAAACTTCTAAATTAGGAGAATTTAAGCTAGTAATTTATTTTATTTTCCTTTAA
This sequence comes from Ascarosepion bandense, assembly GCA_037127315.1. Lineage (NCBI taxonomy): Eukaryota > Metazoa > Mollusca > Cephalopoda > Sepiida > Sepiidae > Ascarosepion > Ascarosepion bandense. The sequence continues at coordinate 1,316,851 of JBBBDQ010001232.1, read as the reverse complement.
TCTAAGCCAGAAACACTTTCTCGTTGTTTTGTTATTGTAGTGAAGTGTCAAAGTTTTATTATTTGTTGAAATGGCTGTGGTCAAACGGCGACTGTCTTGTATTAACATGGACTTAATACATTTGACAAGTTCAAGAGATTTGACGGTTTCTGTATCAACTTGGATAAATTCGGGCGTAGTGGAAAAATCACATGTGAAATTTAAATTTTCAATGTTATCACTCTTATTATCTTTATTTTTTCACTCGTTTTACTCTCTCTCTCTCTCTCTCTCTCTCTCTCTCTCTCTCTCTACCATGATCGTTGTCATTTTTGTCTTGCATGTTTGTTTAGTTTTCCATATATTATCACAGATTATCTTTGCAAGGGAAATCCCTGTTTCTATTACTCATTAAAAAAAAAAATGAAAACGTATACATGGCGAACTTTTCCAACGTACATATTTTATATAAGAAATAGTTACCAACATCAATTAGAATCGAAGTGATCACATTAAAAAAAAAAAACACTAAACAGAATGCAATAACTGATTTTTTATGCCTACAGTTAAGTGCCATAAGTGAAACACGCTTGGGTGATCATGTCTCTTTCGAGACATGACTGACTGGGCAGAAGATTATCCCGCAGTAGGTTGCCATTGCTTTCTGCGGTAGACTAGTTGCCAGCCAAGGCTATAGAACCCAATCTGTCCTGTTATTTAGCCCATAACTGGAAGGAAGAGACGGATTAATACCTTTCCTAAGGGTATTTGCGCGTAAGTGAATGCAATGAATTCAACTGGAATTCGAACTCGGCTCCCCGATTTCTCGTTCCGAGCCGATATCCAATGCACGACAACGCACATTTATGCCTACACTAGTGTGAATAAATAATTTTTATTTCGTTTTTAACCGTTGTAAATACGTTTTTAATGTTAAAAAATAATTATGCTGAATATTTTTATTCAATGTTAGACCATCTTATGTTTATTTATGAACAGATTACATGGTAAAATACTAAAATATGTACATTTTGGAGAGTGAAATATACGATTTTGGGGAGAGTAAGTCACGTGTGTTTAGTGAGCCGTATGCGACCAGTTTTTGATAGCAGTAGGAGTGGTCGCATACAACAGGTTCCACTGTATATATATATTAAGAGTCAGTGAATAAGTCTTAACAAGAGTGAAATATACGCTTAGTTGAACCGACAAGTACGATTGGAATTAAAATAAAAAAAATTGTAGGACAGTGGTAACGTATGAATAAACATGTAACATATATCTAAACCGGTTGTTGTTAAATAGTTAAATTGTAACATCATTACAATAGTTAAATTGTAACATCATTACAATAGCCTCCGATATAAAAATATGTATTTGAATTTGTTGAGATAGATCGCAATAGCGTCTTAAACTGAAAAAGTCATCTTTATTCAGAACGTAATATGCAATAATATTTCATAAATATGTAACCAATCAAATAGTCACTTTTATTTGAGCTTGCATAATAAAAAAGACGTGATATGACTGAACAACTAATTTATTACTTGTAGTATGCTAGGAAGGTCAGGGAAAAGTCATCGGTTAGATCCGTTTCCCGAATTTGGTAGTTTAATGACCAATCGAAATACTGAATTTGAAAACATGGATGGTCGTAGAACTTTTATTATCCCCTTGTAAGACGTTGAACATATAAAATCTTTTGAATAATTTATATATCTGCCAAATTCGTCAGATTTTTCCCAGAATCATACAGACAGAACGATGCATCAGTCTGCACAGATAGTGGATAACAACCATGGACTTAAGATTCGGTTATATAGATAGATAGATAGATAGATAGATAGATAGATAGATAGATAGATAGATGAAAAATAAGACAGAGAAATATAGAGCGCCTGATAGGACCGTCCGTACATACATACATACATACATGCATACAAACAATATAGATATTTCTAGATAGATAGAGAGATAGAAAGAGAGTAATACTGAAAGAAATATGGGTCGTTTGACACATGTATACATACATACATATAAGCAGACATATATTTTGGTGAGAGATAGATACATAAAAAATACTGAGAAAAATATCGTCAGTTATTTCTATATACATGCATACAAACAAACAATATATATATATATATATATATATACACAAACACACACACACACATACACACACATATATATATATATATATATATATATATATATATATATATAAGTCTGTCTCCTTCTACCGAGCGCCCATAGCTCAGAGGTAGAATCGCCGAAGACGCCAATTTGGTCGAGTTTCAATCTTGGGTTAAAAGCAATCGGAGTCTAACCGTACTGATGAGCTGTGATACATCGAAACAGATCTGTCTTCGGATGACTATATATATATATATATATATATATATATGGAATAAACAGTCATCCGCAGACAGATCTGTTTCGCTGTATCCCAGCTCATCAGTACGTTAGACTCCGATTGCTTTTAACCCAGGATTGAAACTCGACCGAATTGGCGTCAGTTGGCGATTCTACCTCTGAGCTATGGGCGCTCGGTAGAAGAAGGCAGACTTTTAGCATATGATGTAATATGACTGAATAAGCAGAACATTTTTTCGCTGTGGTTTGCCCTTAATTTGTGCGGTAGACTGGTTACCACCGAAGATCTTTCACCCAATATGCACTGCTACATCCCTGGAGGGAGAAGCGACGAGTTAATAGCTTTTCCAAGGGTATTTGCGCACAAGTGAATGCAACAAGTCCAACTAGAATTCGAACACGGCTCTCCGATCTCTCTTTCCGAGCTGATATCTACTGCACCACTACGCATATAGAACTACTCTTAATTTTATCAAATCTAACTTTTAAATTCTACTCCTGCAGCTTCCTCTCTCGCACTTCCCGCCTGTGGAACTCACTCCCGTATTCTTGCTTTCCTGACGGCTACGACCTCCAGAAATTTAAAAGCAAAGTTAATACTCACCTACTAACCACTGGACACTAGCTCTCTCCCCTCCCCTGTATAATCTTCACGTTCTCTCCGCCCATGTATCTGTCATTGCACCTGCTTTCTCAGCTTTCTATTGTTCCTTTCTAACTAGCTTGTACTCCTCACTCTTTTCTAATTAATCTTTTTAAATTTATGTAACCCCCTGCACATCAGTGGCGTTTCTGCCTTGCTCGGGGTGAAATGATTAAAAAAAAAAAAAAAAACGTTTTCAGTGTTTATAGTATGTCTTTTAGTGCGGTGAGAGTTATGATCAGGCAGAAACAGATGGATAGGCGTAAAATATTACCAAATTAATAAATAGATTATTAAGTAATAATCACAAAACGTAGATTAAAATTGGAAAGAATAAGTCTTAAAATTTGTGTACCGTTAAATAAAGTTATTCTTAAAAGGATGAAACGATTTAAAGTTAAACTCTTCCTATTCGATATGCTCTGTTTGCGATTTTTCTTATTTGCACGACTTGTTAACTCCTGTTAATAAATTCCGAGTCCGATATGAGAACGGCAAGCTGGAATCAAATTCAAGTGTGATGTTAATATTTACAAAATTCTAAATATCTTCTCGTCATCCCTTTTACAATATTGTTCATTCAGCAATGAATTAGAACACTCTCAGCTATTGGGCGTGTAAAATGATACTATACACGAAAAAAAGTCTGCCTCCTTCAACCGAGGGCCCGTAGCTGACGCTAATTCGGTCGTGTTTCAATCCTGAGTAAAAAGCAATCGGCTGTCTAACCGTACTGATGAGCGGTGATGCAGCGAAACAGATCTGTCCCTGTCCGCGGATGACTATATATATATATATATATATATATATATATATATATATATCATTCTTGTCACATTCATGGAGAGGAAGACAATAGTAAGACAACGTCAGCAACTGAATAATGTAAGAATAATTACGAGGAAACACACAAGTTTCCTAACAAATCAATATAAGGATTTTATTTTTAGATTTACACATTTGATATTTCAGTATCATTTTTCAGGAAAAAAAAGTAATCAAACATTAAAGAGTCGTTGGTTCGATGAATTGTCCAGAGGATAAAATGTTCATATTAAATCATCGGACACTAAGTAATATTCCAAAATATGCTTAAAACAAATTGGGAGAGCTCGTTATACGGTTGAATCCAACATGAATAAAAAGATATATTTTAAGGTACTTAGCTTAGTACTTGAATAGAGTTTCTTTAAATAGCCCTGCTCTCATTGGATGATGATAATGTATTAGCGTGTAATTTCACACAGGCGTTATTCAGACCATTGGAACTCTGCTTCTCCCCCACTCTCTCTCCCTCCCTCCCTCGCTCTCTCTCTCTTTCTCTCTACCTCCCACCCTCCCTCGCTCTCTCTCTTCTCTTAGATTCAATTTACTCTGTATCTTTTTATCAAAAAATGTTTTGACATCGTCTCGTTATTTTTTCTTAGCTGGTCCCTTTTCATTGATCAAAGTTAATTTTCATGTTGGGTCGTTAAACTTCAAATCATTTTTTTTCTGCCGTGAGCGAATCCTTTTTTATATTGGTCAAAAGAAATTTTCACACAGGCTCGCAAGTTTGAAAATAGTAATGGAAATATATATATATCTTTTAATTACTATTTTCAAACTTGCGAGTAGTGAAAATTTCTTAAAATTTCTTATATATAAAATATAAATTTAAATTTATATATATATATATATATATATATATATATATATATATATAGAAATTTCTTATATATATATATATATATATATCTATATATAGATATATACATATATCCCTTCTCTCACGCTCAGGTGTTTGGACTATTTTGTTTCAGTTTCTTATGTCTTCATGTCAGATCCTCAATAGTAGGTACGTCAATATATAAGTTGCCGTCATTTTAGACACCATAGCTCTACAAATATTTGACCGTCATTATAGAATAATACTTTTTAAAATGCATCGATTCATCAGAAAGGCACACTTTATGAATAGACTTCGAAAGATTATATCTATATATGTGTTCTCTTAGAAGTCATCGGACTGATAATGTTTACGCTGATGTAATTCGACGGGAGCACAAATTGAGAGGACACTGACCTGTTAAAGTTGTTTTTGTTTTTGGAATATGAGTCTAGCAAATTTAATTTAGTTTCTTTTCTTTTTCAACTAAACGAAGATCTGCGTAAACATCACTTTAGTCCAATTCAATTCTATAATAAGGGAATTGGTCACACGAATTAGTTTTCCACATTTTATTAATTTTCCTGATATTAAATGTCTATATGAAAAGCTATATATCATTTTCTCATATATATATATATATATATATATATATATATATATATGATGCGATAAATAAATCGCCGTCTAAATTACGCAAAAATTTAAAAATAACACTTTTATCTCATTTAAAAAAAATATTATGTCATTTTTACAGGCATATTTACCAAAATTACACAAAAATATTTTGAAAGAATAAACGTATTCCATAAAATCACCATTGGTTTAGACCACAGTCTTGAAACAACTTCGGAATCATCTCCAAATCTTCTAGGCTGTTTGGAGCGGATACAAAGTAAAAGTAATTCTCTTCTTTTCATTGTTTACAAATTTAGCAATACAATGTAAAACCTAATTTTGACCAATAGGAAAAGGGATTGACAGGAAAATGTCGAAAACAAGTTCTGGATCTAGTGTGAATTGTTTTCTAACCAATGAAAAGGAAGCGATTTACAAAACTGGGAGAAGTTAGGAAGCCTGTGTGAAAAATCACTTAATACAAATAAAGAAAGAAAGTATAATCAGTCAGATTGGAGCAGAGATGAGAGAGGACAATGTCACAATGTAAGGGAGACATTTCAAACCGCTGACCCGGATATGTCTCGTCGACATACATTCGTTCTCCCTTTCCTTCTTGCGTGCAAATTTTTTTTCGTCTCTACCTTTCTCGATGCCAACAAAAAAAAACAAAACAACGACGACAATAAAACGTTCAACTGACTCTAAAAATTAACGTCGATAATACAATGATCCTTTATTGCTTTGCCTTCGTTTTCACTTTCTTGCCGTCCACAAAAGGAAAGAAAGCAACATAGACTCTACTACCCTGTTAATCTTTGTCTTCATTTATCTACAGCCAGGAACTCTGTATGCATTTAACTCCGTCTTACACTTTCTCTTTGAATATTTACACAGTAAATATGTTCACTTCTTACAAAATGATGTTTTTCTGTTTTGGAAATAAATGTCCAATGTACATACATTTATACAATGTATAAATGTACAAAACACATTTATTCTTTCTAACCTTCAGATGAAATTATAACTTGTGGGGAGTTTGGTTATGTTTGGCACATGGTCAATTTAATAAACATGATCGAGCTTTCTGTAGATTCTTTGTTTAAGTTGGTGAATGCTGTCATATTCTGTGATTTCAGTACAACATTTGTGTTAGGAAAAGCTATTAGTCTCTTGCTCATCTGCGCCCCACTCATAATGATGAAAGGGGTTGCAGTCTGGTGATTTAGGTAACCAAATGTAAGGTTTGATGTGGTCGCAGAAATTGTCGGATAGCCATGACTGGGTTTCCTTGAGTGTGTGGTATGGTGTAGATTTTTATTGCCAGACATAGGATATTTCAGCAGCCACCCTATTGACCAGGCAGCACGACTTCTCCAACTCATTTGTTGTTGGCCTTCCATTTAAATCTGAGGTTATGCGTTAAGATGAATTAGATCACAACGAAGACATTACTAGTGATCACTCTTAAACCTTTCCGTAATCACAATTAAATGTGGTATTGGAGCTTCTGACCGAAATGCTAAACAATGCATCATGCAATTTAAAAATATCTGGAAGAGCGAATTGCATCATGGTACTCCTTTTCTCCCATATGTTGCCCAAATATATATATATATATATATATATATATATATATATATGAGCATAGACAGTGAAAACAATCCTCAACTTTATAAAAACTGGGTCTTGGTTATGAAGGTATACTTCATCCGCCAACATTGCCCCTGATTAGGAGGTTTTGAAGAGCATGGAATCACCTCTTAATCTTTGGTTCACCTTGACCCGAAATGGTAACACCTGTTAGGATCGCAGCTATGGGCAAATAGTTAACCTCCCCAAACTGGGATCAAAACACGATGAAAGTATAAAAATAGACTTTTGTAGGAAAATATACAATTTCGAAGAAAAAATACTACCAACAATGCATTTTTGAAGAATTGATTACTGGCAATACATTTTTAATACAAGACTAGAAGATATTTTCAGTTTTCTAAAATAAAAAAATCATCAAAATCTGACTAACTCAAACTTCTCATTATAACTGAATATTAAAAATCAAACAAACTTAAAACCATTCTATTTTGCAATAAAGTAAACCACAGAGGTTAATATACCGTTAAACGAAACTCAAACTAAAGCCTAAACTCATAAATCCGTTTCATCCTCAAAATATTTGTAATTATTAAAAGCAAAAGCCAAAAGATTTTCACATTTTCCATGCTGTTTTCTGCTCAGGGATTTCTAAATATATATTTATAGATAAAAAGAGTGGTAGAGAGAGATAGAATTCTGTAAACCATTTTTAAAAAAAAATTACTAAGAAATATAAATAGATACTAAATAAAATAAAATTCCAAAAGATATTAAATAATTTTAAGAATTGAGGGAGATATGATCAAGCGGTGATGATGGATCAATTTTAAATGAATTGGAATAGAATGTACAGAATGACATAGATAGATAGATAGATAGATAGATAGATAGATAGATAGATAGATAATATAATTGTTCTATTGGTTTCATTTATCTTAAAACTTCTTCTTTGCTAATATATTCCGTTCATAGTATTCTCAACATTCAGTGTCATTAATGAGACCTGTAACTTGATTGTTCATAACGTCATTGCAGATGCGATGCCTCTTTTTGCTCTGTTTCCTTTTCTCTTGTTTCCTATTAGTTTTGGTTGTGACAAAACCTGAATTAGAAATTAATGATGGCTGAGAGATCCTGTCTTCCTATTTCGTTCTTACGTTCACTTCTCTCTCCCACTGACGCTAGCTGACGAATCCACGACAGCTAAGACGCTCATGCCACAGTTTTAATTCTTGGATGACTCTCGCTGAGTCAAGAAAAGGTAATAAGGAAGCAGTTACTATAAAACGCTTGTAAAATTCTTCGGAAACGCCTATAATGTAGTTAAGGTGCCCTACTACGATCTAAGAATTGACACTATCGAAAAATGAGAACAGCACGATATATTTCTGATTATATAAACGGCACCGTTAACATGCAATTTAAAGTCGAATCATTTTGCTTATATAATCTATTTTTCCAAACCTCTCTTTTATAAAAATGCTTATGGCCATATCACGTTGAAAGAACAGTTTCCATACGATCACCGATGTAAAGAAATATTTAGCCTGGTCGATACCTGGACGGCTGAGCACTTGGGAATACATGATGAATGCTCGTGTGATATAATTTATACTAGCTCGGAATACTTAATTAGTGAGCTGTGGTTCAGTTCCAATTGAGTTCGTTAGAAAAACTTACGCAAAAATATCATTGGGGAAAGGTATGAATCCGTAATATTTCCCCACTTCGAGTTATGGGTGAATTAGCAGAGACTTCATTCAGTAAACGATTTTTATCTCCACCTCCAAAAAATATTAAAAGCTTGAATTTCTTTATTATTATTATTATTATTATTATTATTATTATTATTATAATCATATCACCCCCTGCAATGCATTTTACTGCCACTCTTTTGCATGGGCTTACATAGGAGGAAAGTTATGAGAAAGAGTGACTGGCTATAGAAGGTGTCAGAAAGTGGGTAAGAGAAGGATGAAAATACACATGAGAGTGGAGTGGACGGAGAAAAGAGCATCAGAGAGAGGATGCAGGTTAGCGAGAAAGTAGATGACTATTGACTTGACATTTAAATTCTTGGAGATTGTATCTGTCGGGGAAGTAAGTAAATGGAAGGGAATTCCACGGGCGGGAAGTGCGAGAAAAGAAGCTGATGGAGTAGAATTTGCAATTACATTTTATTGGTTTCACAGTAAAAGGGTGTAAATCTTGCTTTAAATATTTTGCAAAGGTTTGATAGACAGTATAAAACGAACCAATGGCTTTTAAATGGAGATTTCGATCCTAATTATTTGCCGAACGTATTAGCTACTACTTAATTGCATACTTGTAAAATACGAAATACCGACGTTTACATATTAGTAATTCTGCTTAAAATGTATTTAACTGCTAATCTCAGTTTGGACAAATCGATGCCTCTGTTTCTCTGTGAGTCGACGTATGCTATTTTTATGTCATTTCATTTATGTTATTGTGTGTTAATGTCGATTTT